>OU900106.1:400695-440614 GCA_918026865.1 Phyllotreta striolata | reverse complement strand
ACTTTATTTATATGACGCCGGGATTTTAGGAGGCTAATTTTTTGGATAATGTAGAGAGTATTAATGTTACTAAAATCCACCTAGTGAGAATACCGCATAAAGCCTAGTTTTCCTTAAGAAAAAATTAAGATGTATAAATAAATGGGTACATGTAAAATAAAAGGTACTTTTTCTATATGACGCCGGGGTTTTAGGATGCTAATTTTTTGGATAATGTAGATAGTATTAATGTTACTAAAATCCACCTAGTGAGAATACCGCATAAAGCCTAGTTTTTCTTAAAAAAAATAAAGATGTATAAATAAATGGGTACATGTAAAATAAAGGGTATTTTTTCTATATGACGCCGGGGTTTTAGGAGGCTAATTTTTTGGATAATGTAGAGAGTATTAATGTTACTAAAATCCACCTAGTGAGAATACCGCATAAAGCCTAGTTTTTCTTAAAAAAAATAAAGATGTATAAATAAATGGGTACATGTAAAATAAAGGGTACTTTTTCTATATGACGCCGGGGTTTTAGTGGGCTAATTTTTTTGGATAATATAGAGAGTATTAATGTTACTAAAATCCACCCAGTGAGAATACCGCATAAAGCCTAGTTTTCCTTAAAAAAAATAAAGATGTATAAATAAATGGGTACATGTAAAATAAAGGGTACTTTATTTATATGACGCCGGGATTTTAGGAGGCTAATTTTTTTGGATAATGTAGAGAGTAATAATGTTACTTAAAATCCACCCAGTGAGAATACCGCATAAAGCCTAGTTTTTCTTAAAAAAAATAAAGATGTATAAATAAATGGGTACATGTAAAATAAAGGGTACTTTCTCTATATGACTCCGGGGTTTTAGGAGGCTAATTTTTTTGGATAATATAGAGAGTATTAATGTTACTAAAATCCACCCAGTGAGAATACCGCATAAAGCCTAGTTTTCCTTAAAAAAAATAAAGATGTATAAATAAATGGGTACATGTAAAATAAAGGGTACTTTCTCTATATGACTCCGGGGTTTTAGGAGGCTAATTTTTTTGGATAATATAGAGAGTATTAATGTTACTAAAATCCACCCAGTGAGAATATAGCATAAAGCCTAGTTTTCCTTAAAAAAAATAAAGATGTATAAATAAATGGGTACATGTAAAATAAAGGGTACTTTTTCTATATGACTCCGGGGTTTTAGGAGTCTAATTTTTTTGGATAATGTAGAGAGTATTAATGTTACTGAAATCCACCTAGTAAGAATACCGCATAAAGCCTAGTGTTCCTTAAAAAAAATAATGATGTATAAATAAATGGGTACATGTAAAATAAAGGGTACTTTTTCTATATGACGCCGGGGTTTTAGGAGGCTAATTTTTTGGATAATGTAGAGAGTATTAATGTTACTAAAATCCACCTAGTGAGAATACCGCATAAAGCCTAGTTTTCCTTAAGAAAAAATTAAGATGTATAAATAAATGGGTACATGTAAAATAAAGGGTACTTTTTCTATATGACGCCGGGGTTTTAGGAGGCTAATTTTTTGGATAATGTAGAGAGTATTAATGTTACTAAAATCCACCTAGTGAGAATACCGCATAAAGCCTAGTTTTTCTTAAAAAAAATAAAGATGTTTAAATAAATGGGTACATGTAAAATAAAGGGTACTTTTTCTATATGACGCCGGGTTTTAGGAGGCTAATTTTTTGGATAACGTAGAGAGTATTAATGTTACTAAAATCCACCTAGTGAGAATACCGCATAAAGCCTAGTTTTCCTTAAAAAAAATAAAGATCTATAAATAAATGGGTACATGTAAAATAAAGGGTACTTTTTCTATATGACTCCGGGGTTATAGGAGGCTAATTTTTTGGATAATGTAGAGAGTAATAATGTTACTAAAATCCACCTAGTGAGAATACCGCATAAAGCCTAGTTTTCCTTAAAAAAATAAAGATGTATAAATAAATGGGTACATGTAAAATGAAGGGTACTTTTTCTATATGACGCCGGGGTTTCAGAAGGCTAATTTTTTAGATAATGTAGAGAGTATTAATGTTACTGAAATCCACCTAGTGAGAATACCGCATAAAGCCTAGTTTTCCTTAAGAAAAAATAAAGATGTATAAATAAATGGGTACATTTAAAATGAAGGGTACTTTTTCTATATGACGCCGGGGTTTTAGGAGGCTAATTTTTTTGGATAATGTAGAGAGTAATAAATAATGTTACTAAAATTCACCTAGTGAGAATACCGCATAAAGCCTAGTTTTCCTTAAAAAAATAAAGATGTATAAATAAATGTGTACATGTAAAATAAAGGGTACTTTTTCTATATGACTCTGGGGTTTTAGGAGGCTAATTTTTTTGGATAATGTAGAGTATTAATGTTACTGAAATCCACCTAGTGAGAATACCGCATAAAGCCTAGTTTTCCTTAAAAAAAATAAAGATGTATAAATAAATGGGTACATGTAAAATAAAGGGTACTTTTTCTATATGACGCCGGGGTTTTAGGAGGCTAATTTTTTTGGATAATGTAGAGAGTAATAATGTTACTAAAATCCACCTAGTGAGAATACCGCATAAAGCCTAGTTTTCCTTAAAAAAATAAAGATGTATAAATAAATGGGTACATGTAAAATGAAGGGTACTTTTTCTATATGACGCCGGGGTTTTAGGAGGCAAATTTTTTTGGATAATGTAAAGAGTAATAAATAATGTTACTAAAATCCACCTAGTGAGAATACCGCATAAAGCCTAGTTTTCCTTAAAAAAAATAAAGATGTATAAATAAATGGGTACATGTAAAATAAAGGGTACTTTTTCTATATGACTCCGGGGTTTTAGGAGGCTAATTTTTTTGGATAATGTAGAGAGTATTAATGTTACTGAAATCCACCTAGTGAGAATACCGCATAAAGCCTAGTTTTCCTTAAAAAAAATAAAGATGTAAAAATAAATGGGTACATGTAAAATAAAGGGTACTTTTTCTATATGACGCCGGGGTTTAAGGAGGCTAATTTTTTGGATAATGTAGAGAGTATTAATGTTACTGAAATCCACCTAGTGAGAATACCGCATAAAGCCTAGTTTTCCTTAAAAAAAATAAAGATGTATAATTAAATGGGTACATGTAAAATAAAGGGTACTTTTTCTATATGACGCCGGCGTTTTAGGAGGCTAATTTTTTTGGATAATTGTAGTCATTTTAGTCAATTAGTCAAGGGCCAGTCCTTGACATATGTCATGTGTCGTTGCGGTCATTGTCAGTTGTTGACGTTCGACGTTGTTGAGTAGTCGTACTACAACAAGCAAGGCGATTAGGTTAAGATTGATGTTATTAATAAAACTTGTAAAGAGCAGACGTGTGTGATTGAAAATAAAAGAGAATCGAGGGAGAATCCATTTTTTAATTAAGCCCTCTACATAATGTAGAGAGTAATAATGTTACTTAAAATCCACCTAGTGAGAATACCGCATAAAGCCTAGTTTTCCTTAAAAAAAAAGATGTATAAATAAATGGGTACATGTAAAATAAAGGGTACTTTTTCTATATGACGCCGGGGTTTTAGGAGGCTAATTTTTTTGGATAATGTAGAGAGTAATAATGTTACTAAAATCCACCCAGTGAGAATACCGCATAAAGCCTAGTTTTCCTTAAAAAAATAAAGATGTATAAATAAATGGGTACATGTAAAATAAAGGGTACTTTTTCTATATGACGCCGGGGTTTTAGGAGGCTAATTTTTTGGATAATGTAGAAAGTATTAATGTTACTGAAATCCACCTAGTGAGAATAACGCATAAAGCCTAGTTTTCCTTAAAAAAAAAAGATGTATAAATAAATGGGTACATGTAAAATAAAGGGTACTTTTTCTATATGACGCCGGGGTTTTAGGAGGCAAATTTTTTTGGATAATGTAGAGAGTAATAATGTTACTAAAATCAACCTAGTGAGAATACCGCATAAAGCCTAGTTTTCCTTAAAAAAATAAAGATGTATAAATAAATGGTTACATGTAAAATAAAGGGTACTTTTTCTATATGACTCCGGGGTTTTAGGAGGCTAATTTTTTTGGATAATCTAGAGAGTATTAATGTTACTGAAATCCACCTAGTAAGAATACCCCATAAAGCCTAGTTTTCCTTAAAAAAATAAAGATGTATAAATAAATGGGTACATGTAAATGAAGGGTACTTTTTCTATATGACTCCGGGGTTTTATTGGGCTAATTTTTTTGGATAATGTAGAGAGTATTAATGTTACTAAAATCCACCTAGTGAGAATACCGCATAAAGCCTAGTTTTCATTAAAAAAAATAATGATGTATAAATAAATGGGTACATGTAAAATAAAGGGTACTTTTTCTATATGACTCCGGGGTTTTAGTGGGCTAATTTTTTTGGATAATGTAAAGAGTATTAATGTTACTAAAATCCACCTAGTGAGAATACCGCATAAAGCCTAGTTTTCCTTAAAAAAATAAAGATGTATAAATAAATGGGTGCATGTAAAATAAAGGGTACTTTTTCTATATGACTCCGGGGTTTTAGTTGGCTAATTTTTTTGGATAATGTAAAGAGTATTAATGTTACTAAAATCCACCTAGTGAGAATACCGCAAGTTAAATAATCACAAATGAGATTTGTGTTTTAAAAAAGATTTTTATTTCGGAAAGGTGTTACAAGTACGATTGGCAAATAAAGACTAACTAAAATTTTGAATTACAACTGAAATAATAAAATTTGCAACTAATCAAAATTGAACAAGAACATTCTAGAAAATAAAAGTTTGTTAAACCTGAAAAAATAGAAACTGCAAAATTGACAATTTAAAAGGAAGTTAATCTAAGATGAACTACTAATGTTACAAGTGTGAGAACAAGATAAAAAAGGAATTAACATGATGTCGTAATATGACTCCTCCCCTCTTGGTTGGAGACACGTCCTCGTGGTTCTGGCTTCAGGAGGGATGGGGGTAGTTCCGATTGGCCTCCCTGGTCCTCGTCGGTCCTTTTGAAATATTTTCTCAAATATTTTCTGTACAAATAAATTACCAATACAATTAATAAAACTGCTAGGATTATACTGGTAATTCCGATGTGGCTATGGTGAAGTTCGATTGGAAGTAGATTTGTCCCTTGGAATTCCGGTAGTAATTTCGTTGGTTCATCCAAATGAAGATTTTTGATGTTGACTATATGTTGAATTTCGGTTGGTTCTTGAAAACTGGGCCATTCCTGGGTGAAGGTTTTATTCGATCCCATCCAAGTATGTTTTAAAAATGAATAAGTGCAATCATTTTTGCCTAATATGACGTTGCACTTTGAAAGTTTTATTGATTTGAAGGTTCGGTCGCAATCTTCGTTGACTTCTTTGGGCTCTTTTGAACAAATTATTGTATTTCCATCGGTTAGTTGTGTAAATAAAGAGAAGTTGTTTTTGACCATGGCGAAGTTGCATTTTGAAAGGTCATCGAGGGTACAGGTATCTTCGTTTGGTTCCTTTTGACAATACCAAAATGAAAAGGTTTTCTTGCATTCTTCGTTTGTCCATTTGGTTAATCCTTTTGAGTTCAGTGTAAATGTATAGGGTGGAAGGAGAATATTGTTGTTCGAATTTGGAATAGGAATTATTTTGGAAAAATGAAGTAATTCATCAGCTAATACTGGTATTTTAAGAGTGATAAATAAAGTTTTGGAAGTGAACATAAGATTGACCTTAATTATTTCCAATAAGGTTGGTATATCTGAAGCAATTTCATCATGAGAATGAACATTGTGTAAATAATTAAAAATTTCTTGTAATTCTTTTTGTTTGATTAGTTCTACGTTTAAAGTTTCTTGATTACTGAATGAAATTGTTCTAAGTAAAATCTGAATATAATTTCTTAAATTTTTAATTTGTTCTAGTTGAATGTTAATTCTAATTCCAGCATTTAATTGATTATTTACAATATTTAATTCTTTTAAAATATTTTCTGCAAAAGTTTGTATTTTTGTTAAATCTTTTTGCAATCTTTCAGTAATTTGTCCTGCAAATGTATGTAAGTTAGATATTTCGGTCATTAATCTCTTTTCGTTCATGTCAATTTTTTGAAAGGTATTTTGAATTTCGTTTAAATCATTTTGATCAAGATTTCCAGATATGTACTTAATAACTGAGCCTAAACCGTTTATTAGTCCTCTTTTACTAAGTCTGTTTGGGCGAGAATAGATTCTAAGTTTATTTATATCTTCTGATAACAAATCAATGTCTCTCTGATATATTTTTGCTAATGATGATGCTTTATCATTCAATCCACTTGTAATACGAACTTGATTTAAAACTAACTTACTGTATGCATTTTCAATATCTTCTATACTAATGGTGAAATATATTTTATGATAATTAACCTTATATTTGGCTAATCCTAAATTATCTAATATATATCCTGGGGATTCAATGGGATTGACTTGAAGTGCCTGGCTGGCAATCTTCATGGTTAACCTGAAAAGATTTAGTATTTTTAATCATGTGCTTACTTATTTTCTTTGCCTTTTTTGTAATCAGTTTATCTTTGGATTTTTCTGTATCTAACAATACTTTCTTGTATTTGGGCCTAATTTTATTTCTGGGTTCCATATTTAAATATACGACATCGGTTTGAGGAACTTCGTCGTTACGATTAGAATTTATTTTTGTTAATCGATCAGTTCTTTTTTCGAGCTGTTTTTGATATAAATCGTTGAAAAACGGTAATATTTCCTTTTTCCTATGTTCATTATAATCTTGATAAATTTGTTTATTCGGATCAATTTCGTGAAGGTTAAGATTTTCATAAGGACCATAAAGCAGAGAAAATGGTGTAAAATTCGTTACAGAATGAACAGATTGATTGTAAATGAGAATTGCTGTAGTGATTAAATCTGTTGTATTTTCTTTCGATTTTTGTCGAAGTATTCGTAGTTTTTCGATCAATGTTGAGTGAGCTCTTTCAATGGGTGAATTACCGGTATGAGATTGAGGAGTGGTGTAATGAACGTTAATTTGGAAAAGTGACATAAATTCTTTAAAAGTTTCACTTATGAATTCTCTAGCATTGTCGCAAGTAATTTGAGAAGGAAAACCGTGGTGGGAAAAGTAATGTCTTAGTTTATTGAGAATAGTTATCGAATTTGAATCGCTTAATTCGTAAGCTTGAAGATATCTCGAAAATAAGTCTAATATAGTTAAATATTGTTTCTTTTCTACATGGAAAATGTCAATGTGTAAAATTTCGAATGGTCGTTTTGCAATAAGAGGTCCTGAAAATGGAATTTTTCTAGGGTTCCTATCGTATTTTGACGTTAAACATAATTCACATTTATTAATATGGTTAGTAACTAATTCTTGAATTTTTGGAAAATAGTAAAGAGATTGTAAATGTTTCACAGTTTCAGTTATGCCGTTATGAGTTTCTGAATGATAATCGGAAATTATTCGAATTTGTTCGTCTTTACTTAAAATATCTTTGAGGAAGACATTTGTTTTAATAATTTTAACATTTGATTCTAATATTTTTGAGCATTCCCTAGATGCAATATTAATGAGATTATCGTCTTTACAATAAATATAATACGTTTTTGTAGGATCTATGATTTCTAAAAACATGTTTCCTATAGTTGTTTCGTCTGATCCTTTTCTAAATGTGAAAGTATAGCGATTTTTACCAAAAGGTTTTGTATAATCTACATCATTTCTATCACCGTATTTTAAAATTATTTGGAAATGGGCCGTATTTAAAGATTTGTCAGAAATCGGAAAACCGAAAATTGGATTCTCTTTTGAAGAATGTCTAGTTTCTCCGGAAGCTTTGCTTCTTTGATCATCTAAATCAGGATTGATGCTATTTGATTCTGAATTTAAAATTTCGTCGGCTTCACTAAATGTAAGCGAAAGGTTTGAATCAGAGTTTACTCTGGGAAGAAGAGATAAAAGGTCTATATCATCATAGTCTTTCTTGAGAATATCTAAATTTTTCTTAGCTGTATTTCTTGGAGGTACAATGATATCATTACTAATTATTTTTATTTTGGGTTCATCTGTTTTCTTACTATCTAATGCATTAAGTTCAATTCGGGATAATGCATCAGCAACATAATTTTCTTTTCCTTTCTTATATCTAATTTCAAAATCGAACTCTTCGAGTTTTAATTTCCATCTAATTAATCGTTGATTTGGTTCTTTTAGGGAATGTAACCAAACAAGTGGTCTATGATCCGTTTCAATAATAAATTTTGTCGAAAACAAATAGGGTCTGAAATGTTTACAACTGTCAATAATAGCTAAAAGTTCTTTTTCTATGGTACCGTAATTTCTTTCGGCTGAATTTAAAGTTCTTGAATGAAATGCAATTGGATGTGAATCTTGTGAGAGTACACTGCCTATTGCTATGTTAGAAGCGTCTGTCGTTAAAGTAAAGGTTTTTGAAAAATCTGGATATGCTAAAACGGGAGAATTACAAAGTAATTGTTTACACTTTTCGAAAGCGTCTAAATATTCTGGATCGTTGAAATCTAATTTTATACCTTTTTTGAGATATTTATTTATGGGATGTGTAATTTTTGCGAAGTTTTTAATGAATTTTCGATAATATGATAGCATGCCAAGAAAAGATTTAATTTGTTTTTCATTTTTTGGTAAGGGAAAATTTTGAATTGCTTTTATTTTATCTGGATTCGGTTTAATACCGTCAGGAGTTATAACGTGACCTAAGAAAGCTACTTCTTTTCTTAAAAATTCGGATTTGTCTAATTGAATTTTTAAATTGTATTTTTCTAATTCGGTAAAAATTTGTTTGATATGAATAATGTGGTCTTGAAGAGACTTAGAAAATATTACGATATCGTCCATATAAACGAAACATGATTTGTATAAATAGGGGCGAAGAACTGTGTCCATGACACGTTGAAAAGTTGCAGGGGCATTCTTAAGACCAAATGGCATCCGTGTATATTCGTAATGACCATTATCGACGGTGAATGCTGTTTTTTCAGCAGACTCAGGGTGAATCTCAATCTGGTGAAAACCTTGTGCTAAATCTAAAGTCGAAAAATAGGTACATCTTCCAAGATTGTCGAGTATTTCGTCAATGCGAGGAAGTGGATATTTATCTTCGATAGTTTTTTCGTTAAGCTTTCTATAATCTATCACCATACGAAATTTCTTCTTTCCGCTTGCGTCCATCTTTTTTGGGACTATCCAAACTGGAAAACTATATGGTGAAATACTGGGTTTAATAATTTTGTTATCTAGAAGTTTTTGAATTTGTTCTTGTATTTCTTGTTTTAAATGATAAGGATATCTATATGATTTTTGGTAAATGGGAATTTCGTCGACAGTTCTAATGTGGTGTTTTACAGCGTGGGTAAAACTTAAATCTGAATTTTCATTATAAAATACGTTTTTAAATTTCTTGCAAAGATTTATTATAGAATTCTTTTCTTCGGGGTTAAGGTGATCTGTACGAAGTAATTTTGAAATATCGATATTATTCGTAGAGTTAAAATCTGGTTCGATTTCTTGAAATTTTGACAATGGTTGAACTCTTACTGGTTCGTGGAAATTTATGTACATATTATTTAACGAAATATTTTGTTCGATGGGGATTTGACAATATCCCTCATGTGCATAACTTATACATTCAGGTATAACTATGTGATCAAGTTTTATTTCTGGGATAATGACAGGAGCGTTATCAATGTTTACTGGTATGTTTAAAATTGAGTTACACAAAAGTTCAGAGTAAGGGGTAAAGAAAGAAGGATTAATTTCAAAATAAAATGGGATTTTAACGTTCTTTACTTTCAATATGTGATTTTCATAATCAATTAGTGCTTTTAACTTTTCAAAATCTTGACTGCCTATTAATGCATCAAATCTTTCATGCCAAGGTACAATAAACATGTCAAAAGTATGTAATATGCCAAATTCTTCTAAAAGAGGATATTTACAACTAAAATTGCCGTTGTATGTGGTTTTGATTGATTTTACTGAAAATTTCGATTTATAGATATATTCTGAAAATAATCTATTAGCAGGATCGGGGTTTATAATTGAATTGCTTGCACCGGGATCTATCAATATTTTTAAATCTAAACTAGAGATATAAATGAATGGAAGTTTTGGGGAAGCGTTTATATTATTCATGTCGATTCCGAGGCTACTAATTAAAAATTTTGAGTTTCATTTTCATTTTCAAAATTATCAAATTGTACATTTTCTTGATTTAAATCTTGCGAATTACTTTCTTCGTTCGCATTTTCTACATTAAATAATTCCTCAACTGATACTCTCGGAGGACCTGTCTGTCTAAAATAATTTTGTTGGTGTTTTGGCCTACTAAAGGTATGTGCCGTGGAAACACTCATCGGAGTTGGCTTGTAGTAATTAGTGGACTGTTGAGACTGTCTATTAGGGGGTTGATATTGGGGTTTTTGGAAATTCGTTTGATTTTGCGAATTTTGAAAATTTTGCCTATTAAAATTAGGTCTTTGAGGAGGATTTTGGGGAGCTTGGTGCTTGAATGAATTATTATTATTGTTGTTGCGATTGAAGGAAAAAGAATTTTGGTGTCTTGGTTGATTATTATTAAATGAATTGAAATTTTGTTGCGGTCTTTGCGATTGACGATTTCTCGGAGCTTTCTGAGACCTTAGGAAATTAGCAAATTCAATTTGTGATCTCTCGTTGTCTAACTTCTTACATTCGTATAAAGCTTGTTCGAGAGACAGTACTGAAATATGAAGAAGGTGATCTCTGTAAGGATTCAAGAGACCAGCCTTAAATACTATTAAAGCCTGTTCTGTATACATCATTTCTTTTGAAATTCTAACATCCTCATTTTCTGAGTTTATAGCCAAGTGTTCTTTTAAAATCTGTAATTTTTGCGATATTTCATCGTGAAATTCTGAAAAGGTTTGAGGGGGGACTTGAATTGAAGTATTTAAATCATGAGCCAATAGCTCTTCCGATCTTGGGTCACCAAAACGTGCAGTAAGTGCCCTTTTGAGACTTTCCCAATCATTATATGATATATTTATTATTACATCTCTGGCAGGACCAGAAAGTTTTGCCTTAACTTGTTCTAATAAGAGTGAATTGAATAAAGCATTATCAGTAGTTTTCAATAATGTCAAATACTTTTCTGACTGTCTTATAAAATATGCTAAATCCTTGGAACCACCACTGTACGTAGGTACCAGGTTATTTGCCATTGATAATTCAATTTGAGAAATTTGATTCGCCATCTCGATTACTGAAGAATCGTCTGAATCAGAATTGGTCGAACGAATTTCTATGTTAACTGGAGATCTAGATCGATCACGATTGTATGACATAAAACTTTATTATAGAAACTGAAAAGATATCAGTCACCGAAATTATAATGGAAACTATTTTTAAAAATTATCCTTTAAAAATATTTATAAAGTCAACCTTATTTGTCGATATATTACGAATAATGTAAATTCGAAAATACTTTAACTTCGAATTAGCTGATAATTAAAATTAAAGGAAAAAAGACTTACAGGAGGATGCACTGAAGGATCATCTGTGAGCTTCTTCCTTGTCTCGAAATTCTCTGAAGGAATTGGAGCCTTTTCTTTTGACGACCTTGTCTTCACAGAAGGAAAATTGGGCCGGAGTTAACTTCTTTGCACAACACGTACTGTTCTTAACACTTGCCGATTGTCTTTTAAAATGTTCGAAATACCGTCTTAATTTCTTGACAGAAAAAGTAGCCGTTTACCACACAGAAGGGGTTGTTCACGATCTACCGACAGTATCCTGTTCGCAGCGCCAGTTAAATAACCACAAATGAGATTTGTGTTTTAAAAAAGATTTTTATTTCGGAAAGGTGTTACAAGTATGATTGGCAAATAAAGACTAACTAAAATTTTGAATTACAACTGAAATAATAAAATTTGCAACTAATCAAAATTGAACAAGAACATTCTAGAAAATAAAAGTTTGTTAAACCTGAAAAAATAGAAACTGCAAAATTGACAATTTAAAAGGAAGTTAATCTAAGATGAACTACTAATGTTACAAGTGTGAGAACAAGATAAAAAAGGAATTAACATGATGTCGTAATATGACTCGCATAAAGCCTAGTTTTCCTTAAAGAAATAAAGATGTATAAATAAATGGGTACATGTAAAATGAAGGGTACTTTTTCTATATGACTCCGGGGTTTTAGTGGGCTAATTTTTTTGGATAATGTAGAGAGTATTAATGTTACTGAAATCCACCCAGTGAGAATACCGCATAAAGCCTAGTTTTCCTTAAAGAAATAAAGATGTATAAATAAATGGGTACATGTAAAATGAAGGGTACTTTTTCTATATGACGCCGGGGTTTCAGGAGGCTAATTTTTTGGATAATGTAGAGAGTATTAATGTTACTGAAATCCACCTAGTGAGAATACCGCAAAAGCCTAGTTTTCCTTAAAAAAAATAATGATGTATAAATAAATGGGTACATTTAAAATAAAGGGTACTTTTTCTATATGACTCCGGGGTTTTATTGGGCTAATTTTTTTGGATAATGTAGAGAGTATTTATGTTACTAAAATCCACCTAGTGAGAATACCGCATAAAGCCTAGTTTTCCTTAAAAAAAATAATGATGTATAAATAAATGGGTACATGTAAAATAAAGGGTACTTTTTCTATATGACTCCGGGGTTTTAGTGGGCTAATGTTTTTGGATAATGTAAAGAGTATTAATGTTACTAAAATCCACCTAGTGAGAATACCGCATAAAGCCTAGTTTTCCTTAAAAAAAAAAGATGTATAAATAAATGGGTACATGTAAAATAAAGGGTACTTTTTCTATATGACTCCGGGGTTTTAGTGGGCTAATTTTTTTGGATAATGTAGAGAGTATTAATGTTACTAAAATCCACCTAGTGAGAATACCGCATAAAGCCTAGTTTTCCTTAAAAAAATAAAGATGTATAAATAAATGGGTACATGTAAAATAAAGGGTACTTTTTCTATATGACTCCGGGGTTTTAGTGGGCTAATTTTTTTGGATAATGTAGAGAGCATTAATATTACTGAAATCCACCTAGTGAGAATACAGCATAAAGCCTAGTTTTCCTTAAAAAAATAAAGATGTATAAATAAATGGGTACATGTAAAATAAAGGGTACTTTTTCTATATGACTCCGGGGTTTTAGTGGGCTAATTTTTTTGGATAATGTAGAGAGTATTAATGTTACTGAAATCCACCTAGTGAGAATACCGCATAAAGCCTAGTTTTCCTTAAAAAAAATAATGATGTATAAATAAATGGGTACATGTAAAATAAAGGGTACTTTTTCTATATGACTCCGGGGTTTTAGTTGGCTAATTTTTTTGGATAATGTAGAGAGTATTAATGTTACTGAAATCCACCTAGTGAGAATACCGCATAAAGCCTAGTTTTCCTTAAAAAAAATAATGATGTATAAATAAATGGGTACATGTAAAATAAAGGGTACTTTTTCTATATGACTCCGGGGTTTTAGGAGGCTAATTTTTTTGGATAATGTAGAGAGTATTAATGTTACTGAAATCCACCTAGTGAGAATACCGCATAAAGCCTAGTTTTCCTTAAAAAAATAAAGATGTATAAATAAATGGGTACATGTAAAATGAAGGGTACTTTTTCTATATGACGCCGGGGTTTCAGGAGGCTAATTTTTTGGATAATGTAGAGAGTATTAATGTTACTAACATCCACCCAGTGAGAATACCGCATAAAGCCTAGTTTTCCTTATAAAAATAAAGATGTATAAATAAATGGGTACATGTAAAATGAAGGGTACTTTTTCTATATGACGCCGGGGTTTCAGGAGGCTAATTTTTTGGATAATGTAGAGAGTATTAATGTTACTGAAATCCACCTAGTGAGAATACCGCATAAAGCCTAGTTTTCCTTAAAAAAAATAATGATGTATAAATAAATGGGTACATTTAAAATAAAGGGTACTTTTTCTATATGACTCCGGGGTTTTAGTGGGCTAATTTTTTTGGATAATATAGAGAGTATTAATGTTACTAAAATCCACCCAGTGAGAATACCGCATAAAGCCTAGTTTTCCTTAAAGAAATAAAGATGTATAAATAAATGGGTACATGTAAAATGAAGGGTACTTTTTCTATATGACGCCGGGGTTTCAGGAGGCTAATTTTTTGGATAATGTAGAGAGTATTAATGTTACTAAAATCCACCCAGTGAGAATACCGCATAAAGCCTAGTTTTCCTTAAAGAAATAAAGATGTATAAATAAATGGGTACATGTAAAATGAAGGGTACTTTTTCTATATGACGCCGGGGTTTCAGGAGGCTAATTTTTTGGATAATGTAGAGAGTATTAATGTTACTGAAATCCACCTAGTGAGAATACCGCATAAAGCCTAGTTTTCCTTAAAAAAAATAATGATGTATAAATAAATGGGTACATTTAAAATAAAGGGTACTTTTTCTATATGACTCCGGGGTTTTAGTGGGCTAATTTTTTTGGATAATGTAGAGAGTATTAATGTTACTAAAATCCACCCAGTGAGAATACCGCATAAAGCCTAGTTTTCCTTAAAGAAATAAAGATGTATAAATAAATGGGTACATGTAAAATGAAGGGTACTTTTTCTATATGACGCCGGGGTTTCAGGAGGCTAATTTTTTGGATAATGTAGAGAGTATTAATGTTACTAAAATCCACCCAGTGAGAATACCGCATAAAGCCTAGTTTTCCTTAAAGAAATAAAGATGTATAAATAAATGGGTACATGTAAAATGAAGGGTACTTTTTCTATATGACGCCGGGGTTTTAGGAGGCTAATTTTTTGGATAATGTAGAGAGTATTAATGTTACTGAAATCCACCTAGTGAGAATACAGCATAAAGCCTAGTTTTCCTTAAAAAAATAAAGATGTATAAATAAATGGGTGTTCACATTCGTTTTGTATAATTTTTGATTTTTTAATATGCTTGGCAACACCGCTGCATTTTTCGGCAGCAGGAGAATTCGCCTATTAGACGCCGTGACGAAAGCACGGAATTTTGTATCTCGATGTTTGTTCGCAATTAAAATTTCTTTCAATATAATAAGTGTACAATCACTTTGGTCCTTCGAAGCAATCTACCACAAACCATTTTGGTCCTTCGAGCCGGATGGATACACCTGGATGGATGGACAGGATAGACAGAAGTATCTACAAGTAGCGGCAAGTTAGAAGAATAGTTGCAAAGATCATTAAGGTCAGTGCGTTCCATTAAGCCAAGTATCCCTAATTTCAATTAATGCATGCTCGATTTGAGTTAAAATTCAGTTTAAAGTTAGATTCAATATTCGGTTAGTACGTTTATCATTCCTGTTAGAGTCGAATTTTTGCCCGCTTTTCCTTGAAAATGACGTCACGAAAGTCTCAAGCGGTTTCGGCGGACGAGACGGCAGGCGCTCACGCCGGCGACGCGCTGTTGCCAGTTGATAACGAAATAAGGGAGTTAAAACATAATCGTGGGGTACTAAGGGGGCATATTACGCGTTTAAATACATTTTTGGATAAAGGGGAAAATATTAGATTATTAGATGTACAAAAAAGGCTAGAAAAAACAGAGAAATATTTCGAACAATTCGATGGAATTCAGACGCGATTAGAATATTTCGATGAAAATGAATGTCAAAAACGGGAAGAAATAGAAGATGGGTTTTATTCTGTCATTAATAGATGTGGTGAATTAATAAAGGATTTACAATTTAATGAATTTTCGAGTGCTCCAACAAACGTTCAGACAAGCGTAGTCGCGAGTGAATCTCTTGCAGGTTTGAAGTTACCTCCAATAAAGTTGCCGGAATTTTCGGGTCAATACAGTAATTGGGCAGCCTTTTACGATTCCTTTTTGCATTTAATACATAATAATTCGCAACTTACAAATGTGCAACGTATTTGCCATTTAAAGTCTTGTTTGCGAGGTCCTGCATTGAGGCAGATTGAAAATTTGGACAACACAGACGTAAATTACGAAGTAGCTTGGCAGATTCTGGTTGAACGATATGATAACAAACGAATTACAATAAACGATCACATAAGCGCAATTCTCAATATACCAAAGGTCACGAAAAATCAGAATTTCACGTTACGGGATTTGACAGACAGGGTGCATCAGCATGTTACGGCGTTAGAAAAATTAGGCGTTTCCACAACCGGTTGGCAGGTAGTTTTAGTGTGCATAGTCAGCAATAAATTAGAAAACACGATTAATTTAGAATGGGAGGATTCATTGGGGACAGACGAACTACCTACTTACGAAAAACTTAGAAAATTTCTCACAAAAAAATGCGCAGCTCACGAAAACGTATACAAGACTCAATCACAACTTCAAAACAGTTCACAAGCACAACAGTCACATTCACATAACTCTAATATAAACTCACGCACGACTCGAAACATGAATACATACCCACACGCATCTCAATCACAAGGATCGTACAATAACCACAAAACACAAAATGTCACTCAAAGTTACGCAATGGTGGAACCCAGTCAAACAATTAATTCTATTACTAGTACGGGTTGTTATTTTTGCAAAGATACACATTTTATATATCAATGTCCGAGATTTTTAACTCTAAGTCCCGAAGAAAGGTACACAGAAACGAGAAGGCTTAATTTGTGTACAAATTGTCTAAGGCCGGGACATAATAAGTTTAATTGTCGTTCGCGTAAATGTAGAACATGCAATATGAACCATAACACGCTGCTTCACAAAGATTTGTCTTCTCAATCGCAAGGAATACGTCCACATAATAATTTTAATACGCAAATAAACGATAGTAGCAATCAATCAAATAATAACAATCACGGTAAATCGGTTCAAGTGCAGTCGCATCATTTAGCTACATCGCCCGCATTAGAAAACCCAAATACTTCCGCGTCGAATTTACAGACTACCGCTTGCTTGCATCTACAGGGGTCGCACGATAATTTTTGTTCTCCTAAAGCGGAATTAGTTTTATTATCTACGGTTGAATTATATGTTCACGACAGGGTTGGTAACAAATATAAGTGTCGCGCGTTGTTGGACTCTGGTAGCCAGGGTAGTTTAATGACAAAGAAATTGTGCGACAGAGTCGGTTTGATTTGTCACGAAACGAATGTTGCTATTGCAGGTATTAACCAAACGGTAACTAATACGGTAGAAAGGACAAATGCTACCATATCATCTCGTCTAAGTGATTTTTGTGCAGATTTATCATTTTTGGTATTGAGTAGTATTACACGAAACATTCCGTCTTGTACATTTGAGAGCTTTAATGAATTGTTATCATCGACTGTACAGTTATCAAGTTTGGCGGATCCACAGTATTTTATTTCCAGAGAAGTGGATATGCTCTTGGGAGCAGATATTTTCTATGATATTTTTTTGCCTCGTCAGATCAGGTTGGGTAGGGAATTACCTATGTTACAGGAATCAGTTTTTGGTTATGTCGTCACGGGCAAGGTCTCCGCTTATCATAACAGTCGCGTATTATATTGCAATTTTTTGACGGTTTCAAACGAAGAATTAAATGATAGTCTTAAAAAATTTTGGGAGTTAGAAGAGATTCCTAGTAGGCCTTTACTGAGTCCTGACGCACAGTATTGTGAGGATTATTTTCGCGAAACTACTACCCGTGCATCGGATGGTCGTTTTATAGTAAAGTTGCCACTTAAACAAAGTAAAATTGATTACGGAGATGTGTTAACAGTCGCAAAGAATAGGTCAGGTTTACTCGAAAGAAGATTTACACGAAATAGCCAACTTAAATCGGAATACATTAAATTTATGAAGGAATATCTAGATCTTAACCACATGACATTAATTAATGATTCACCTAATATTGATTCGTCCTCGTATATACTACCACATCACGCAGTTTTAAAACAATCAAGCACGACGACCAAGTGCCGCGTTGTGTTTGATGGATCATCTCGAGCCAATACGAACGTTTTAAGTTTAAATGACAATTTATATGCCGGTTATAATGTCCAGGATGATCTGTTTAACATTGTATTGAGATTTCGTTTGAGAAAATACGTGCTTAATGCTGATATAAAAATGATGTTTAGACAAATATGGGTACACGAAAATCATCGCAAGTATCAACAAATTCTGTGGCGATTTGATGAGAATGAACTGGTTAAACTTTATACTCTCGACACTGTCACCTACGGTACCGCATGTGCGCCTTTTCTTGCTCAGCGAACCTTACTTGAAATCGCGTTGCAGAATGAGGATGAGTTTCCTGCTACAAGTAGAATCATAAAAAATTCCTTTTACATGGACGATTTGTTGGTTAGTTTAAATACAAAGGAGGAAGCTGTAAAATTATATAGGGAAATCACATTAATTCTGGACCGCTACGGTTACAATTTGAGAAAATGGTCGTCTAACGATACAGAGATATTAAAAACAATTTTGGGAAATAGGGAGAATAGGGATAATTTAATTGAATTTCAAATGATAAGGATCACAATCAAAAGATCACAACATATCTAGCTTCTGACAGTATAATTTTTAAACAGATTCCCGCGCGTTCACCGCATATGAGGGGGCTTTGGGAGTCCGCTGTCAAGTCAGCAAAGTTTCATTTACGAAGAACAGTTGGCAATGCTTATCTGAATCGTGAAGAAATGTATACAATTTTAACTCAAGTCGAGGCTTGTTTGAACTCCAGACCTCTCTCACCCATCTCAGCAGATCCTAATGATTATAATCCTCTTACACCTGCACATATTCTTATTGGATCATCGCTAGCTGCAGTTCCTGAGAGGGATTTACAGCTGTTACCCAGCAATCGACTTAATCGGTATCAGCTACTGACTCAATTATATCAGGGGTTCTGGTCTCGCTGGTCCAGAGACGTCTTGACCAAGTCACAACAACGTCAGAAGTGGAAAACCACTGCGGAAGGTACCTTACCCAAGGTGGGGGATCTCGTACTTCTAGTGGATGAAAATACTCCTCCCTTAAAATGGTCCATGGGAAGGCTGACTGAACTTCATCCTGGTCCTGATTCCACTGTTCGAGTGGTGTCCGTTCGTCTACCGACAGGAAGCGTTGTGAAAAGAACTGTCCACAAAGTGTGTTTTTTACCTTTAGAATCGGACATTTAACTTTATACTTTATGTTCTATTGTTTTGTTAATTTTGAAAGGCCAACCTTTCAAGGCGGCCGGTTATGTTCACATTCGTTTTGTATAATTTTTGATTTTTTAATATGCTTGGCAACACCGCTGCATTTTTCGGCAGCAGGAGAATTCGCCTATTAGACGCCGTGACGAAAGCACGGAATTTTGTATCTCGATGTTTGTTCGCAATTAAAATTTCTTTCAATATAATAAGTGTACAATCACTTTGGTCCTTCGAAGCAATCTACCACAAACCAATGGGTACATGTAAAATGAAGGGTACTTTTTCTATATGACGCCGGGGTTTCAGGAGGCTAATTTTTTGGATAATGTAGAGAGTATTAATGTTACTAAAATCCACCCAGTGAGAATACCGCATAAAGCCTAGTTTTCCTTAAAGAAATAAAGATGTATAAATAAATGGGTACATGTAAAATGAAGGGTACTTTTTCTATATGACTCCGGGGTTTTATTGGGCTAATTTTTTTGGATAATGTAGAGAGTATTAATGTTACTAAAATCCACCTAGTGAGAATACCGCATAAAGCCTAGTTTTCCTTAAAAAAAATAATGATGTATAAACAAATGGGTACATGTAAAATAAAGGGTACTTTTTCTATATGACTCCGGGGTTTTAGTGGGCTAATGTTTTTGGATAATGTAGAGAGTATTAATGTTACTAAAATCCACCTAGTGAGAATACCGCATAAAGCCTAGTTTTCCTTAAAAAAAAAGATGTATAAATAAATGGGTACATGTAAAATAAAGGGTACTTTTTCTATATGACTCCGGGGTTTTAGTGGGCTATTTTTTTTGGATAATGTAGAGAGTATTAATGTTACTAAAATCCACCTAGTGAGAATACCGCATAAAGCCTAGTTTTCCTTAAAAAAATAAAGATGTATAAATAAATGGGTACATGTAAAATAAAGGGTACTTTTTCTATATGACTCCGGGGTTTTAGTTGGCTAATTTTTTTGGATAATGTAGAGAGTATTAATGTTACTAAAATCCACCTAGTGAGAATACCGCATAAAGCCTAGTTATCCTTAAAAAAAATAATGATGTATAAATAAATGGGTACATTTAAAATAAAGGGTACTTTTTCTATATGACTCCGGGGTTTCAGTAGGCTAATTTTTTGGATAATGTAGAGAGTATTAATGTTACTGAAATCCACCTAGTGAGAATACCGCATAAAGCCTAGTTTTCCTTAAAAAAATAAAGATGTATAAATAAATGGGTACATGTCAAATGAAGGGTACTTTTTCTATATGACGCCGGGGTTTCAGGAGGCTAATTTTTTGGATAATGTAGAGAGTATTAATGTTACTAACATCCACCCAGTGAGAATACCGCATAAAGCCTAGTTTTCCTTAAAAAAAATAATGATGTATAAATAAATGGGTACATGTAAAATAAAGGGTACTTTTTCTATATGACTCCGGGGTTTTAGGAGGCTAATTTTTTTGGATAATGTAGAGAGTATTAATGTTACTGAAATCCACCTAGTGAGAATACCGCATAAAGCCTAGTTTTCCTTAAAAAAAAATAAAGATGTATAAATAAATGGGTACATGTAAAATGAAGGGTACTTTTTCTATATGACGCCGGGGTTTCAGGAGGCTAATTTTTTGGATAATGTAGAGAGTATTAATGTTACTAACATCCACCCAGTGAGAATACCGCATAAAGCCTAGTTTTCCTTAAAAAAATAAAGATGTATAAATAAATGGGTACATGTAAAATGAAGGGTACTTTTTCTATATGACTCCGGGGTTTTAGTGGGCTAATTTTTTTGGATAATGTAGAGAGTAATAATGTTACTGAAATCCACCTAGTGAGAATACAGCATAAAGCCTAGTTTTCCTTAAAAAAATAATGATGTATAAATAAATGGGTACATGTAAAATGAAGGGTACTTTTTCTATATGACTCCGGGGTTTTAGTGGGCTATTTTTTTTGGATAATGTAGAGAGTATTAATGTTACTAAAATCCACCTAGTGAGAATACCGCATAAAGCCTAGTTTTCCTTAAAAAAATAAAGATGTATTAATAAATGGGTACATGTAAAATAAAGGGTACTTTTTCTATATGACTCCGGGGTTTTAGTTGGCTAATTTTTTTGGATAATGTAGAGAGTATTAATGTTACTAAAATCCACCTAGTGAGAATACCGCATAAAGCCTAGTTATCCTTAAAAAAATAATGATGTATAAATAAATGGGTACATTTAAAATAAAGGGTACTTTTTCTATATGACTCCGGGGTTTCAGTAGGCTAATTTTTTGGATAATGTAGAGAGTATTAATGTTACTGAAATCCACCTAGTGAGAATACCGCATAAAGCCTAGTTTTCCTTAAAAAAATAAAGATGTATAAATAAATGGGTACATGTAAAATGAAGGGTACTTTTTCTATATGACGCCGGGGTTTCAGGAGGCTAATTTTTTGGATAATGTAGAGAGTATTAATGTTACTAACATCCACCCAGTGAGAATACCGCATAAAGCCTAGTTTTCCTTAAAAAAAATAATGATGTATAAATAAATGGGTACATGTAAAATAAAGGGTACTTTTTCTATATGACTCCGGGGTTTTAGGAGGCTAATTTTTTTGGATAATGTAGAGAGTATTAATGTTACTGAAATCCACCTAGTGAGAATACCGCATAAAGCCTAGTTTTCCTTAAAAAAAAATAAAGATGTATAAATAAATGGGTACATGTAAAATGAAGGGTACTTTTTCTATATGACGCCGGGGTTTCAGGAGGCTAATTTTTTGGATAATGTAGAGAGTATTAATGTTACTAACATCCACCCAGTGAGAATACCGCATAAAGCCTAGTTTTCCTTAAAAAAATAAAGATGTATAAATAAATGGGTACATGTAAAATGAAGGGTACTTTTTCTATATGACTCCGGGGTTTTAGTGGGCTAATTTTTTTGGATAATGTAGAGAGTAATAATGTTACTGTAATCCACCTAGTGAGAATACAGCATAAAGCCTAGTTTTCCTTAAAAAAATAATGATGTATAAATAAATGGGTACATGTAAAATAAAGGGTACTTTTTCTATATGACTCCGGGGTTTTAGTTGGCTAATTTTTTGGATAATGTAGAGAGTATTAATGTTACTGAAATCCACCTAGTGAGAATACAGCATAAAGCCTAGTTTTCCTTAAAAAAAATAATGATGTATAAATAAATGGGTACATTTAAAATAAAGGGTACTTTTTCTATATGACTCCGGGGTTTTAGGAGGCTAATTTTTTTGGATAATGTAGAGAGTATTAATGTTACTGAAATCCACCTAGTGAGAATACCGCATAAAGCCTAGTTTTCCTTATAAAAATAAAGATGTATAAATAAATTGGTACATGTAAAATAAAGGGTATGAAACGCCGTAATTTTATAGGAAAGCACTTTATTATCACAACACCAATAATCGCCATTATAATAGGTCGCCGATATTCGCCGTTCGCCGAATTGTAGTTCGCCACGCCAACGCCGGCTTGACACTGTCCTCCCTACCTCCCCTTGCCTAGCGCGCTTACTCGCCTTAAGCCGCCTTCGCCGGGTCGTTAGACGTCACACACTAGACGAATCATATTCCGCAAATTTCTTTGTCGGTTCATTCGGCCATCCTGCAAAATTAAATGTCCTCATTAATTTATCAAAACCTCGCCCATACATTCGCCTATGCATTTGCCCGCCAAAATCGTTAAGTTCGCCTGCTTAAAATAGTCGCCCAAAACACACAGTATATTCGCCTAGTTCGCCTTGTCAGAATTCGTCAAGTGTGTCGAGTTAGTTCGCCTGAAACTCTCGCGAAATACGCCTAATATATTCGCCTGATTCGTCTCGCCAAGTTCAGTACTTTCAACGAATCGACCGCCATGATCGTTTTACACCATTTGTACTCTTTAACGCCTTTTATCGCCTCGATGACATATCGATCATTCGTCAGATATTTTCGCACTCGATATGGTCCGTCAAATTTGTTAACCAATTTGCCGCCGACGCCGACGCCCTTTTTCGGTAGTCGCCTCCCGCCAGAGTACCAAATCACCTGGATTGTATTTGTTCGCCATTTTACACCTTCATCAAATATCATTTTCACCTCGTTAGCCGCCTGGTTTACATTCACCAACGCCATTACTCATCACTCAAACACTTCACTCACTTCACACTCTCACTCATTTGATCATTCACACACTCACTATCGATAAGACTCGACCGACACCGCTCGGGAATCTCATCGACATCGCTCACCATTCGCTCACCTTAGTTAACGCCAACAATTTTACGTTTTCCGCCAACGTTTTTCGCCAATTCGGAAGTTTCTGCCCAACTTTCCGCCGCATTCGACCCAATCATCGGACATTCTCATTTAGAGTGTAACCTGGCACTTCGCCTTAGTGCATTCGCCTGACTTCGCCTAAGTCTATCCGCCTCGCCCCGCCTGTTACCCTGAAGAGTTCGGTCGTCACCTTGCTCGTTCAGGTGGATGGACTGCTCAGTTGAATCAGCCTGATTCGGGTTTGAATCCGCACGACTCAACATCGAATTCGCCAAGTTCGAATACGCCCAATTCGAATCCGCCATGTTCGAATCCGCCAATTTCGAACCCGCCAAGTTCGCCAAACGCCTGTTAGAGCATTCAACATCCAATGAGACATTCGCCACGTCTCCTTGACCATTGCCGGTCTGACCACCGCCGGTCTAGCCTTCGCCGGCCCGCCTGTTAGTGCTGATCAGCTCGCCATTCGCCAAGTCGGTTACTCGTCCGTGATTATGTGAGAACATTGAGTGAGTAGGAGAGAAATTCATGCTAGAGTTGATGGTGTTTTCAAAACCCCAAACAACGTCCGGCAGCTTCTCGATCCATCTCTCTCGCTCTCAATGGTCGCAGTTGACACCTCAACTATCGTCCTATTGGCCCTTCCGCCTGACCATTCGCCATAGTAATCGCCACAGCATTCGCCACACATGCCAAACGCCTTTTCCGCTGAAAACGCCTGAACTCTGCAATAGCAAACACCTTGCTCTAGTCAGAGATCAATCGCCGTTATCGCCTATAGTCGCCTTCGCCAAATATACCTAATAATCGTCATGCGCCATATCGAAAGATATCGCCCGCCGCCTAATGGGATGCAAGAAGCCTTCGCCCGTCTGTACTTGCCTCTTGCAAACCCACAATTGAGAAATAACGCCACATATTTCTCAACGAAGCGCCACCTTCGAGGAAACTAATAAGTTTCTTCGATTAACGCCAAACGCCATTTAAACGCCAGATACCGTTTGACCGCTTGATGACCGATGTCATCACGATGCTTCCACAACAATCCAAATTTCGCCATAGCCGGAACATACAACCTATCGCTTTTCACCGTTTAGCGATAGGGTCGCCCTTGCTTGAATTTATAATGCGCCTGGACATTCGCCGGTACGTCACCAGTCGCCAACAACCTAACAATCACCTGCGCCTTAGGATCTTGTAATTACACCATTAGAAACCAATCGCCTTCATCCATCTCGACAATGTTAACGCCTATTGTCCCGACGGAAGGGTTTCTGCTTAACGCATCGCCTATACGCCTATCGCCTATCGTCGATCACCTATACGCCATACTCACGCCTGGTCGATGTTGTATCTCCATTTTCTACTCCTGAATCACCAGCTACCACCTAGCTCTTCGAAGCGCCAATTCCTTTTTGATCAACGCCGCTCTAACCGCCACAGTCTTTTACTTTAAAGTAAACGCCCACCAAATACACTTGAAATCGCCTGATTTACTTATCCAACCACCAGTGTTCCCAGCTTTCAGCTGTGATAAACCTGCTCCTGCGCCGTAGTCGCCCTACTGAAAATGCTACCGACCTAAGAGATTATCTATTCGCCGATTGTAGTAAGACGCCAGATACGCCCAACTTACTAATATCTGCGTGAAGTTCAACAGCCGCCTTTCTGTCGTACAGCGCCCAAATTGGTCTGTCTGATATTTTCGCCTCTAACAGATCAAACGCATATCGTTCGCCCGCCCGTCGTCATTCTGCACCCATTGGTTAAACTTGTCAGTGGTTTCGCCAACACCGCAAAGTTTCGAATATTTTCTTAAGGTAACGCGCCAGCCCTAAAAACTGTCTAGCGCCATGGACATTTTTAGGTTAAGGAAAATCTTACACCGCCACTGTTTTACGTCGCCCAGGTTTAATGCCCGCCGCACCGATCTGGTAACCTAAACACCCAACTCTTTGCTGCAAAAACGAGCACCTCCCACATTTCAGCTTTACGCCATTTTCTGCACCTACACCAGCACCAACACCAATTCCAGTAAAGCCGAACCTTCATTTTCACTCGCCGTGGGAAGTAGAAGATCATCTATATAAACCAACACCTCACCGTATCGTAAATACAATACCCGCCATAATCTGCTCAAATTCTGAAATCGCCATTCCTTTCGGAACAGGCGCCCATGGGACTCGTACACGCCGATTCGCTTCCTCTTATCACGTCTACCGCCGGGAGATTTGCACCTTTTCTCGAACCGCCATTATCGCAAAACTTAGTACCTGAAAAGAAAAACCTGAAACCAAAAACCTGAAACTAAAAACCTGAAACTAAAACACAAAATCACCATCGCCGTAAATGCACCGTAATATCGCCTATTTCCCCGCCGGTAAAATGCATTATACCTGATGTGATTTTCCTTACTTTGACGCCAGTTCGTTTAATCGCTCCTTCAGCGACTTCGCTGGACAGACAAATTTCCGCGCGCCAAATGAGCCACGCCTTGCTCCAACTATCTTCTACGTCGTCTAAATTATTCGCCTTAATTGAACTAAAAAGTTCGCCTATTAAACCCGCCAGGATCTTCACGATTGAACGCCCAATCGGAATTTCCTTTCGCCCCATGTAAAATTTCGCTCCTCTCACGCCTCCTGAGAAAGTTACCTTCACCTGGTACACCGCCTCAGGCGAGAGTAATACATTATCTGCCAACAACATCCTGCACCTCGAGCTCGGCACATTAAGAGTGATCCGCCTCATAAGCTCGTTGATGTCCGGCTCTTCGGTGGGATACGTCTTACCCGCCACGTACCGCCATCGTAACGCCCAATCAATTCCTACCACAAAAGTGGTTCAACGCCAACACCTGAGTTTCGAATGATTTATCCACCAAAATCTTTTCGAAAATTACACGCCCTTACGCCGTGACAACGCCCCATCAAAGCCGCGCAGCGAACACCACGCGCCGGCGATGCTCACCTTCTCGTATCTGCTCACCTAAGCGCCTTATCGCTTCCAAGAAAGAATTTTCTGGTTTCTAGTTGCTTTCGGTCTCCAAATACGCCACATTTACATTACTCCATCTGCAGTATCTTCTACCACCGTAATAATAAAATTGGTACTTACTGTTTATTCGCCTAAACATTAAGTAGAACTTTGACACCTGAACAAACCAAGATGGAGGTCTCGCCCTTTCTTCGCCGGAGATTTTCCGTCTGAAAATCCTTCGTCCTTTCGCCTCTTAGCACGCTGATCCTGATCCCACTTCTGATATGAAACGCCGTAATTTTATAGGAAAGCACTTTATTATCACAACACCAATAATCGCCATTATAATAGGTCGCCGATATTCGCCGTTCGCCGAATTGTAGTTCGCCACGCCAACGCCGGCTTGACACTGTCCTCCCTACCTCCCCTTGCCTAGCGCGCTTACTCGCCTTAAGCCGCCTTCGCCGGGTCGTTAGACGTCACACTCTAGACGAATCATATTCCGCAAATTTCTTTGTCGGTTCAGGTACTTTTTCTATATGACTCAGGGGTTTTAGTTGGCTAATTTTTTTGGATAATGTAGAGAGTATTAATGTTACTAAAATCCACCCAGTGAGAATACCGCATAAAGCCTAGTTTTCCTTAAAAAAATAAAGATGTATAAATAAATGGGTACATGTAAAATAAAGGGTACTTTTTCTATATGACTCCGGGGTTTTAGAAGGCTAATTTTTTGGATAATGTAGAGAGTATTAATGTTACTGAAATCCACCTAGTGAGAATACCGCATAAAGCCTAGTTTTCCTTAAAGAAATAAAGATGTATAAATAAATGGGTACATGTAAAATGAAGGGTACTTTTTCTATATGACTCCGGGGTTTTATTGGGCTAATTTTTTGGATAATGTAGAGAGTATTAATGTTACTAACATCCACCCAGTGAGAATACCGCATAAAGCCTAGTTTTCCTTAAAAAAATAATGATGTATAAATAAATGGGTACATGTAAAATAAAGGGTACTTTTTCTATATGACTCCGGGGTTTTAGGAGGCTAATTTTTTTGGATAATGTAGAGAGTATTAATGTTACTGAAATCCACCTAGTGAGAATACCGCATAAAGCCTAGTTTTCCTTATAAAAATAAAGATGTATAAATAAATGGGTACATGTAAAATGAAGGGTACTTTTTCTATATGACTCCGGGGTTTTATTGGGCTAATTTTTTGGATAATGTAGAGAGTATTAATGTTACTAACATCCACCCAGTGAGAATACCGCATAAAGCCTAGTTTTCCTTAAAAAAAATAATGATGTATAAATAAATGGGTACATGTAAAATAAAGGGTACTTTTTCTATATGACTCCGGGGTTTTAGGAGGTTAATTTTTTTGGATAATGTAGAGAGTATTAATGTTACTGAAATCCACCCAGTGAGAATACCGCATAAAGCCTAGTTTTCCTTAAAGAAATAAAGATGTATAAATAAATGGGTACATGTAAAATGAAGGGTACTTTTTCTATATGACTCCGGGGTTTTATTGGGCTAATTTTTTGGATAATGTAGAGAGTATTAATGTTACTAACATCCACCCAGTGAGAATACCGCATAAAGCCTAGTTTTCCTTAAAAAAAATAATGATGTATAAATAAATGGGTACATGTAAAATAAAGGGTACTTTTTCTATATGACTCCGGGGTTTTAGGAGGCTAATTTTTTTGGATAATGTAGAGAGTATTAATGTTACTGAAATCCACCCAGTGAGAATACCGCATAAAGCCTAGTTTTCCTTAAAGAAATAAAGATGTATAAATAAATGGGTACATGTAAAATGAAGGGTACTTTTTCTATATGACTCCGGGGTTTTATTGGGCTAATTTTTTGGATAATGTAGAGAGTATTAATGTTACTAACATCCACCCAGTGAGAATACCGCATAAAGCCTAGTTTTCCTTAAAAAAATAAAGATGTATAAATAAATGGGTACATGTAAAATGAAGAGTACTTTTTCTATATGACTCCGGGGTTTTAGGAGGCTAATTTTTTTGGATAATGTAGAGAGTATTAATGTTACTGAAATCCACCCAGTGAGAATACCGCATAAAGCCTAGTTTTCCTTAAAGAAATAAAGATGTATAAATAAATGGGTACATGTAAAATGAAGGGTACTTTTTCTATATGACTCCGGGGTTTTATTGGGCTAATTTTTTGGATAATGTAGAGAGTATTAATGTTACTAACATCCACCCAGTGAGAATACCGCATAAAGCCTAGTTTTCCTTAAAAAAAAATAATGATGTATAAATAAATGGGTACATGTAAAATAAAGGGTACTTTTTCTATATGACTCCGGGGTTTTAGGAGGCTAATTTTTTTGGATAATGTAGAGAGTATTAATGTTACTGAAATCCACCTAGTGAGAATACCGCATAAAGCCTAGTTTTCCTTATAAAAATAAAGATGTATAAATAAATGGGTACATGTAAAATAAAGGGTACTTTTTCTATATGACTCCGGGGTTTTAGTTGGCTAATTTTTTTGGATAATGTAGAGAGTATTAATGTTACTGAAATCCACCTAGTGAGAATACCGCATAAAGCCTAGTTTTCCTTAAAAAAAATAATGATGTATAAATAAATGGGTACATGTAAAATAAAGGGTACTTTTTCTATATGACTCCGGGGTTTTAGTTGGCTAATTTTTTTGGATAATGTAGAGAGTATTAATGTTACTGAAATCCACCTAGTGAGAATACCGAATAAAGCCTAGTTTTCCTTAAAAAAAATAATGATGTATAAATAAATGGGTACATGTAAAATAAAGGGTACTTTTTCTATATGACTCCGGGGTTTTAGAAGGCTAATTTTTTGGATAATGTAGAGAGTATTAATGTTACTGAAATCCACCTAGTGAGAATACCGCATAAAGCCTAGTTTTCCTTATAAAAATAAAGATGTATAAATAAATGGGTACATGTAAAATAAAGGGTACTTTTTCTATATGACTCCGGGGTTTTAGTTGGCTAATTTTTTTGGATAATGTAGAGAGCATTAATGTTACTGAAATCCACCTAGTGAGAATACAGCATAAAGCCTAGTTTTCCTTAAAAAAAATAATGATGTATAAATAAATGGGTACATGTAAAATAAAGGGTACTTTTTCTATATGACTCCGGGGTTTTAGGAGGCTAATTTTTTTGGATAATGTAGAGAGTATTAATTTTACTGAAATCCACCTAGTGAGAATACCGCATAAAGCCTAGTTTTCCTTATAAAAATAAAGATGTATAAATAAATGGGTACATGTAAAATAAAGGGTACTTTTTCTATATGACTCCGGGGTTTTAGTTGGCTAATTTTTTTGGATAATGTAGAGAGTATTAATGTTACTGAAATCCACCTAGTAAGAATACCGCATAAAGCCTAGTTTTCCTTATAAAAATAAAGATGTATAAATAAATGGGTACATGTAAAATAAAGGGTACTTTTTCTATATGACTCCGGGGTTTTAGTTGGCTAATTTTTTTGGATAATGTAGAGAGTATTAATGTTACTGAAATCCACCTAGTGAGAATACCGCATAAAGCCTAGTTTTCCTTAAAAAAATAAAGATGTATAAATAAATGGGTACATGTAAAATAAAGGGTACTTTTTCTATATGACTCCGGGGTTTTAGTGGGCTAATTTTTTTGGATAATGTAGAGAGTATTAATGTTACTGAAATCCACCTAGTGAGAATACCGCATAAAGCCTAGTTTTCCTTATAAAAATAAAGATGTATAAATAAATGGGTACATGTAAAATAAAGGGTACTTTTTCTATATGACTCCGGGGTTTTAGTTGGCTAATTTTTTTGGATAATGTAGAGAGCATTAATGTTACTGAAATCCACCTAGTGAGAATACAGCATAAAGCCTAGTTTTCCTTAAAAAAAATAATGATGTATAAATAAATGGGTACATGTAAAATAAAGGGTACTTTTTCTATATGACTCCGGGGTTTTAGTTGGCTAATTTTTTTGGATAATGTAGAGAGCATTAATGTTACTGAAATCCACCTAGTGAGAATACAGCATAAAGCCTAGTTTTCCTTAAAAAAAATAAAGATGTATAAATAAATGGGTACATGTAAAATAAAGGGTACTTTTTCTATATGACTCCGGGGTTTTAGTTGGCTAATTTTTTTGGATAATGTAGAGAGTATTAATGTTACTGAAATCCACCTAGTGAGAATACCGCATAAAGCCTAGTTTTCCTTAAAAAAAATAATGATGTATAAATAAATGGGTACATGTAAAATAAAGGGTACTTTTTCTATATGACTCCGGGGTTTTAGGAGGCTAATTTTTTTGGATAATGTAGAGAGTATTAATTTTACTGAAATCCACCTAGTGAGAATACCGCATAAAGCCTAGTTTTCCTTATAAAAATAAAGATGTATAAATAAATGGGTACATGTAAAATAAAGGGTACTTTTTCTATATGACTCCGGGGTTTTAGTTGGCTAATTTTTTTGGATAATGTAGAGAGTATTAATGTTACTGAAATCCACCTAGTGAGAATACCGCATAAAGCCTAGTTTTCCTTATAAAAATAAAGATGTATAAATAAATGGGTACATGTAAAATAAAGGGTACTTTTTCTATATGACTCCGGGGTTTTAGTTGGCTAATTTTTTTGGATAATGTAGAGAGTATTAATGTTACTGAAATCCACCTAGTGAGAATACCGCATAAAGCCTAGTTTTCCTTAAAAAAATAATGATGTATAAATAAATGGGTACATGTAAAATAAAGGGTACTTTTTCTATATGACTCCGGGGTTTTAGGAGGCTAATTTTTTTGGATAATGTAGAGAGTATTAATGTTACTGAAATCCACCTAGTGAGAATACCGAATAAAGCCTAGTTTTCCTTAAAAAAAATAATGATGTATAAATAAATGGGTACATGTAAAATAAAGGGTACTTTTTCTATATGACTCCGGGGTTTTACGAGGCTAATTTTTTTGGATAATGTAGAGAGTATTAATTTTACTGAAATCCACCTAGTGAGAATACCGCATAAAGCCTAGTTTTCCTTATAAAAATAAAGATGTATAAATAAATGGGTACATGTAAAATAAAGGGTACTTTTTCTATATGACTCCGGGGTTTTAGTTGGCTAATTTTTTTGGATAATGTAGAGAGTATTAATGTTACTGAAATCCACCTAGTGAGAATACCGCATAAAGCCTAGTTTTGTTTATAAAAATAAAGATGTATAAATAAATGGGTACATGTAAAATAAAGGGTACTTTTTCTATATGACTCAGGGGTTTTAGGAGGCTAATTTTTTTGGATAATGTAGAGAGTATTAATGTTACTGAAATCCACCTAGTGAGAATACAGCATAAAGCCTAGTTTTCCTTAAAAAAATAAAGATGTATAAATAAATGGGTACATGTAAAATAAAGGGTACTTTTTTCTATATGACTCCAGGGTTTTAGGAGGCTAATTTTTTTGGATAATGTAGAGAGTATTAATGTTACTGAAATCCACCTAGTGAGAATACCGAATAAAGCCTAGTTTTCCTTAAAAAAAAATAATGATGTATAAATAAATGGGTACATGTAAAATAAAGGGTACTTTTTCTATATGACTCCGGGGTTTTAGGAGGCTAATTTTTTTGGATAATGTAGAGAGTATTAATTTTTACTGAAATCCACCTAGTGAGAATACCGCATAAAGCCTAGTTTTCCCTTATAAAAATAAAGATGTATAAATAAATGGGTACATGTAAAATAAAGGGTACTTTTTCTATATGACTCCGGGGTTTTAGTTGGCTAATTTTTTTGGATAATGTAGAGAGTATTAATGTTACTGAAATCCACCTAGTGAGAATACCGCATAAAGCCTAGTTTTCCTTATAAAAATAAAGATGTATAAAATAAATGGGTACATGTAAAATAAAGGGTACTTTTTCTATATGACGCCGGGATTTTAGGAGGGTATTTTTTGGATAATGTAGAGAGTATTAATGTTACTGAAATCCACCTAGTGAGAATACCGCATAAAGCCTAGTTTTCCTTAAAAAAATAATGATGTATAAATAAATGGGTACATGTAAAATAAAGGGTAATTTTTTCTATATGACTCCGGTGTTTTAGGAGGCTAATTTTTTTGGATAATGTAGAGAGTATTAATTTTACTGAAATCCACCTAGTGAGAATACCGCATAAAGCCTAGTTTTCCTTATAAAAATAAAGATGTATAAATAAATGGGTACATGTAAAATAAAGGGTACTTTTTCTATATGACCTCCGGGGTTTTAGTTGGCTAATTTTTTTGGATAATGTAGAGAGTATTAATGTTACTGAAATCCACCTAGTGAGAATAACCGATAAAAGCCTAGTTTCCCTCAAAAAAAATAATGATGTATAAATAAATGGGGTACATGTAAAATAAATGGGTACATGTAAATAAAGGGTACTTTTTTCTATATGACTCCGGGGTTTTAGGAGGCTAATTTTTTTTGGATAATGTAGAGAGTATTATGTTACTGAAATCCACCTAGTAGAAATACCGAATAAAAGCCTAGTTTTCCCTTAAAAAAATAATGATGTATAAATAAATGGGTACATGTAAAATAAAGGGTACTTTTTCTATATGACTCCGGGTTTTAGAAGGCTAATTTTTTGGATAATGTAGAGAGTATTAATGTTACTGAAATCCACCTAGTGAGAATACCGCATAAAGCCTAGTTTTCCTTAAAAAAATAATGATGTATAAATAAATGGGTACATGTAAAATAAAGGGTACTTTTTCTATATGACTCCGGGGTTTTAGTTGGCTAATTTTTTTGGATAATGTAGAGAGCATTAATGTTACTGAAATCCACCTAGTGAGAATACAGCATAAAGCCTAGTTTTCCTTAAAAAAATAAAGATGTATAAATAAATGGGTACATGTAAAATAAAGGGTACTTTTTCTATATGACTCCGGGGTTTAGTGGCTAATTTTTTTGGATAATGTAGAGAGTATTAATGTTACTGAAATCCACCTAGTGAGAATACCGCATAAAGCCTAGTTTTCCTTAAAAAAATAAAGATGTATAAATAAATGGGTACATGTAAAATAAAGGGTACTTTTTCTATATGACTCCGGGGTTTTAGTGGGCTAATTTTTTTGGATAATGTAGAGAGCATTAATGTTTACTGAAATCCACCTAGTGAGAATACAGCATAAAGCCTAGTTTTTTCTTAAAAAAATAAAAGATGTATAAATAAATGGGTACATGTAAAATAAAGGGTACTTTTTCTATATGACTCCGGGGTTTTAGTGGGCTAATTTTTTTGGATAATGTAGAGAGTATTAATGTTACTGAAATCCACCTAGTGAGAATACCGCATAAAAGCCTAGTTTTCCTTAAAAAAAAATAATGATGTATAAATAAATGGGTACATGTAAAATAAAAGGGTACTTTTTCATATGACTCCGGGGTTTTAGTTGGCTAATTTTTTTGGATAATGTAGAGAGCATTAATGTTACTGAAATCCACCTAGTGAGAATACAGCATAAAGCCTAGTTTTTCCTTAAAAAAATAAAGATGTATAAATAAATGGGTACATGTAAAATGAAGGGTTACTTTTTTCTATATGACTCCCGGGGTTTTATTGGGCTAATTTTTTGGATAATGTAGAGAGTATTAATGTTACTAACATCCACCCAGTGAGAATACCGCATAAAGCCTAGTTTTCCTTAAAAAAAATTATGATGTATAAATAAATGGGTACATGTAAAATAAAGGGTACTTTTTCTATATGACTCCGGGGTTTTAGGAGGCTAATTTTTTTGGATAATGTAGAGAGTATTAATGTTACTGAAATCCACCCAGTGAGAATACCGCATAAAGCCTAGTTTTCCTTAAAGAAATAAAGATGTATAAATAAATGGGTACATGTAAAATGAAGGGTACTTTTTTCTATATGACTCCGGGGTTTTATTGGGCTAATTTTTTTGGATAATGTAGAGAGTAATATGTTACTAACATCCACCCAGTGAGAATACCACATAAAGCCTAGTTTTCCTTAAAAAAATAAAGATGTATAAATAAATGGGTACATGTAAAATGAAGAGTACTTTTTCTATATGACCTCCGGGGTTTTAGGAGGCTAATTTTTTTGGATAATGTAGAGAGTATTAATGTTACTGAAATCCACCCAGTGAGAATACCGCATAAAGCCTAGTTTTCCTTAAAGAAATAAAGATGTATAAATAAATGGGTACATGTAAAATGAAGGGTACTTTTTCTATATGACTCCGGGGTTTTATTGGGCTAATTTTTTGGATAATGTAGAGAGTATTAATGTTACTAACATCCACCCAGTGAGAATACCGCATAAAGCCTAGTTTTCCTTAAAAAAAATAATGATGTATAAATAAATGGGTACATGTAAAATAAAGGGTACTTTTTCTATATGACTCCGGGGTTTTAGGAGGCTAATTTTTTTGGATAATGTAGAGAGTATTAATGTTACTGTAATCCACCTACTGAGAATACCGCATAAAGCCTAGTTTTCCTTATAAAAATAAAGATGTATAAATAAATGGGTACATGTAAAATAAAGGGTACTTTTTCTATATGACTCCGGGGTTTTAGTTGGCTAATTTTTTTGGATAATGTAGAGAGTATTAATGTTACTGAAATCCACCTAGTGAGAATACCGCATAAAAGCCTAGTTTTCCTTAAAAAAAAATAATGATGTATAAATAAATGGGTACATGTAAAATAAAGGGTACTTTTTCTATATGACTCCGGGGTTTTAGTTGGCTAATTTTTTTGGATAATGTAGAGAGTATTAATGTTACTGAAATCCACCTAGTGAGAATACCGAATAAAGCCTAGTTTTCCTTAAAAAAAATAATGATGTATAAATAAATGGGTACATGTAAAATAAAGGGTACTTTTTTCTATATGACCTCCCGGGGTTTTAGAAGGCTAATTTTTGGATAATGTAGAGAGTATTAATGTTACTGAAATCCACCTAGTGAGAATACCGCATAAAGCCTAGTTTTCCTTATAAAAATAAAGATGTATAAATAAATGGGTACATTGTAAAATAAAGGGTACTTTTTCAATATGACTCCGGGGTTTTAGTTGGCTAATTTTTTTGGATATGTAGAGAGCATTAATGTTACTGAAATCCACCTAGTGAGAATACAGCATAAAGCCTAGTTTTCCTTAAAAAAAATAATGATGTATAAATAAATGGGTACATGTAAAATAAAGGGTACTTTTTCTATATGACTCCGGGGTTTTAGGGAGGCTAATTTTTTTGGATAATGTAGAGAGTATTAATTTTACACTGAAATCCACCTAGTGAGAATACCGCATAAAAGCCCAGTTTTCCTTATAAAAATAAAGATGTATAAATAAATGGGTACATGTAAAATAAAGGGTACTTTTTCTATATATGACTCCGGGGTTTTAGTTGGCTAATTTTTTTGGATAATGTAGAGAGTATTAATGTTACTGAAATCCACCTAGTAAGAATACCGCATAAAGCCTAGTTTTCCTTATAAAAATAAAGATGTATAAATAAATGGGTACATGTAAAATAAAGGGTACTTTTTCTATATGACTCCGGGGTTTTAGGTTGGCTAATTTTTTGGATAATGTAGAGAGTATTAATGTTACTGAAATCCACCTAGTGAGAATACCGCATAAAGCCTAGTTTTCCTTAAAAAAATAAAGATGTATATATAAATGGGTACATGTAAAATAAAGGGTACTTTTTCTAAATGACTCCGGGGTTTTAGTGGGCTAATTTTTTTGGATAATGTAGAGAGTATTAATGTTACTGAAATCCACCTAGTGAGAATACCGCATAAAGCCTAGTTTTCCTTATAAAAATAAAGATGTATAAATAAATGGGTACATGTAAAATAAAGGGTACTTTTTCTATATGACTCCGGGTTTTAGTTGGCTAATTTTTTTGGATAATGTAGAGAGCATTAATGTTACTGAAATCCACCTAGTGGAGAATACAGCATAAAGCCTAGTTTTCCTTAAAAAAAATAATGATGTATAAATAAATGGGTACATGTAAAATAAAGGGTACTTTTTCTATATGACTCCGGGGTTTAGTTGGCTAATTTTTTTGGATAATGTAGAGAGTATTAATGTTACTGAAATCCACCTAGTGAGAATACAGCATAAAGCCTAGTTTTCCTTAAAAAAAATAAAGATGTATAAATAAATGGGTACATGTAAAATAAAGGGTACTTTTTTCTATATGACTCCGGGGTTTTAGTTGGCTAATTTTTTTGGATAATGTAGAGAGTATTAATGTTACTGAAATCCACCTAGTGAGAATACCGCATAAAGCCTAGTTTTCCTTAAAAAAAATAATGATGTATAAATAAATGGGTACATGTAAAATAAAGGGTACTTTTTCTATATGACTCCGGGGTTTTAGGAGGCTAATTTTTTTGGATAATGTAGAGAGTATTAATTTTACTGAAATCCACCTAGTGAGAATACCGCATAAAGCCCAGTTTTCCTTATAAAAATAAAGATGTATAAATAAAATGGGTACATGTAAAATAAAGGGTACTTTTTCTATATGACTCCGGGGTTTTAGGTTGGCTAATTTTTTTGGATAATGTAGAGAGTATTAATGTTACTGAAATCCACCTAGTGAGAATACCGCATAAAGCCTAGTTTTCCTTATAAAAATAAAGATGTATAAATAAATGGGTACATGTAAAATAAAGGGTACTTTTTCTATATGACTCCGGGGTTTTAGGTTGGCTAATTTTTTGGATAATGTAGAGAGTATTAATGTTACTGAAATCCACCTAGTGAGAATACCGCATAAAGCCTAGTTTTCCTTAAAAAAATAATGATGTATAAATAAATGGGTACATGTAAAATAAAGGGTACTTTTCTATATGACTCCGGGGTTTTAGGAGGCTAATTTTTTTTGGATAATGTAGAGAGTATTAATGTTACTCTGAAATCCACCTAGTGAGAATACCGAATAAAGCCTAGTTTTCCTTAAAAAAAATAATGATGTATAAATAAATGGGTACATGTAAAATAAAGGGTACTTTTTCTATATGACTCCGGGGTTTTACGAGGCTAATTTTTTTGGATAATGTAGAGAGTATTAATTTTACTGAAATCCACCTAGTGAGAATACCGCATAAAGCCTAGTTTTCCTTATAAAAATAAAGATGTATAAATAAAATGGGTACATGTAAAATAAAGGGTACTTTTTCTATATGACTCCGGGGTTTTAGTTGGCTAATTTTTTTGGATAATGTAGAGAGTATTAATGTTACTGAAATCCACCTAGTGAGAATACCGCATAAAGCCTAGTTTTGTTTATAAAAATAAAGATGTATAAATAAATGGGTACATGTAAAATAAAGGGTACTTTTTCTATATGACTCAGGGGTTTTAGGAGGCTAATTTTTTGGATAATGTAGAGAGTATTAATGTTACCTGAAATCCCACCTAGTGAGAATACAGCATAAAGCCTAGTTTTCCTTAAAAAAATAAGATGTATAAATAAATGGGTACATGTAAAATAAAGGGTACTTTTTCTATATGACTCCAGGGTTTTAGGAGGCTAATTTTTTTGGATAATGTAGAGAGTATTAATGTTACTGAAATCCACCTAGTGAGGAATACCGAATAAAGCCTAGTTTTCCTTAAAAAAAATAATGATGTATAAATAAATGGGTACATGTAAAATAAAGGGTACTTTTTTCTATATGACCTCCGGGGTTTTTAGGAGGCTAATTTTTTTTGGATAATGTAGAGAGTATTAATTTTACTGAAATCCCACCTAGTGAGAATACCGCAAAAAAGCCTAGTTTTCCTTATAAAAATAAAGATGTATAAATAAATGGGTACATGTAAAATAAAGGGTACTTTTTCTATATGACCTCCGGGTTTTAGTTGGCTAATTTTTTTGGATAATGTAGAGAGTATTAATGTTACTGAAATCCACCTAGTGAGAATAACCGCATAAAGCCTAGTTTTCCTTATAAAAATAAAGATGTATAAATAAAATGGGTACATGTAAAATAAAGGGTACTTTTTCTATATGACTCAGGGGTTTTAGGAGGCTAATTTTTTGGATAATGTAGAGAGTATTAATGTTACTGAAATCCACCTAGTGAGAATACCGCATAAAGCCTAGTTTTCCTTAAAAAAATAATGATGTATAAATAAATGGGTACATGTAAAATAAAGGGTAATTTTTCTATATGACCTCCGGTGTTTTAGGAGGCTAATTTTTTTGGATAATGTAGAGAGTATTAATTTTACTGAATCCACCTAGTGAGAATACCGCATAAAGCCTAGTTTTCCTTATAAAAATAAAGATGTATAAATAAATGGGTACATGTAAAATAAAGGGTACTTTTTCTATATGACTCCGGGGTTTTAGTTGGCTAATTTTTTTTGGATAATGTAGAGAGTATTAATGTTACTGAAATCCACCTAGTGAGAATACCGCATAAAGCCTAGTTTTCCTTAAAAAAAAATAATGATGTATAAATAAATGGGTACATGTAAAATAAATGGGTACATGTAAAATAAAGGGTACTTTTTCTATATGACTCCGGGGTTTTAGGAGGCTAATTTTTTGGATAATGTAGAGAGTATTAATGTTACTGAAATCCACCTAGTAAGAATACCGAATAAAGCCTAGTTTTCCTTAAAAAAAATAATGATGTATAAATAAATGGGTACATGTAAAATAAAAGGGTACTTTTTCTATATGACTCCGGGGTTTTTAGAAGGCTAATTTTTTGGATAATGTAGAGAGTATTAATGTTACTGAAATCCACCCTAGTGAGAATACCGCATAAAGCCTAGTTTTCCTTAAAAAAAATAATGATGTATAAATAAATGGGTACATGTAAAATAAAGGGTACTTTTTCTATATGACTCCGGGGTTTTAGGTTGGCTAATTTTTTTGGATAATGTAGAGAGCATTAATGTTACTGAAATCCCACCTAGTGAGAATACAGCATAAAGCCTAGTTTTTCCTTAAAAAAATAAAGATGTATAAAATAAAATGGGTACATGTAAAATAAAGGGTACTTTTCTATATGACATCCGGGGTTTTAGTGGGCTAATTTTTTTGGATAATGTAGAGAGTATTAATGTTACTGAAATCCACCTAGTGAGAATACCGCATAAAGCCTAGTTTTCCTTAAAAAAATAAAGATGTATAAATAAATGGGTACATGTAAAATAAAGGGTACTTTTTCTATATGACCTCCGGGGTTTTAGTGGGCTAATTTTTTTGGATAATGTAGAGAGCATTAATGTTACTGAAATCCACCTAGTGAGATACAGCATAAAGCCTAGTTTTTCTTAAAAAAAATAAAGATGTATAAATAAATGGGTACATGTAAAATAAAGGGTACTTTTTCTATATGACTCCGGGGTTTTAGTGGGCTAATTTTTTTGGAT
>OU900106.1:330024-400195 GCA_918026865.1 Phyllotreta striolata | reverse complement strand
ATATGCTGTTTAAAATTATTTTCTATCTATTTTATTCTGGCTTGTACGATTTTTTTGTATTTTTCATTACTTTTACTCAATAATATCGCCAACAACCAGGTTCTTCCTAGTTTTTTCAAATTCTTTCTGCATATATGATTTTACCATTACTTTTTAACGTATATGCCGTTTCAAATTATTTTCTATCTATTTTATTCTGGCTTGTACGATTTTTTTGGTATTTTTTATTACTTTTACTCAATAATATCGCCTAAAACCAGGTTCTTCGTAGTTTTTTCAAATTCTTTCTGCATATATGATTTTATTATTACTTTTTAACGTATATGCTGTTTCAAATTATTTTCTATCTATTTTATTCTGGCTTGTACGATTTTTTGTATTTTTCATTACTTTTACTCAATAATATCGCCAAAAACCAGGTTCTTCCTAGTTTTTTCAAATTCTTTCTGCATATATGATTTTACTATTACTTTTTAACGTATAAACGTATATGCCGTTTAAAATTATTTTCTATGTATTTTATTCCGGCTTGTACGATTTTTTTGTATTTTTCATTACTTTTACTCAATAATATCGCCAAAAACCGGGTTCTTCCTAGTTTTTTCAAATTCTTTCTGCATATATGATTTTACTATTACTTTTTAACGTATATGCCGTTTAAAATTATTTTCTATCTATTTTATTCTGGCTTGTACGATTTTTTGTATTTTTCAATTACTTTTACTCAATAATATCGCCAAAAACCAGGTTCTTCCTAGTTTTGTCAAATTCTTTCTGCATATATGATTTTATTATTACTTTTTAACGTATATGCCGTTTCAAATTATTTTCTATCTATTTTATTCTGGCTTGTACGATTTTTTTGATATTTTTTATTACTTTTACTCAATAATATCGCCTAAAACCAGGTTCTTCGTAGTTTTTTCAAATTCTTTCTGCATATATGATTTTATTATTACTTTTTAACGTATATGCCGTTTCAAATTATTTTCTATCTATTTTATTCTGGCTTGTACGATTTTTTGTATTTTTCATTACTTTTACTCAATAATATCGCCAAAAACCAGGTTCTTCCTAGTTTTTTCAAATTCTTTCTGCATATATGATTTTACTATTACTTTTTAACGTATATGCCGTTTAAAATTATTTTCTATGTATTTTATTCCGGCTTGTACGATTTTTTTGTATTTTTCCATACTTTTACTCAATAATTTCGCCAAAAACCAGGTTCTTCCTAGTTTTTTCAAATTCTTTCTGCATATATGATTTTACTATTACTTTTTAACGTATATGCCGTTTAAAAATTATTTTCTATCTATTTTATTCTGGCTTGTACGATTTTTTGTATTTTTCATTACTTTTACTCAATAATATCGCCAACAACCAGGTTCTTCCTGGTTTTTTCAAATTCTTTCTGCATATATGATTTTACCATTACTTTTTAACGTATATGCCTTTTCAAATTATTTTCTATCTATTTTATTCTGGCTTGTACGATTTTTTGTATTTTTCATTACTTTTACTCAATAATATCGCCAAAAACCAGGTTCTTCCTAGTTTTTTCAAATTCTTTCTGCATATATGATTTTATTATTACTTTTTAACGTATAAACGTATATGCCGTTTAAAATTATTTTCTATCTATTTTATTCTGGCTTGTACGATTTTTTTGTATTTTTCATTACTTTTACTCAATAATATCGCCAACAACCAGGTTCTTCCTAGTTTTTTCAAATTCTTTCTGCATATATGATTTTACCATTACTTTTTAACGTATATGCCGTTTCAAATTATTTTCTATCTATTTTATTCTGGCTTGTACGATTTTTTTGTATTTTTTATTACTTTTACTCAATAATATCGCCTAAAACCAGGTTCTTCGTAGTTTTTTCAAATTTTTTCTGCATATATGATTTTATTATTACTTTTAACGTATATGCTGTTTCAAATTATTTTCTATCTATTTTATTCTGGCTTGTACGATTTTTTGTATTTTTCATTACTTTTACTCAATAATATCGCCAAAAACCAGGTTCTTCCTAGTTTTTTCAAATTCTTTCTGCATATATGATTTTACTATTACTTTTTAACGTATAAACGTATATGCCGTTTAAAATTATTTTCTATGTATTTTATTCCGGCTTGTACGATTTTTTTGTATTTTTCATTACTTTTACTCAATAATATCGCCAAAAACCGGGTTCTTCCTAGTTTTTTCAAATTCTTTCTGCATATATGATTTTACTATTACTTTTTAACGTATATGCCGTTTAAAATTATTTTCTATCTATTTTATTCTGGCTTGTACGATTTTTTGTATTTTTCATTACTTTTACTCAATAATATCGCCAAAAACCAGGTTCTTCCTAGTTTTGTCAAATTCTTTCTGCATATATGATTTTATTATTACTTTTTAACGTATATGCCGTTTCAAATAATTTTCTATCTATTTTATTCTGGCTTGTACGATTTTTTTGATATTTTTTATTACTTTTACTCAATAATATCGCCTAAAACCAGGTTCTTCGTAGTTTTTTCAAATTCTTTCTGCATATATGATTTTATTATTACTTTTTAACGTATATGCCGTTTCAAATTATTTTCTATCTATTTTATTCTGGCTTGTACGATTTTTTGTATTTTTCATTACTTTTACTCAATAATATCGCCAAAAACCAGGTTCTTCCTAGTTTTTTCAAATTCTTTCTGCATATATGATTTTACTATTACTTTTTAACGTATATGCCGTTTAAAATTATTTTCTATGTATTTTATTCCGGCTTGTACGATTTTTTTGTATTTTTCATTACTTTTACTCAATAATTTCGCCAAAAACCAGGTTCTTCCTAGTTTTTTCAAATTCTTTCTGCATATATGATTTTACTATTACTTTTTAACGTATATGCCGTTTTAAAATTATTTTCTATCTATTTTATTCTGGCTTGTACGATTTTTTGTATTTTTCATTACTTTTACTCAATAATATCGCCAAAAACCAGGTTCTTCCTAGTTTTGTCAAATTCTTTCTGCATATATGATTTTATTATTACTTTTTAACGTATATGCCGTTTAAAATTATTTTCTATCTATTTTATTCTGGCTTGTACGATTTTTTTGTATTTTTCATTACTTTTACTCAATAATATCGCCAAAAACCAGGTTCTTCCTAGTTTTTTTCAAATTCTTTCTGCATATATGATTTTACCATTACTTTTTAACGTATATGCCATTTAAAATTATTTTCTATCTATTTTATTCTGGCTTGTACGATTTTTTTGTATTTTTCATTACTTTTACTCAATAATATCGCCAAAAACCAGGTTCTTCCTAGTTTTTTCAAATTCTTTCTGCATATATGATTTTATTATTACTTTTTAACGTATATGCTGTTTCAAATTATTTTCTATCTATTTATTCTGGCTTGTACGATTTTTTGTATTTTTCATTACTTTTACTCAATAATATCGCCAAAAACCAGGTTCTTCCTAGTTTTTTCAAATTCTTTCTGCATATATGATTTTACTATTACTTTTTAACGTATATGCCGTTTAAAATTATTTTCTATGTATTTTATTCCGGCTTGTACGATTTTTTTGTATTTTTCCATACTTTTACTCAATAATTTCGCCAAAAACCAGGTTCTTCCTAGTTTTTTCAAATTCTTTCTGCATATATGATTTTACTATTACTTTTTAACGTATATGCCGTTTAAAATTATTTTCTATCTATTTTATTCTGGCTTGTACGATTTTTTGTATTTTTCATTACTTTTACTCAATAATATCGCCAAAAACCAGGTTCTTCCTAGTTTTGTCAAATTCTTTCTGCATATATGATTTTATTATTACTTTTTAACGTATATGCCGTTTAAAATTATTTTCTATCTATTTTATTCTGGCTTGTACGATTTTTTTGTATTTTTCATTACTTTTACTCAATAATATCGCCAAAAACCAGGTTCTTCCTAGTTTTTTCAAATTCTTTCTGCATATATGATTTTACCATTACTTTTTAACGTATATGCCATTTAAAATTATTTTCTATCTATTTTATTCTGGCTTGTACGATTTTTTTGTATTTTTCATTACTTTTACTCAATAATATCGCCAAAACCAGGTTCTTCCTAGTTTTTTCAAATTCTTTCTGCATATATAATTTTACCATTACTTTTTAACGTATATGCCGTTTAAAATTATTTTCTATCTATTTTATTCTGGCTTGTACGATTTTTTTTGTATTTTTCATTACTTTTACTCAATAATTTCGCCAAAAACCAGGTTCTTCCTAGTTTTTTCAAATTCTTTCTGCATATATGATTTTATTATTACTTTTTAACGTATATGCCGTTTCAAATTATTTTCTATCTATTTTATTCTGGCTTGTACGATTTTTTGTATTTTTCATTACTTTTACTCAATAATATCGCCTAAAACCAGGTTCTTCGTAGTTTTTTCAAATTCTTTTTGAATATATGATTTTATTATTACTTTTTAACATATATGCCGTTTCAAATTATTTTCTATCTATTTTATTCTGGCTTGTACGATTTTTTGTATTTTTCATTACTTTTACTCAATAATTTCGCCAAAAACCAGGTTCTTCCTAGTTTTTTCAAATTCTTTCTGCATATATGATTTTACCATTACTTTTTAACGTATATGCCTTTTCAAATTATTTTCTATCTATTTATTCTGGCTTGTACGATTTTTTGTATTTTTCATTACTTTTACTCAATAATATCGCCAAAAACCAGGTTCTTCCTAGTTTTTCAAATTCTTTCTGCATATATGATTTTATTATTACTTTTTACGTATATGCCGTTTAAAATTATTTTTCTATCTATTTTATCTGGCTTGTACGATTTTTTTGTATTTTCATTATTTTTACTCAATAATTTCGCCAAAAACCAGGTCTTCCTAGTTTTTGTTTTTTCAAATTCTTTCTGCATATATGATTTTATTATTAGTTTTTAACGTATATGCTGGTTTTAAATTATTTTCTATCTATTTTATTCTGGCTTGTACGAATTTTTTGTATTTTTTCATTACTTTTACTCAATAATATCGCCAAAAACCAGGTTCTTCCTAGTGTTTTCAAATTCTTTCTGCATATATGATTTTACTATTACTTTTTTAACGTATATGCCGTTTAAAATTATTTTCTATCTATTTTATTCTGGCTTGTACGATTTTTTTGTATTTTTCATTACTTTTACTCAATAATATCGCCAAAAACCAGGTTCTTCCTAGTTTTTTTCAAATTCTTTCTGCATATATGATTTTCCATTACTTTTTAACGTATATGCCGTTTAAAAATATTTTCTATCTATTTTATTCTAGCTTGTACGATTTTTTGTAATTTTTCATTACTTTACTCAATAATATCGCCAAAAACCAGGTTCTTCCTAGTTTTTTCAAATTCATTCTGCATATATGATTTTACTATTACTTTTTAACTTAATGCCGTTTAAATTATTTTTCTATCTATTTTATTCCGGCTTGTACGATTTTTTTGTATTTTTCATTACTTTTACTCAATAATTTTACAAAAACCAGGTTCTTCCTAGTTTTTTCAAATTCTTTCTGCATATATGATTTTACTATTACTTTTTAACGTATATGCCGTTTAAAATTATTTTCTATCTATTTTATTCTGGCTTGTACGATTTTTTGTATTTTTCATTACTTTTACTCAATAATATCGCCAAAAACCAGGTTCTTCCTAGTTTTGTCAAATTCTTTCTGCATATATGATTTTATTATTACTTTTTAACGTATATGCCGTTTAAAATTATTTTCTATCTATTTTATTCCGGCTTGTACGATTTTTTTGTGTATTTTCATTACTTTTACTCAATAATATCGCCTAAAACCAGGTTCTTCCTAGTTTTTTTCAAATTCTTTCTGCATATATGATTTTATATTACTTTTTAACGTATATGCCGTTCAAATTATTTTCTATCTATTTTATTCTGGCTTGTACGATTTTTTTGTATTTTTCATTACTTTTACTCAATAATATCGCCAAAAAACAGGTTCTTCGTAGTTTTTTCAAATTCTTTCTGCATATATGATTTTACTATTACTTTTTAACGTATATGCCGTTTCAAATTATTTTCTATCTATTTTATTCCGGCTTGTACGATTTTTTTTGTATTTTTCATTACTTTTACTCAATAATATCGCCTAAAACCAGGTTCTTCGTAGTTTTTTCAAATTCTTTCTGCATATATGATTTTATTATTACTTTTTAACGTATATGCCGTTTCAAATTATTTTCTATCTATTTTATTCTGGCTTGTACGATTTTTTTGTATTTTTCATTACTTTTACTCAATAATATCGCCAAAAAACAGGTTCTTCGTAGTTTTTTTCAAATTCTTTCTGCATATATGATTTTACTATTACTTTTTAACGTATATGCCGTTTAAATTATTTTCTATCTATTTATATTCTGGCTTGTACGATTTTTTTGTATTTTTCATTACTTTTACTCAATAATATCGCCTAAAACCAGGTTCTTCGTAGTTTTTTCAAATTCTTTCTGCATATATGATTTTTTTATTACTTTTTAACGTATAAACGTATATGCCGTTTAAAATTATTTTCTATCTATTTTATTCCGGCTTGTACGATTTTTTTGTATTTTTCATTACTTTTACTCAATAATATCGCCAAAACCAGGTTCTTCCTAGTTTTTTCAAATTCTTTCTGCATATATGATTTTACTATTACTTTTTAACGTATATGCCGTTTCAAATTATTGTTTCGAATTCGAGTGCGAACCGCGATGCTCGCCGTACCGTCTCCTGCCCCAAAGGAGAGTACTCCTTGAAAATATGTTTAATGGAAAGGTGATTCACAGGTATTTAGACATTTTTTGGCCTCCCAGGTCTCCTGATTTAACTCCCCTGGTCTTTTTTTTATGGGGTTACTTAAAACAGCAGGTTTATCAGCGAGGACCATTTAATGATGTAGACCATTTGGAAAGGATTATTTCTGAAGAATGCCAAAAAATTACTCCAAATGTGATACTGGCCGTAGTAAAAGAGTTTGAGAAAAGAACAAATAAATGTTTACAAAGAGAAGGTGGATATGTCGAAGCTTTAGTAAATTAATAGTAGCAAATGTTTGTGTTTTGTTCTTTGTATGGATTTTCCTATTTCTAAAATAAATAATTATTATGCATTGATTACGTATTTAAATTGCAAGATTGTTCAAAAACATTAACAAATGGAAAGGTTATCATATTTTAACAGATCAGAGAGATAAAATCAGTATTGAAATTTATAACTACAAATAATTTATAATGTAAAACGTAAATAATCACCGAACCTTATTTTTTATGCTAAATGGCTGTAATTGCATATTTGAACGTAATTTTTAGTTCTTATCAACTTTTCTTTATAACAATTTTCGATATTGTAAAAAATAAAGGTACTTTACTCTTGAGGAAAATTCATATTTTTTGACATACCTTCGTATACGGCTTAAAAAATTTGATATCTGATGATTGCATTTTAAGTTTTCGACCATGCACAACTTTTTATGGGGAATAAATTTTTTCACAAAACTAATAATAGAAAAGTTTTCCATATGGTCCCAACTTAAGTAGACACACTGTATATATAGGTACAGGGTGGTCCTCTAAGAACGGCTCTCGGCCATATCTCGCAAACTAATTGTCGTAGAGACTTGCGGTAAAAAATCATACATCAACCCAAAAAACTGGACGCAGCAGGTCCAGAATAATAAAGGACGTTGATATCAACGTGTGATGTGGTATACTAGGTGACAGTTGTTGTTCTCTGGTTTATTAATGGGCGACTCAACGGACAAACATATCTAAATTTTCTTCGTAATGAATTTCCTGGGTTATTGGAAGATGTTCTTCTGGTAACTCCAAGAAATATGTATTTTCAACCCGATGGATGCCAAGCTCATTTTTCTAGACTAGTTCATTAGATTTTTTGGTTTGTTTTATTTTCCACGGCATGGTTATGGTCATTTGTTCTCAACTAGTGCATATAGAAGGGAAATCCAATAATTATTAAATGAATATTACTTAGCTTGGTGTTTTTAAATATCATACTTGAAGATTATTAACAAATTGATTATTTTTGAGGATGGAACAACGCTAAATAGAGGTTTTTATATTGGTAGTTCAGCAAAAATTGCCCATTTTCTTGATTTTTTTTCTTTTTTTTAGATATATTTTAGGTTAGGAAGGGGATATCGAGATGCGGTTTTCACAGGCTGGTTTGGCAATTATTTGACTATTTTTTTTCCAAAAAAAAAGTTATATCGTTGCATTTAAAGTTTTTGAGAAAATCGGTGTTTTTTGAAGTAATGTCGAAAAACGCCATCTTGCGGCCAAGCAAGCAATTAAAATAATATCCTTTATAGTGTAAATTATAGACCAAAGAAAGCCCTTTTCAACAATTTCATTTTTTTGAAAATCGGTTTAGCCGTTTAAAAGTTATTAACATTTATTAGTCAAAATATTCAAACCACCCCCACCACTTTATATTAAAAGATAGAGTCAAAAATATATAAAAAAAATTAATCGAAAATATCTTAACTATCAAAATAAAACACATTTTTGATACCTTTATTTAGGAAAATTTTGAAAAAAATGACTTTTAAAAATCAAGATGGCGGATACTCTCGCTAGCGGCCATTTAAGAGACTTAAAAATTATTTCCAGCATTTTCTTTCGGCCGATTTAGTTATAAGATTTTTTACCGCAAGTCTCTACGACAATTAGTCTGCGAGATATGGCCGAGAGCCGTTCTTAGAGGACCACCCTGTACATTATTTAATAAAACTTCGATTATTTCAAAAACTACTGAATTTGGGTATAGGGGATACCTATATGGATCGAAAGAGCTTAAAAACTGCATTGGTCACTGTTAAAAAATACAGGGTGATCCATTTGAAATAACAAAGTTATGACCACTTTAATTTGGCCAAGTTTGTCAGACAATTTTATACGCCCTATACATGGATTCTGAAAATACAGTTTAGTTTCATTTAGTAGTATGTTTGGACATCATCGATACTTAATTTCAAAATTTCAAGCTTCTAGCTGCATTATTAACAGAGATATCACAGAAAATAGATTCGACTGTTTTTCCAAAAAATATCAAAAAAATTGTAATATCTTAAAATGGTGCATTTTTGGCATTTGGTGTTGTTATCAAAGTCTAGTTAAAAAAGGCCATTCTCGCCGTTACAAGATAATCCTATTTAAAACTGTTAACTATTAAAAACTATTTTCTTTCCCATTACAAATACATAAAAGCGAAAAAGAGCATACCTGTGACGTAGCATATGACGTAGAGCGCGCCATGACACCTCCTTTACCAGGCAACCGTTTAATATCAATTAGACCGTGATAAATACACACAAGAAACACAATTTGTATGCAAATTACTTTTAATTACATCTAGCTAGATCTCTTACTATGCAAATGTCGTTTAATCATAACTAGCTAGATCTCTTACTAGTCAAAGGCCTTCTACCGAATGATAGCTCTCGGAAAAAGAAAATCGAACTGTCATTAGTGTCAAGACGCGAGCGAATTTTGGTGATTTCGAGTAAAAATTTCTATTTATCACGCCAAATTCGAACGAATCTACACGATTTACGCTTATTAGACTATGCAAATGACTTTTAATTACAATTAGCTAGATCTCTTACACATCACAGTCCTTCTACCGAATGACAGCTCGCAGAAAAAAGAAAATCGAACTGTCATTAGTGTCAAAACTCGGACGCGATTTCGAGATTTCGGAGATTTCGAGTAGAAATTTCGATTTATCACGCCAAATTCGAACGAATTACACAAATTACGCTTATTAGATGATGTAAAACGACTCGAAAAATGTCCCAAAACACCGCCAACCGAGATCACGACGCCGTTTCGATCGCCGGCAGTTCCAGAATCGCCGATGCCTCCGAATGGGAAGCGAACGAGGTAACAAAATAACGAATAAAACGATCAAAAACCGCTTTTATTACATCGAAAACGACTCGCCAATGATCGTTTTATTCGAATAAACACCGCTACACAAACAGTTATTTGATTTTCGACTGTAATTCAATCAGAACCATATAGGAATAACTAGTCAAAAAAACAACTTTTATTGCATCGAAGACGACCCGTTTAACGATCGTTTTATTCAAATAACAAACGGTTATTACACTGTAATTAAATTAGAACGTATTTACCGTTTACCAGGCACTTTCTAAGCACTTAACACTTATCGAATCAATTAGTTAATTAAAAAAAAAATGGTGAATTTCGCAGGCCCTGCGACAGAGAGAACTCGAAGAGGCCAAAGGCAGGGCCGCTCAAATGGAGAAAACGATGCGTTGGTGGTCCGATTGCACCGCCAATTGGCGTGAAAAATGGAGCAAAGTCCGCAACGAGCGAAACCGAGCCCGAGAGGAAACCAAACGATTGCGTTCGGAATTCGAAGCCCTGCTCGAAGAGAACGCCCTGTACAAGCGAGAGAAGGAGGAATTGGAACGATCGGTACGTTTTAATTAGCTCGATTAGTTCGATTTAATAATAATAATTGAGGTGTTTTTTTGTTTTGTAGAACGAGCAGCTTAAAAAGGACATCGAAAGAGTGCATTCGATGGTTTTGAAGCGTTCGGGTCAATTCGAGACTCTAATAGAAGATCCTGAGCCTCTTAAGGAGTTTGTATTCGGTCACATTTCGACCGTTAAAGGGACGCCTTCGTCTCAATCTAATCACCAGGAGTGCGATAGTACGATTGAGCACAACGATAGTGAGGAATATATTGTTCGAGGGGCCGTTTCGAGGAGCCCCGAAGCGACCGGGGAGTTGGAAAAAGAGGAAGTTTTGCGGAGACTGGCCGGGCTGCAGGTCAGATTGGACGAGGCCGGTGTAAATCTGCGCGATGAACGAGAGTAATTATGCGATTTGTATATATATACGGGGTGTTGTGAAATTTCGTGTATCGGGGTGTGTTCTTTGAGTTAGTCTAAAGTGGCGTGTTTGAGTCAATGTCCCCTAAAATCTGGTAATATCACCGGAATATAGTAAAATCATCAGGGTTTAGTGATTTTTCCTCAAATTCCTCAGAGATTTCCTCAAAATCTAGTAATATCACCAGAATCTAGTAATGTTACCAGACTTTAGTAAATTCGTCAGATTTAGTGGTTTCTTCAAAATCTAGTAGTATCCCCATAGACCTATTAATAGGTCTATGAGTATCCCCAAAATCTAAAAATATCACCAGAATCTAGTAATATTACCAAAATTTTGTAAAATCATCAGATTTAGTGACTTTCTAAATCTAGTAATATCTCTTGATTTTAGTAAAATAACCAGAATTAGTGATTTTTTTCAAAATCTAGTAATAGTACCATTTTAGCAAAAATTACCGGATAACAATATTCGATAATTAGTAATATTACCAGATTTAGTGACTTTTAAAATTTAGTAATATCACAAAATTTAGTAATTTCCCCAAAATCTAGTAATATTACCAGATTTTAGTAAAATTGCCAGACAGAAATTCACCATGCACTAAGTAATACCTAAAGGTAATAAGAAATACCTAAAGTTAGGACAACTCACTGGGCTTGCCTAAAACATTTAGGAAATACTTAATCATACTTTTTATGTGATTTCATGTGACTTTAGATTTGACTGTCTTTAGACGAAAATCTGAAATGAGAGGAGAGTTTTGAGAAATTTTTGTTGACGAAACTGATTTTTTTCGCCTTTTTCGATACATAAAAATATTAGAATTACATTACAAAGCATGAGAAGGCTTTACAAATATTAGAAATAATTGAAGATGATTTTTAATTTGAACCACAGGAAGTTCTCTGATACAAAGTGGGGACTTAGCAGATGTGAGTCCCAACACAAGCAGCCGAGAGTAATTTATAAAAACATATTCAATTTCGATCTCCGCTTATTCGGTTTACATGTCAAAATTAGGCAATGTGACCAATAAAATTCAAAAAATTGTCGAAATCAAATTTTTACCTAGGTATTTCTTAGTAAGGGATTTCTAATGTTGGTGAAATTCGATTTAAGTAATTCCTACCTTAGGAAATACTTAATTGGGAAATGCCTAAGAACATGTTGGTGAAATTGGGCATGAGTATCTCCAAAATCTAAAAATATTACCAGAATCTAGTAATGTTACCAGAATTTTGCAAAATCATCAGATTTAGTGACTTTTTCAAAATCTAGTAATATCCCCAGAATTTTCTAAAATCACTAGATTTAGTGACTTTTTCAAAATCTAGAACCATCCCCAGAATTTTATAAAATCACCAGATTTGTGACTTTTTCAAAATCTAGTAATATCCCCAGAATTTTATAAAATCACCAGATATAGTGACTTTTTCAAAATCTAGTAATATCCCCAGAATTTCGTAAAATCACCAGATTTAGCGACTTTTCCCTCAATCAGCTCTCGCCATATAAACAAATCTCGACAAATAAAAAAAAAATCCCAAATCCCAAATCCCAAAAAAATTTCCTAAACTCTATAAAAGTTCGGCAACGTCGCCCTACTCCCGACCCAATAAATCGCTGGATAATTTCGGCTCAATCGACTTATTTCGATCCCTCCAAAGCACACTAGCCCTCTAAGTAAACGGAATTTTATTACACACCCCGCATAAGCGATGAATTAATTAATTTAATTAATTAACGAATCGTTTTGGTTCAATTTTTTTTGTAGCGAGAAAACCGATCTGTACGAGACCGTCGATCGGCTGCAGGCCGAACTGAAAGAGGCCAAAGAGGAATTGGACGAGTTGCGTGAGAACAGAGAGGAAACGGGGAGGGAGATGTTGCTGTTGCAGGAACGACATCGAAAGGAATTGCAGGAATTGAGGTCGATGGTGGAACGAGATTCGCGCGACGAGGCGTCGTCGAGGGATGGTTTCGATAGGAAATTGGCCGATCTGCGGACTGAGGTGATTTGTTTACGAAATTCTGGGGATATTAATAGATTTTTGAAAAAGTTACTAAATCTTGTGGTTTTACTAAAATTTGGTAGTATTACTAGATTCTAGTGATATTACTAGACTTTAAAAAAAGTTACTAAATCTGACGATTTTACTAAAATCTGGTAATATCACTAGATTTTCATCGTTATGCAAGATTTTGGGGAAATTATTAGATTTTGAAAAGTCACTAAATCTTGTGGTTTTACTAAAATTTGGTAGTATTACTAGATTCTAGTGATATTACTAAACTTTAAAAAAGTCACTAAATCTGACGATTTTACTAAAATCTGGTAATATCACTAGATTTTGATCGTTATGCAAGATTTTGGGGAAATTATTAGATTTTGAAAAGTCACTAAATCTTGTGGTTTTACTAAAATTTGGTAATATTACTAGATTCTGGTGATATTACTAGATTTTTGGGGATATTACTAGATTTTTGGGGATATTGCTAGATTTTTGGGAAATTACTAGATTTTGAAAAACTCACTAAATCTGGTAACTATTATATGCACAGCTGTAACCCTAAAAAAACGAAAGAATGAGGCCATTTTTTTAAAAATTTGAAAAAAAAAGTTTCTGGAGCATACAGAGAGGTACCATAGACCCTCTTAACTATGGACGCGGTTTAGACAAAGAGGTAGTGTTGTCGATGAATGAGAGAGATGAAGCTAGTTTGGGCATATGGAAATGAGAGATTGGACAATGCATTAGCCAATAGTAAGTAAGCAAAAGACCACATGAGTTACGTTTTTAGATATGCAAGGTAGCTGGGGTAGAGGAGGGCAGCTTATGGTTGAATAGGGTTGAGGAGTGCAGCGGAGGATATTTTAGCGGGGGAGCGTGGGGAGGTTAGCGGGTGATATATAGGGGTAACTAAGCACTTTTCGCTGTTTACGAAAATCGACCTCTTTTCGCCAGCTAAATTCGTTTTTTCCGAATTTCGATTTTAAAAGTGAAATTTCTGACAGTTTTCTAAATAAATTAGTTGATGGACGTTGCTCGTTCGTTTGGTTTAAACGGACCTACACCGAAGTGAGAGAGACTTTTTCGTTATTTGCAACGTTTCGTCCGTTATAAAGGTTGAAAGTTAAATAAATTACCTTAATTCGCACAATTACATGTTTTTTGGTCATTAACATTTACTAAAAACCGATAAATGATTAAATTAATTTAAAAAAAACTTACACTAATGACAACGGCGATGAACAAACTTAACACTGTCAAAGTTGTCATTTCCGTTACTACGGGATACATTGACATTTAATTTAATGTACAGGGAGTTTTTTCATTATGGAAATCGGAAAATTGATATTCGCGGCGTTTTTTCATCTTAAGTGAAAAATTATTTTTAATTAAATTGAAATATAGTACAGGGTGACTGGTATTATAGGACATGTTAATTACATAAACTGAGCGAGCGAAGATTTGATTGTACAACTGCGTTATTTACAGCGATTCCCTCGAGCTCGCGCATCGAGCGAGGCCTGGTTTTTTTAAAAAAATTATACGGGATGTGATTAATTTCCAAACGAAAATTCAATCGCACCGAGCTCGCGAAGCGAACGAGGATCCGGTTAGCAAACTGTCTTACGGCGAAGCCGCCACCATAAGAAATGGGGGTTAAAAGGGGGGGCACAGCCCCCTTTCCGAGCGTTTAGCGAGTCTGCTAATATTACTAGATTTTTGATCGTTATACAAGATTTTGGGGAAATTACTAGATTTTGAAAAAGTTACTAAATCTGGTGGTTTTACTAAAATCTGGTAATATTTTATAAAATTCTGGGGATATTTCTAGATTTTGAAAAGTCTCTAAATCTGGTAATATTACTAGGTTCTAGTGATATTGTTAGACATCCGAATTATTTATATCTCAAATTTTGAGACACCCTGTAATTCGTGCGATTTATTGTTTAGTTGGAGCGTTTGCAAGCCGAGAACGCCCTCGAATGGGCGAAACGGGAACGCATCGAAACCGAAAAATCTTCGATCGAACGGGAAAATAAGAAATTACGAAGTGAATTGTTCGATTTGCAGGAGAGGATGGAGAGAAGAGGAGGTGGAGGAACCGCCTCGACGAATTCTGACGTGGAGATGCGACATTTGCGACAGGAGATCGCCGATAGGAATGTGGTAAATAAGTTTTTTGCTTAAATTTTTTTTATAATTTGTCGAATGGCAAAATGGACGAGAGTAAATCGAAAAAAAAGTCACTAAATCTGGTGATTTGATTAAAATCTGGTAATATTACTAGATTTTAAAAAATCACTAAATCTGGTGATTTTATTTATTTTATAAAATCTGGTAAAATTACTAGATTTTGGGGCAATTACTAGATTTTAAAAAAGTCACTAAATCTGGTGATTTTCCGACGCTGAGATGCAACATTTGCGACAGGAGATTGCCGATAGGAATGCGGTAATTACGAGTTTTTTTTTTAATTTTTTTTTATAATATTTGTCGAATGGCAAAATGGGCGAGAGTAAATCGAAAAAAAGTCACTAAAAAAAGTAAAATTTTAAAAAGTTACTAAATCTGGTGGTTTGATTAAAATCTGGTAATATTACTAGATTTTAAAAAAAGTCACTAAATCTGGTGATTTTATTAAATCTGGTAATATTACTAGATTTTGGGAAAATTACTAGATTTTAAAAAGTCACTAAATCTGGTGATTTTCTGATGCGGAGATGCGACATTTGCGACAGGAGATCGCCGATAGGAATGTGGTAATTACGAGTTTTTACGAATTTTTTTTTATAATTTGTCGAAGGGCAAAATGGGCGAGAGTAAATCGAAAAAAAAAAGTCACTAAATCTGGCGATTTTCACTAAAATCTGGTAATATTACTAGATTTTGAAAGTCACTAAATCTGGTGATTTGATTAAAATCTGGACATTTGCGACAGGAGTTCGCCGATAGGAATGCGGTAATTACGAGTTTTTTTTCCGAAATCTTTGTTTTTTTTTTGTGGACATTTCTAAATGGTATTGGGGACGTTTTAGATTTTTGTAGGCAATTCTAAATGATTTCAAAGCGTTCTAAATGATTTTAAATCGTTTTAAATTGTTCCAGATAGTTGTAAATGATTCTAGACCCTTCTAAATGGTTCTGAAGCTCTTTAAATAATTTTAGACAATTCTAAACGATTCTAGAGCGTTCTAAATTGTTATAGACAGTTCCAAACGATTCGGGTCGACAACTTTTCACCCTACCCTCGTACAAGCCCTAAAAATTCTTCAATTTTCCTTGCTACCTAACACCTCACATATTATTGTCATTATTTTTTATATTTTATAAATCCTCTTTCGTTCAGGAAATGGTCACTAACGCCCGATTTCACCAACATGTTTTTAGACATTTCCTAACTAGGTAATTTCTAACGTAGGAATTACTTAAATCGAATATTTACCTAAATCGAATTTCACCAACATTAGAAATCCCTTACTAAGAAATACCTTAGGTAAAAATATGATTTCGACAATTATTTGAATTTTATTGGTAGCATTGCCTAATTTTGACATGTAAACCGAATAAGCGAAGATCGAAATTGAATATGTTGAGAGAAAAGAAGAGATGTTGATGATCCGGGCCATCTTTAATTTATGTTAGTTATTTTTAAATCTGCTGAAGATGTAGTCTGTAAATTAATAGAAAAATAACCTTTCCGATTTGTAAAATATTTCTGCATCTTCTCCTCCAGGAAAATGGATCTTTACATGCATTTGTACGGTCAATAGTTCCAAAAACTTCCTGTGTTTCAAATTAAAAATCATCTTTAAATCTTTGTAATATTTCTATTGCCGTATTTTTATATACCGAAAAAGGCGAAAAAAAAACATCAGTTTCGTCCAGTTTCTAAAAACTCTCCTCCCATTTTAAATTTTCATCTAAAGAGTCAAAAGACAGTCAAATCTAAAGTCACATGAAATCACATAAAAAGTATGATTAAGTATTTCCTAAATGTTTTAGGCAAGCCCAGTGAGTTGTCCTAACTTTAGGCATTTCTTATTACCTTTAGGTATTACTTAGTGCATGGTGAAACGCAAATTGTACTTAGAAATTCCTAAATTCGGTTTAGGTATTACCTAACTTTAGGAACTGGTTGGTGAAATCGGGGATAAATCTGGCGAATTTACTAAAATCTGGTAATATTACTAGATTCTGGTGATATTTCTAGATTTTGGGGAAATTACTAGATTTTGAATTAGTAACTAAATCTAGCGATTTCACAAAAAAAAACCGAAAGGACGGGCGTCAATTTTCAGACACTGTAAGATTTTAGTTAATTACCAGTTAGAAACGCTAGATGGCGCTACGCGATTAGTGCTGTGGCGGTTCCTGCTCCACCTGATCCGGTAACGACTCTGCCGCTAGCCCCGAGAGGGCGTGTGAGTCGCCGAAAACAGCTGTTGACAGTTCGTACTGAATGTTAGAAAAAAGAAGATCCGAAGTCAACTGTCATCTGTCAACCAGAGCCGAAAAGAACCGCTCAATGCTCAACTCATGATTTTTCTTGTTTATTCCAATAATAAGTACGTGTTTTTCTTGTGGATACAACAATAAAGTTTGTACATCGTTAAAAGCAGTTTTATGGGACCCCTGTAAACCCATAATTGGTGACCCCGAAAGAACTTAGAAACTCTAAAATACGTGTTGACCTGTGACGTGCCACGTGCTACAAACAATACAAAACTATAACAATTTCGTGCAATAGTGTGCATCGTGTGCCGGTCAATTGGCCCACTCCAGCCGCTTCGTACTGCAAACAAGAACTTATATACCTTTTTTTATTTTTGTCTCGAACAACTAAACTTATACGCAAATTTACAGATTCGAGTGAAACAATAATTATGTCTCGCGAACAACAAGCAGATCCTGTTCCGGAGGATGACTGCCCGTTTCTTCCTGCCTCAAACACAAACCCGGGAGAGCAAGCACAAGGTCACAATCAAAGCTTAATAGGCGAACCACTACTTTTGAGTTCGTACGTACCTTCTATGAATGTCGACGCTGTAGCTACCTGCAGACTGCCTCCTTTTTGGAAGAATCATCCTAACATGTGGTTTATACAAATTGAAGCACAATTTCAATGCAACAAAATCATTTCGGACGGTGCTAAATATAATCAGCTTATCACGGCGTTAGATGCTGAGACGATGATAGAGGTATCGGATGTTTTAAGGAATCCTCCCAGGACGAACAAATACGATCATTTAAAATCTGAAATCATCAACAGATTCACCGATTCAGCTGATCGACAGCTGCATAAAGCTTTAACAGAATTGCAACTCGGAGATAAGAAACCGAGCCAGCTTCTTCGACAAATGACAGCCTTGGCGGGTGACCGAGCAACTGAAGACGTACTACGCGTGCGTTGGTTGGCATTGCTTCCCCCAAGCACTCAAAAACTTTTAAAAATCCTTCGTTCGACAACGCTGGACGAGCAAGCCAGATTCGCAGATGAGCTATTGGAAACTCAATCAGGTTCTTATGTAATGTCTACCAGCAGGGCCGATAATCGATCATATTCACCCAGCAATGGATTTACAACTTCAATTTTGAACAATCTAGCTCAGGACATGGCGGCGATTAAACTCTCATTATCGGAGCTCATTTCGCTAACCAAAGAACGTGCTGACTTTCGGAATCAAAGAGGCCGCAGTTACAGCCGTGCAAGCTCCAGACCTGCATCACCAGCTCCCAGTCGTATATGCTATTATCACCGCAGATTCAAGGAGAGAGCCAACATGTGTACACAACCGTGCTCCTTCGTACCGCAACCTCAGCCGGAAAACTAAAAAAGCTGTCGTCAATTCAGGCGGTTGGCGACAGCAATAACAACATCCTGAAACAGGAACACCGTCTTCACCTCCACGATAAAAAAACGAATATGAGATTTCTTATTGATTCTGGGTCGGTGATATCATTGGTTCCAAAATCATCTTTTAATACAAGGCTAAAGCAGGATGACGTTCTTCTGTACGCTGCAAATGGTACAACGATTCATACTTACGGTCAAAAAACATTAACTCTTGACTTCGGTTTACGACGGGCATTCAAATGGTCCTTCATTATCGCTGACGTGCAATCTGCCATCATTGGTGCGGATTTCCTCACTTATCATGCCTTACTCTTGGACTTGAAGGGTGGTCGACTCATAGACCCGATCACCTCTTTCACCACAAAGGGCCAAATTTTCCAGGCAGCAGTACATAGTGTTTCGACAATCGACCAAATTAATTCCTCTTCTGTGGAATACAAACCTTACACAGATTTACTGAACGACTACATCGATATAACTAGACCTAACGCTGCACCCACCACCTGCGCAGATAGCTCTGTGGCTCATCATATCATCACAAAAGGACCACCAGTTTTTGAAAGATTCCGCAGGCTAACTGGCGACAAACTAAAAATAGCGAGAGAAGACCTCGACATGTTACTACTCCATGGAATTATCCGTCCCTCCAGTAGCCAGTGGGCCAGCCCGATTCATATGGTACCAAAGAAACTTGGCGGCTGGCGTACCACCGGGGATTATAGAAGCTTAAACTCACTTACTGTTCCAGACCGCTACCCAGTTCCACACTGCGAGGATATTCTTCAGCGACTCCATGGCTCCAAGATCTTCTCCACTATTGATTTGGTGCGGGCTTACTATCAAATACCTGTGAACCCAGACGACGTACCGAAAACCGCCGTAACAACCCCATTTGGACTTTTTGAATTCCTGGGGATGCCGATGGGTCTCCGTAACGCCACACAAACCTTTCAGAGGCATATGGATAACCTTTTTAGGGGTTTGGATTTCGTGGGTTGCTATATTGATGACTTGATAGTGCATTCCGTTTCGCATGAGGATCATCTCAAACACCTTTCTATCGTTTTTTCTATTCTACGAGCAAACAGACTGACCATCAACCCGTCAAAATGCCAATTTGGCAGGACAGAGGTGGCATACCTGGGTCATACGGTGAGCAAAGACGGTTTCCGCCCACCGGAGGAGAGAATCCGGGCCATTGTTGATTTCCCAAAACCTGCGACCGTCAATGACCTACGCCGTTTCCTTGGACTGATGAACTATTATCGCAAGTCTATCAAGGGGGCTGCGAAACTCCAGGCCCCGCTAACCAATTTTTTGAGTGACGCCAAAAAGAAAGACAAACGCCCGATCCCTTGGACAGGAGAGGCCGAGGAAGCTCTAGAGGCTTGCAAGCGTGGCATCATAGAGGCCGTAAGAATTCCATTTTTGGCACCAAACTCGCCTTTGATGCTTAAGACGGATGCGTCTGACACGGCAATTGGTGCAGCCGTTGAACAACTTCAGGACGGAGAGTGGTTACCAATAGCCTTCTTTTCGAGAAAACTTAGCCAGACAGAAACTCGCTATAGCACCTATGACAGGGAGTTGCTGGCAATATTTGCCTCCATCAAATTCTTCCGCTATATACTTGAAGGTAGGTCTTTTGTCATTCAAACGGACCACAAACCGCTGACCTACGCATTTTTACAACGCGCTGATAAAGCCTCCCCGCGACAGCTCAGACAATTAGACTACATTTCGCAATTCACGACTGAAATTATTTACACTAAGGGAGAAGAAAATGTAGTAGCCGACGCGCTTTCTCGAATTAATGTAATAAATATGCCCACAAAGCTAGATGCCGAAACAATAGCCAACGCTCAACGGAACGATGACCAGTTAGCCGATCTGCTGGAAAACACGTCGCTTACCTTACAGAAACTGACAATTGATGGTCACACTATACTGTGCGACGTTTCCAGTGGCCGCATTCGTCCATTTATTCCGTCCAACCTCAGGCAGGAAGCCTTTAAAACCGTTCACGATTCATCTCACCCAAGTGGCAGATCTACGGTCAAACAAATCAGAGAGAGGTACGTCTGGCCAGGAATTAAAAAGGACACTCTTCTCTGGGCTAGGCAATGCATAGCCTGCCAACGTTCGAAAGTACATCGCCATAACCGCACTATCCCAATGCACATCGACGTACCAGATAATCGCTTCGATCATGTTCATCTTGACTTGATCGAACTACCGACCGTCGGAGGCCTACGTTACTGTTTAACCATGATAGATCGTTTCAGTAGATGGCCTGCTGCTGTTCCTCTCGCTAACATATCCGCCGACACTGTAGCTTCAGCTTTTTACAACCAATGGGTTTGTCAATATGGAACTCCGCTCACAATCACCACAGATCAAGGGACCCAATTTGAATCCGCACTTTTCAGGGCCCTTGCCAAGTTAATTGGAGCAAACAGAATTCATACGTCGCCTTATCATCCGCAAGCAAATGGCTTAATTGAACGCTGGCACCGTGCGCTAAAAGCTGCTCTAATGTGTAATTCTCAAACGCCGGTGGCCAGACCTTCTGCCAACCGCTCTCCTGGGACTGCGTACAGCTTATAAAGAAGACCTCAAGGCTTCTCCAGCGGAGATGCTATTCGGTGCCCCCATTACGTATACCGGGCGAATTTTTTATTTCGGAGGAAACCGAAGCGGACCCACAGTTCTTTTTAGAAAAATTTCGAGAACACATTCGAACCTTAAGACCCACCCCGACAGCCCACCACACGAAGTCCAGACTGTTCATTCTAAAGGACCTGAATACCTGCAGCCACGTCTTCAGAAAAATCGAGGCTGTTAGAAAGCCTCTTGAACACCCTATTCAGGCCCGCATGAGATCATCAAGCGTCTAAACGACAAAGTATTTATCATCCGCATTAAGGGGGAGGATAAAGCAATTTCTACCAGTCTACTGAAGCCCGCCTACATTACCAAGACTGATGACAACTCCAACCGATCAGACGAGCAAATCACTCCGCAGATCAACCCCACCACGGATATCGACAGGCCAACGAGAACATACGCCCGTGCCAAGAAGGTTTCGTTCCTTACTCCTTCGCAACCTCCTTCGCCGTCTTCTTCGCAGCCTCCTTCGCCGTCTTCTTCGCAAGCTCCCTCGCAAGTCACTGGAGGGGGAGTGGATGTGGCGGTTCCTGCTCCACCTGATCCGGTAACGACTCTGCCGCTAGCCCCGAGAGGGCGTGTGAGTCGCCGAAAACAGCTGTTGACAGTTCGTACTGAATGTTAGAAAAAAGAAGATCCGAAGTCAACTGTCATCTGTCAACCAGAGCCGAAAAGAACCGCTCAATGCTCAACTCATGATTTTTCTTGTTTATTCCAATAATAAGTACGTGTTTTTCTTGTGGATACAACAATAAAGTTTGTACATCGTTAAAAGCAGTTTTATGGGGACCCCTGTAAACCCATAGTGCTAGGCACAGAACATACATACATAAACAAGAAGGGACATCTCCGTGAGAATCTCGTAGACGTTCTAGAGGGGTCTAGTACGTTTCTACGCCCCCGCTTCTTCGCCGCCCGTTCATCGCCGCCATTTCTACGTTGAGACGGTTCTACGCCAGCCGGTCCTACGCAGGCTATTTCTACACCGGATCGGGAAATTTTGAAAAAAAAATTAATAATGAATGATATTTTAATCTTTCATTGCTCAACCCATAGGATTTTTATAGAATGTATGGTGTAAATGTAGGGTTGAAGAAAATTAAGGAACAACAAATGCATTTGTTATAAATATAATAATAAAAGATAATTTATAATACAAAAAGTTATAAAATAATTAAAGAATATAGAATATCGATTACTATATACAATCTAAAAGGGTAAGTTTGTTTACAACTGATTAAAGATACATTGAAAAATAATAAGATAACATAAGAATAAAATAAAAATAAAATTAATGCGTTATTTGATAATTTTGTGCTAGGCCACGTAAATAATTTAAAGGTTCCCTATTTCCATATTCTAAGACAATTCTTCGTATACGTTCATCAGCGTCACGATATTTTTTGAGCTTCATAGGTGGTAAATGTCCAGCAATAAGTTGCTCCAAATAAGCGTCGCGTCCTTTTTGCACTTTTCGCAATCCATCTATAAATTTCCAAATAGTTGGGTGGTGCATACCTAATTCACAACGCAATCGACGATTTGCTGCCTCCGCATGATTATTGGTGCGATCCTCTCCATCTATTGTTCTTTGGTATAAATTCCACATCGTTGGATGAAACATAGGCGGGCGCCTACCATTTCCACGGCGATTTAATCGACCAACATAGTTGTCTTCAAACCAATTCAAAAGCGGTTGAAGGTCAAGTGGCAAATCATTTGCTAAAGCGTCGATGTACTCATCTAAAGCAGCAATAGGCACAAAAGCTAAAGCAATAATCATTTTAGCTCGTAATGCAAATTCAGCATCATTGTTGTATTGACGAATAAGACCAATCTCAGCAAGATGCTTCCTCATATTTTGTGATAAATGGAAGAAGCAACCTTTTACGTGTACATCCGGAAAACAATCTTTCATAGCACTAAAAGCGGCGTATTCATAATCACAAATAATAGATGTCGGACTTAAATTTGGCAGTAGCGTTTTTATCTGTTCGAACATACGAGTGTATGTAATACGCTGCTTATTAGGCAATAGTGCATAAAATATAGGATGCACCCCTCCATGTTTTCTTGCCATTAGGATATATACTTGAGAAAATAGCCTTGGTGCTATTGCGAAGGTACCATCCGCATACCATGTTTCGGAATTATGAAAATTCTGCAACCAGCTTTCTCTTCCAAATATTAAAATTCTGTTTGCTCCTTCTCCATCATCGCTTAACAAAAAAGTCTCCTCTCTTCCTGGTTGATATGCGTATATCTTATATGCATTTGGCAAAACTAAATCGTTTAGGTCCACGGGATCAGCGGGTGCAGCATTAATTTGATTTCGTTTTCTTCTAATCATTTTCCTCAAGGCTGTATTATTTGGAATCGAGGACAATACAGCCTGAGGAACGTTTACTGCGCACTGATTTATGACTTCACTCGTACACTCCATATTTTCTCCTGCACGACGTTTTATTTGGGTAACAAAAGTTGCTACTTCTATGGCTGCTGCCGACGAAGGATGAGAATGATTGTTGATTTGTTTGATCACATCTCCATCTTTCGTATGAATTCTTCCTTTGCAGCGACCCACTTCCTCACAGCGCCAAAATTTTATAGTATTATCCCTTTTACTGTTTTTGTCGAATACGTACAAATATCCATTATAGGAAAACTTCTCGTTCCCTCTTTTGCTAAGAACTACTGGTTCCATTATTAAGTTAGTTGATTTACTTATTCACAAAAAATACCAATTCACGTTTACTCACAACCAAATCAACTTAAAATGATGTGTTAATGCCACCTACCCCATATTTATACCAAATCCAAATTCGCTCCCAATCAAGTCAACTAAGACCCAATCAAAGGAGGAGGTGCTATTATTTTTTTAATGACCAAAAATTTTTAATGAATTTCTACGAATTCTATTTGCAATCCCTTAAAGGGAAAATTTAGATTGGCAGCAGATTATTTTTATTATGCCTCATTTAAATAATACCCTAAATTGATTTTTAATAGATTGCACATTGTCGAAAAATGGAGAGAATGGTCAAAATCGATAACAATAAGCGAAGTTTGGATTACAATACGCGATTATTTCTTAATATCTATAATAGAATAAGGATGAAGGGGACTAACATACTCGTATTTTTATAACAATAAGCGATTGATAACATTATCCGTGATTACAACCAACGGCTACTACTGTACTATGAATCGGGTTTTTCAAATTTGATTGTAATAAGAAGTCTTATAAGCAGTGAACCTTATTAGTGGCAACATACTGTATAAGTCTGTCTAGTCCATTTGAATTATTATTTTAACAAGTTGCAGCAGTATGCAAGGATTTAATACAGAGTGGAAAGTTTAACTGGAACAAATTCTGTGGTTTAATTAATAAAGGTTTTTCGCGAAATACCATTGATTTAACAACATGAAAAGAATCAGCTTTTCCAGTGTACATGTTATTCTTTAAAATGCCTATCCTTACATTACCAGAATTTGGCGTAGAAACAGCCGGTGTAGAACCGGCTGGCGTAGAACCGTCTTGGCGTAGAAAGGGCGGCGATGAACGGGCAGCGAAGAAACGGCGGCGCAGAAAAGTCCCATACCGTTCTAGAGCGCACTCTGAGAATAGTAGCTGTACTAATTTAATGTATGTTGCCTAGTAAAAGGGTAGTATCAGGTAGAACTCTACACTAAAATTAGTAATATAGGTTTTTTATTCGATTTTTATCCGACTTTTAATATTATCCAATTTCTTGTAGAACTTGTACAATTTGTTACATTATTATAAAATGTATATAATTTTGATATAGATAGTAAAATAAATTGTACAAGTTTTACAAGAAATTGGATAGTATAAAAAGTAACTACTCTCATAAAATAAGTAATCACAAACACTTCTACTTAAAAATATATTGAAGAAAATGACAAAATTCATTAAATTTAAATAAAATCACTAAATAAACTGAAATATTATGGCGGAACCTGAAAAATTCACTACGCGATATAAAAACAAGCAATAGAACGTTAAGATTTAACTTAAACTTTACACAATTCTTCACTAACAATTCACTAACAATACACAAAACTTTACAACTTACAGGCAATAACAATGCTCTTTAAATTCACTCGAAAACAAACGAAATAAATAAAAAAAAAAACTTTTCGGTTTTAACTTCATCTTGCACTACAAGAGAAAATATGCAGAATCGATGCGAATCAATGCGAATCAATACAAGACGCCATTATTGTTTTTGAAATACGGCGTTGAGCGGGTTGCTTGCGCTGACCTGGAATAAACTATTGTTGCGCCATCTATCAATAGTGCCGAGACTAAATAAACGTCTAAAATTTCTCATAAGGCTGTCTAGGCCCACGGTTTGTAGAATAATACGGTTGTCTCGTAACTTTTTAGCCAATCACGCACGGTCTCTCGTGACGTCACAAGAATTCAAGTGGCAAATTTCGCGCATCTCAAGTGTAATGAAATTAATGTTTTTAATAATATTTACAGGGTAAAATATTATAAAAATAGAGACAATGGACAGGAATAATAACTAATAAAAGTATATTTTCCATAAATATATTAAAATTTAAAAGAAGACGGTATTTTTTGAATTAAATGATAAATGGTTTATTTTTATACCCATTAAACGGTACATATTATTATAGTTATTTCGGGCCTTAAATTCTTAAATAAAACAAAGTATTACGACAAAATATATTTATATCAAAGTAAATATAAATAAACATTATAAACATACAGGGTGACCGAGGGTCGCGTTAAAGTCCCATAACTTTTTACCTAATTGAGATATCGACTTGATTTTTTTTCAAAAGGTAGGTACAATAATACTGCGTATTATTAAAATAGTTTCGTCTATATACAGGGTGGCTCAGTATTAGAAATTCACTAAAGTTACCTTTTTTTAATGGAACCCCCTATATATTATAACATTTTTGAATTCTTTAGTAAATGTTAGTGTGACTTTATGTACCATACATTATACCTAAAACCAAACCGACGAACCCATTGTTTCAAAACTTCCTTTTTTGGGGGAAAGTAAAAAATCTTATTAATTCCCCTTCCTTTTTTGTCCTTTCACTATTACTTTTACAAGTATCCACATAACAAACTGTTCCAGTCTTTTCTACGATAGAATATTGGAAAAATATTAAAAAAGAATTTCAAATCATATAGTAACAATTTTTATATTTACCTGACTCTCCGCGATGAAAGAAATATATAATGTTTAGAACTAATTAATTATTGAAAATAGTATGTAAATAGTCTGATATACTACTAAGAAGTTAAACACAATAAAAAAAAAACACGAAAACTCAAAAAACTTCAATAGAAACCACAATTAACATCAACAACAAAAGAAAACTACGAAGAAAACTACGAAAACTCGTAACGATTAGTAGGCTCAAGTCACGGTTTGTAGAATAATACGGTTACCTCACTTTGCTGGCGAAAGTGGGGGGGAATACGTCACCAGTATGCTAGAGTTTACTTGAGCCTACTAATCGTTACGAGTTTTCGTAGTTTTCTTCGTAGTTTTCTTTTTTTGTTGATGTTAATTGTGGTTTCTATTGAAGTTTTTTGAGTTTTCGTGTTTTCTTTTTATTGTGTTTAACTTCTTAGTAGTATATCAGACTATTTACAGACTATTTTCAATAATTAATTTGTTCTAAACATTATATATTTCTTTCATCGCGGAGAGTCAGGTAAATACAGGGTGTTTCATAGGGAAAGAGCAATATTTTAACCCTGTATAGAGGTCACCCAGGGGATTACAAAAAACCCATATACTATGGATCTTCCGCCCTTTATAACCGAGTTATAACCGGGTGTTTTTTGAATTTGGCCCATTTCTTTCGACACCTATAACTTTTGAATCACTCAGTATATTTTTTTGATATTTGGCATAGATATTCTATACCTTTAGTACAATTTATTGCCACATTAAAAAATTACAAAATCCAGGTCCGGATTTAGAAAAGTTAATAAAATTTGACCGACCCTAAAACAACACCCTATACATCATATTTTTAAAAATTTAATTTGAAATTCAGAAAGAGCATAAAAAACTGAATGTATTCATCAACTTTTTATTTTCCCGCATGCCGTTTTTCTACTAAAATTTAAACGTTAAAATGAACATTATGAGATTTTTTGTCCATGTAAATTGTAATTGAAGGGATTTTAATTATTTTTTCTTTAATAAAACCAGATTTACTTAACACTTGCATGAAAATTCTTGAAATAGACCTATTGAACTTGAATTACCATTCACATAAACCAACAAAAATTACAATTACAGATCCGCACTTAATAAAATTAAAATCGTTTATTCATATTTATTCGTTTCATCTCATATCGTTTATTTATTATATATCTCGTTTATTTATATGTTTATAATGTTTATTTATATTTACTTTGATATAAATATATTTTGTCGTAATACTTTGTTTTATTTAAGAATTTAGGGCCCGAAATAACTATAATAATATATACCGTTTAATAGGTATACAAATAAACCATTTATCATTTAATTCAAAAAATACCCGTCTCCTTTTAAATTTTAATATATTTATGGAAAATATACTTTTATTAGTTATTATTCCTGTCCATTGTCTCAATTTTTATAATATTTTACCCTGTAAATATTATTAAAAACATTAATTTCATTACACTTGAGATGCTCGGAATTTGCCACTCGAATTCTTGTGACGTCACGAGATACCGTGCGTGATTGGCTAAAAAGTTACGAGACAACCGTATTATTCTACAAACCGTGGTCTAGGCCCTGGTGCTAGGCAGGAAGGCAGGTACCAACTGTTGTTTAGAGATGAACTTTTTGTGACCCACTGTATAATTTCCCCTTCCGTTCAGGAACTGGCCGAGTTGAGGCATGCGCACAACAAACTGAAGAAAATCGCTCAGGACAAATCGACGGAACTTCAGCATTGTGGCCGAAGAGCCGAACAGTACGAGGCCGAAGTAAAGAAGCTTCGGGATCGAGTGGAAGAGTTGAAACGAGACTTGGCCGAGGCCGAGGACGAATTGGACGCGGCCGGAAATAACGCGAGGAAATTACAAAGGGTTAACGAGGAATTGCGGGAGCAAGTCGATGGTTTCCAATTGCAATTGCAACATTTGCATAGCAGGTAATATGATTTTTTTTTTTTTTTTTTTTTTTTGAGTATGAGGGTACAGTTGGTGTAAAACGAATATTACTAGATTTTTGGGATATTTATAGATTTAAAAAAAAGTCGAAAAATTTGTTGAATGGCAAAATGGCGAGAAAAAAAGTCACTAAATCTCGTGATTTTTACTAGATTCTGGTGGTATTACTAGATTTTGGGGATATTACTAGATTTTGGGGATATTACTAGATTTTGAAAAAGTCACTAAATCGGGGGGTTTAACTAAAATTCGGCTGAATAGCCTTTAAATAGTTGAGGCTAGTAAATTAGAAAAAGGAATACGAAATTGAAAATTAAAAGTACCGATCGAATGACAACCGGCAACAATGCAACTTGACAGTCAGTGCCTACCAACCTATTATAAGAAAACAAAAATAATTTTACATACAAACTGAATTGAATTTTGACATATATATTTTTTTATGTTTTAATAATTCTGCTTTTTAACATTTTCTATCACCCCCTTGCTAATATAGACGACTCGGGTTAAGCTCGCAGCGCCATGGTGGTGACAGATGAAAGCTAGCTAAGTACCATTAAACTGTTGTTTACGTTTGTGGTGTATAATAAAATCGGTCTTTTTTAGATATTTTTTTAAGTAAAATTTGTATTTTTATAGTAGATTTCGATTATTAAGGACATTTATAACAGTATTAACGTCTTGTAGATAGTTGATAGTGTCAGGTTAGCGACAAAATAAATTGTAAAAACCATAACCCCATTTAAAAAAATACTTTTTATTTTTAGAAAAAAAGCTAAACAAATTAAAAATTAAATATTTCAAATACATTTAGTAATGCTTCTGCTGCTTCTTGGTTCTCAAAATCTATATTATTCAATAAATTTCCTCCTGTTCATCCTCAATATTTATATCCATTGGTTCACAGGTTAGACACACTTTTGTTGGGCACTTTTCTCGTTTTTTTCTCTGAATATGGTCCTGGGGATGTATCACTTAACCCTTGGTAGAATTTGGAAGGGCACAGCAAATGATTTTAATGTTCTACGTTTTACTTTAACTAAAAAGAAAAGAATGGAATATAATGGATTTGAATCATAATACACTTACCTTTCTGTAAAAAATCACTTTCGAGAAAATGTAATGAGCACACTTTAATCGTATTTGATACATTTTTTCCGATTTTTAATGTTCATATCCACAACAATCTTCTATCAATTAGTTCCAAGTAAATCCAGGCTTAGTTCCCACAAAAACCTTCCATTTTCCTGCTTTCGGTGAAAGATGAAAACTTAAATTAGGATTTCGCTTGATCCAGGATGAACACTGGGGAACGCAGCAATATTGGTTCATTTTAAAAATCTCCAACAAACACGAAAACTTAAAAAACACAACTGAACTAGTATGTTTTGTCATAACAACAACAAAGACAATAGCCGCACAATGGCTCTTAGCTCGGTTGTTAGAATATCCGCCAGAGGGCGTATCGCTTAGCACGAATCGTCTATTAAACGAAATTCCTCAGGTATATTAATCTTAATCTATTTAGTGTAATTTACTTTTAAAAATTGGTCACAATGCTTTTTTGGCAACTACAACGACAGTAATGACATTTATTTTTACACCAACTGTACACGAATTGTTTATTAATTTATCGTCTAATTACGAGTATTTTCTAATACACCTTCCTCCATTTTCGATTGCAATATGAGTCATTTCTATGAGTGGAACAAAGAAAGATTGATTAAAATGACAGTTGTCAGAGTGAAAAAGGTTGCAATGACACAAATCAGTCACTCTTTCTTTTTCCTTTCACAGCGATTTTTGTCTTTTTTCTAGAGCGTTCCCAATGATTCTGGAGCATTCTAAATGATTCTAGCCAAATCTAAAAAATATTTGACAGTTCTAAATGATTCTAGACAGTTCTAAATGGTTTTAAACAGTTCTAAATGATTCTGGATCATTCTAAATGATTCTAGCCAAATCTAAAAGATATTTGACAGTTCTAAATGATTCTAGACAGTTCTAAATGATTCTAGACAGTTCTAAATGGTTTTAGACAGTTCCAAATGATTCTGGATCATTCTTCTGGAACACTAAATCTGGTGATTTTACTAGATTTAAAAAAAAAGTCACTAAATCTGGTGACTTTACTAAAGTCTGGTAATATTAGTAAATTCTAATAGTAAAAGAAGTCAATAATTCTGGAAAACTTTTTTATTATTAATTTTACGAAAAAAAGTTATTCTTCATAAAAAGTTCTGCATGTTTTAAAACCTAAAATACAATCATCAGATATCTAATTTTTTTCAGTCGTATACGAGGTTTGTCAGAAAATATGAATTTTGCTCAAAAGTAAAGTAAATCTATTTTTGAAAATATTGGAAATTTTTATCTGGTATCCCTTTATTCGTTAAAAATTTAATTACATTTACATCTCTTAACCTCTATGTTGCATTAGTTTGATTATGAATTGAAATAAATGATAACAAAATAATTTATTTTACAATAATTATCGACTACATAGAAACATTGCTAGATGTTGATAGTTTAAAGAAGAAAAATAGATTACTTACTTATAATTAGATGTAATTACATATTTGAACGTAATTTTTAGTCCTGATCAACTTTTCTTAATAACAATTTCCGATATTTTCAAAAATAAAGGTACTTTACTTTTGAACAAAAAACACATTTTTTTTGACAAACCTCGTATACGGATTAAAAAAAATTATCTGATGGTTGTATTTTAGGTTTTAAAACATGCAGAACTTTTTATGAAGAATAACTTTTTTTCGTAAAATTAATAATAAAAAAAAGTTTTCCATGTGGTGCGAACTTAAGTAGACACACTGTATAATAATTGTAAAATAACAGTTGCAATGACAACAAATCGGTCACTCTTTCATTTTCCTTTGTAAGTGTCTAATTGAAGCTGTCTTTGTTGCACTTACAGCCTATATAGCAACCTATATTGCAATCAAAAATAGAGCAATCTATATACAGTGCTTTCGAAAAGTAAGGAATAAATTCATTATTTCTGAAATTAAGAGTTTTTCGAAAAAAATCCTCTGACACGTCGATTTTGTTTTAAACAAATGCACTTTTTGATATACGATCCAAATTTGTGACGTAATCGTTATTCGAGATATGACGTCATAGACAATTTTTTTTAGATGGAACCCCCCAATTTGGACCATACTTTTCGAAATCACTGTATTTTATTAATACACGGGGCATTTTGTCGGTTACTAAAAACTTCTCTTCTATCTCTTTTTTATCCGCATAGTATGGAAAAGGAAGACGGCGGGGAAGAAATGGCGCAATTCGATGAAAACGATTGCGTAAGTATTGAAAAAAAAAATATCGAAAAGAAATTTATCTGTTTAATTTCCCGTTTATTTTCTATTTATTTCTATTTTTTTATATTTTTTTTTATTCAGTTGCATGGCTTTAATCTGTCGTCTATATGAAATAATGGTGGAGCGATAAAAAAACAAAAAAATTGCATGAGAAAAAAAAAGGTAATAATAATTCTAAAATGTAGTTGAAATTCGTACGTTTTAAAATTTGACGATGTGACGTCGTTTTTGGTAATATTTTTGGTAATTCGAAATGTCCCTAGTTTGACAACTAGGGGATTTTTTTTGCAATTTTGTTGCCATATCGTTAATCTCGAAATTTGGTTCTTTGTAGTTTTGACGCGTTGTGACTATATTTTGTTATTGTTGTGACTTTCACAGCGATTTTTGTCTTTTTTCTAGAGCGTTCCTAATGATTCTGGATAGTTCTAAATGATTCTAGACAGTTCTAAATGATTATGGATCGTTATAAATAGTTCTGGAGCGTTCTAATTGATTCTAGACACTTCTAAATGATTCTGGAGCGTTCTAAATGATTCTAGAGAGTTCTTAATGATTCTGGAGCTTTCTAAAGTGGTTATAGAGAGTTCATAATGGTCCTAAAGCATTCTAAATGGTTCTAGACAGTTCTAAACGATTCTGGAGCATTCTAAATGATTCTAGAGAGTTCTAAATGATTCTGGAGCGTTCTAAAGGGTTATGGAGCGTTCTAAATGATTCTAGACAGTTCTAAATGATTCTGGAGCATTCTAAATAATTTAATGATTTCGTTTTTGAGTTTTCGAGCGATTTCTGTACCTTTATCAATTTCTTCCGCGTTTTTCTATGTCTTTTCACAAACTACTATTTGCGTTTTTTCTTTTTAATTCTTTATCATTGAAAAGTAAACATAAGCTAATATTAAATACCTCAGTAACATAAAGGATTTTAAAGACAATCCGGCAACGTCGCAACAGTCCGACCCGTGACGTCATCGTGGTCATTTTCAAAAAAATAAAACGTACGAACTTTACCTTACAACAAGAAAATTTTCTTCTCAGTGTAACGGCGATTCGAGTGTCGCTAATACACTGGGAAAAAAAAAAGATATTTGCGTTATTTCTAATGCGAATTATTTCGTACAATTTTGTTTAGGTTACGTAACCGCTGCTCGTCCAGCTTGTTGTCTCGCAGAGGAACCAATCTGGAAGAAGATACTGATGATGAAGTCGATGATTATACGTAGAAAAAAAAAACAATTTTTTTTTTTAATAAATTATGTGTCAATTAGTTTTAATGTGTGAATTAGAATTCTGGGGATTTTACTACGTTTTGAAAAGTCACTAATTCTGGTGATTTTACAAAATTCTGGTAATATTACTAGGTTGTGAAAAAGTCACTAATTCTGGTGATTTTACTAAAATCTGGTAATATTACTAGATTCTGGTGATATTACTAGATTTTGAAAAAGTCACTAAATCTGGTGGTTTTTATTACTCTGGTAATATTACTAGTTTCTCGGGACATTAGTAAATCCTGGTGATATTTTTAAATTTAAAAAAAGTCACTAATTCTGGGGATATTACTAGATTTTGGAAAAGTCACTAAATCTGGTGATTTTTCTAAAATCTGGTAATATTACTAGATTCTGGTGATATTGCTAGATTTTGGGGAAATTACTAGATTGTGTATTTTGAAAAAGTCACTAAATCTGGTGATTTATATGTTTGTCGAAAAAAAAAATGTTAAAATCGTAATCGTGTACATTTCGAATATAACATGTAAGTAATTTATTTATTTTCTAAATATATAAATATATAATAATTGTAAAATAACATTTGTCAGAGTGCAAAAGTTACAATGACAACAAATCACTCACTCTTTCATTTTCCTTTATAAGTGTCTAATTGAAGTTGTCTTTGTTGCACCCACAGCCTATGTTGCAATGAAAAATGGAGCAATCTGTATACGAATAAAACGGCATACACAAATTTTTTTTCGATTTTTCGTACTGCAAATGGGCTCATTCGACACGTTTTTTTTATTTGCTTTTTGGAAAGACCACACAATTTTAAGTCACTATGGAAAAAATCAGAATTAAATTCCATGTAGAAGTCACTTAAAAAGGCCTTAAAAAAAAATCACGCCGAGCGTTCGATCGAATTGACTGTGACGTCACAAGCCAACATGTTGCAACGTTGCCGGATTGAAATGAATATCTTGATGTGACTGATATATTTAATTTAAGGTTATGTTAACTTTCATTGTTTAGAAATTAAAAAGAAGAAATGCATTAGGTTGCAATCCGATTTACGGGAGAGGTGTTTATTTGCAACGCTATATACAGGGTGGTGCTCTAAGAATGGCTCTCGTCAATATCTCGCAAACTAATTGTCGTAGAGACTTGCGGTAAAAAATTTATGACTAAACCGCCCAAAAGAAAATGCTGGAAATAATTTTTAGGTCTCTAAAATGGCCGCTAGGGGGAGTATCCGCCATCTTGATTTTTAAAAGTCATTTTTTTCAAAATTTTCCTAAATAAAGGTATCAAAAATGTGTTTTATTTTGATATTTAAGATATTTTCGATTATTTTTTGTTATATATTGTTTACTCTATCTTTTAAAATAAAGTGGTGGGGGCGGTTTGAATATTTTGACTAATAAATGTTAATAACTTTTAAACGGCTGAACCGATTTTTAAAAAAATGAAATTGTTGAAAAGGGCTTTCTTTGGTCTATAATTTACACAATATAAGATATTATTTAATTTGCTTGCTTGGTCGCAAGATGGCGTTTTTCGACATTACCTTCAAAAACACCGATTTTCTAAAAACTCTAAAAACTCTTGGTAATTACCATGTGCGTAAAAATGGAGGGCAATAAACACCTACAACATACAACGTTAATGAACAAATAAAAATTATTTATGTATTATTTCACTATACCTTCATTTCATTAGTTATCGCAGAAGTACGTGTTGCTTGCCCCATAAATGGTTGTAACATGTCTATGACTTGACGAACCAAATCTTTGGACAGTCTAAACAATTTGACAAATTTCGTGTCCGAAATAAGGAAAGGATTAATTCTTTCAAAGACTCTTATGCCATCATCCTCAACATCATCTAGCTCCTCTTCAAGTTGCATAATCATATGATGCAATACAACAAAATTATCATCCATTTTTGTACTGCAACAAATTACAAAAAGCGTTAAACACTAAAGTACAATTTATTGAAAAACATGAAAAAACAAATATGCGTATTACTTACCTACAAATATTTAATTTTACTCAAATACTAAAATAAACCTAACTGATAAAACAAAACATTAAAACAATCGGAAATAAATAACCGATTACAATTTTAGTGGCCTTCAAAAAAATGTCCAAGACAATCACGAAATAATTCTACAAGTGACAGCGAAATCTTACGAAAAATCTCACCAAAAATAAGCCGGGGAGATTTTTGACAGAAAAAGTGAGATTTGCACATACAGTAGACCAAAAAAGTATTCGTACAGTTGCATTATGTTCTGGAAGTCCGCGTTCAGTAAACAGAAACAAGAAGTAACTAGCAAATTAAAATCTACATTTCAAGACTATTCTTGCAATCATTAATTAACATTGTTATTAAAAATGTAAAATAAAAAAAACGAAAAATGTTTGCATTATCCCCAAAATAAGTATTCGTACAGCAACGTTTTATCAATTTCTTCACTCTGTAGATATTAAATTGTTTATTGTTTTCGCCGGTATATTAGTATTAGGTTGAGCTCCTAGTTCTGTTTTCAAAATAATTCAAGTTTACCTTAAAATGCCTAGAAAAACTGAAGAAATAGATGGTGACTTAAAAAAGTCATCATCCATCATTTTATAGAAGGAAAATAATATAAGGAGATAGGTAAAATTGTTCAAAAAACACATATTACAGTTCAGTACATTGTGAAAAAATATAAATCTACTGGTTCCGTGGAAAATAAGTCAAGATCGGGAGGTACTGCCAAGTTAACTCAACGAGATCAGAATTTCATTTATCAAAAAGTTAAAAAAATTCCCTTTGTAAGTGCTCCAAACATCGTTTCTGAACTGGAATCCAATACATGGCATAAGATCCATCCGGAAACTCTTCGATACCACATTAAGCGATTAGAATATAGAGGAAGAAGACCTGCTAAAAGCCAAGGATAAATAAGAAAAATCGAAAGCTAAGAGTGGAGTTTGCTAAGCGTTACATTAATAAACGTTTAGAGTTCTGGAACCAGGTTATATTGTCAGATGAGAGTAAGTATAACATTTTTGGATCGAATGGAGCCAAATCTGCCTGTTAATTGTTTTTTCATTTGTATATTTATTAAACGGGTAATTACACGTATAATGATTATAATACGAGTGTACGAATACTTTTTTGGTATACTGTATACAGTGTTAGAAAATTTTTCGCGCATAATAGGGAAATCAATGTTAAATTCTTAGCCGGCTGAAATACAGTCTACCAGTGTATATTTGAATAGAACGTCGCGATCAATTCTAATAAATTTAATTGTTCTACTGGATCGCACGCCGCGATTTGTAGAGGTACAAAGTTATTTGTGTTAGGTATGAGGTACAAAATTATTTAGAAACTACAATTAATAGGTTTTTTGGGGATATTTCAAAAAAATGTGTGTATCGGTAGGTACAGTTTTGAAATAGCAACAAATCTTGTTAAAATAAGGAAAAATAAGGAAAAAATAATTCAATTTTCTTAAAATTACACCTCAGCTCAGTAATATGAGATGACATCTGTATGACAGGTTTGGCTATTGTTTAGCAGAAAGCGGTGGACTATTTTTTAGAGTTCTTTTATTTTCTAATTTAAAATAATCTTTAAGTTTATTTTTGGAGTATTCTTTTTATTATTTTCTTAGAATTTACTTTCTTTTTCAAGCCATTGTGGCAAAAAGACATATCTACATAATTCTATTTTATTATTAGTGATATTTTTTCAATAAATTATCGTTTAAAAATTCTCATTTCTTTTTAATCGGCTCGACGTTCGTCCATCCGAACCCGTTTTGATACTGTCGAAGCGTCAAAACCGTCGAAATTATTTGATTTTTAATCTAACCAAACCAAACCAAAGCGCGGTGTGAAGTCCAGTAGAACAATTAAATTTATTAGAATTGATCGCGACGTTCTATTCAAATATACACTGGTAGACTGTATTTCAGCCGGCTAAGAATTTAACATTGATTTCCCTATTATGCGCGAAAAATTTTCCAACACGGTATATACATACACTGTATTATTTATAAGATGCGACATAGTAGTAGATCCTGTACAAATGTGTCAAAAGCAAGCTAACTTTTTTACCAAATAACGTTCATAAAAAGTAATAACAGATTTGAAAAGATCATAAAAAAATATGTCGAAATGGACATTAAATTTTCTTAAATTCATTCTGGTTTATTAAAAAAAATGTATAATTAAGTTGAAAAAGTCATACGACATAAATAATTCGTTTTTATATCACTATTTAATAAATGTAAAAAGGGGCGGAGCTAACAGGGTTGGTTGACGCTCTGAAATTCGAAAATTTCGAGGTGAAGGATTGTGGTTCAAATCGCGAGTGCGGAAATTTTTTTCTGTTTTTTTTTGGTATTTTTGTTTTTATTAATGTTTTTTTGTCATTAATAAAAATATGGCATTAATTTAAAGGCTCTACTTACTAACGAGATTTTGCATTATCAAAATTGACAATAAATTGCCGGAGCTTTTATTTAAATAAAAATAAAATTAAATCTCAAATAAGCTTGTCTTATTTTAAATACTTTTATTTAACATTTTTTTAGACAAAAACATAAAAAAAAACGAAAAAAAAAACAAAAAAAATATTGCCCCAAGCGCGGTTTGAACCACATTACTTAAAAATTAATTATTCAAATTGCAGAGCGTTAACCATCTCTGTTAGCTCCGCCCCTTTTGCAAAAAATTAGATAGTGTTATAAAAAGGAATTATTTATGACGGATGACTTTTTCAACTTAATTATACAATTTTTTAATAAACCAGAACGAATTTAAGAAAATGTAATGTCCATTTCGACTTATTTTTTTACGATCTTTTCAAATCTGTTATTATTTTTTATGAACGTTATTTGGTAAAAAAGTTTGCTTGCTTTTGACACATTTGTATAGGAATCCCTATGTCGCATCTTATAAATAACACAGTGTATATGTAATTTATATTGTTCTAACTTTTTAGGGTTTTTTGAAAAATGTTCGGTTTCCGATGTCTTAATGACCGTTCCGTACAAGGCAGTCTTAGACTGCAATTTATTACAATAAAAATAATTAACAAAGTACGCATTAAATTGTAGCTAATAACAATTTATTGTATCTAAAATAGATGAAAATTGATAATTAAATAACCAATTTAATCACAATACATTCAAAATTTAGGTATTGATCTTAGACATCCTAAGAAATCCGCAAAATCTTGAATTTAGCGAGTAAAGACAACACTGTTTCGACGAAAATACAAAAAAGAAGAATTCTCACATGTGACAAAATCTCCCAATTTCAAGAATAGCACCCCAGGTATAATACGGTTCGGACAATGACAACTTAAGACATACTTCAGACGTCATTTGTCAATATTCTCCGTCGTTTTTTGATCAATTTTTCTCAAAATTTTACGCAATTTTTGAGCATTTTTTGTCCAATTTTTCTCAATTTTTTTTTCATTTTTTGCTCATTTTTGTCCAGTTTTTAACGCCATATTTTTGTAAAATTTCGCGCACTTTTTAATCTAAATTTTTAAGCCTTTTTTTGCCAAATTTAACATAAATTTTGGGTTTTATTGTCCAATTTCCGCTTATTCGCCAAGCTGTCTCAAACAATTTAGAACGCTCCAGAATCATTTAGAGCGCTCCAAAATCATTTAGAACGCTCCAAAATCATTTAGAACGCTCCAAAATCATTTAGAATGCTCCAGAATCATATAGAATGCTCCAAAATCATTTAGAACGCTCCAGAATCATATAGAATGCTCCAAAATCATTTAGAACGCTCCAGAATCATTTAGAACTGTCTAGAACCATTTGGAACGGTCCACAGTCATTTAGAACGCTACAAAATCATTTAGAACCCTCCAAAAATCCAAAATGATTGTTTTTTCCACTCTAGGCACCTCTTGGGAAAAACTCTTCACCCCCAACTCACCCGACGACAATCTAACGCTCGGCTACATCTGAATCATGTTGACCTTGAACAGCCTCTTCTACCTCTCGATCGGAAATACGTCGAAGGCGTATTATATGTAATAGCGGATAAACTATAAATCCTTTTTTGTATGGCAGACTAACTAGTTTACATTTGATTATTTTAAGGGACCAATAGCAAAGAGTATCATATTCTTTTTCAACATAAAATATGCCCAGCATTGATGATGGGCAAGGCTTTTGATAGAAGTCTTCACTATTTTTGAATGTTCTCCCAATTACAACAATTTCAGAATTAGATGACGAATGTGCAAAATTATAAATTTTAACAACTTCACCAGTACTTAATTTCACAAATTGATTAGCAGGAGATAAATCAAGAATATATTTTTCAAAACAGATCTGACCATATTGAGGCAATTTGGTTCCCTCTATTAATATATTAGCCCCTTTTTTCTGTGAAACAGAATAAAACGGTAAATTTTGTTCAACTGTTTTTAAGGGATCTAAATTTAATTCATGTATTCTTCGAACTACCTGAGATAGTTCATTATTGCCAGTTCTAATAAGTCCTTTTAAAATTTGGAAATAATTTTCCGCTGCAAAATTACTAAAATTATTTAAGTTACCAAATTTTCTCACATCGTCACAAATGTGTAAAAGATTATGAATATTGTGAGAAAGATAGTGGCTTCCATAAATTGTTTTTGTTGTTTCCACAAAGTAATGTAATAAAGAAGCAGCATAATCTAAATATCGACTTAAATAAAAATCATTTAATAATATAGTTACAGCCACATGCAAGCATAAAAAATGATAATACTTATCAGCAGAAAGAAAGTTTTTTAGAAGTAATGGGCAAGTGTAGCAAATAAAGGTTCGAAATTCTGTTGCCTTAAATCTTTTGCTATCTTTAAAATGTCTAGCTTTTCGTCTTACAAATTCGGAAGGAAGATGGAAAGACTCTGCTATTTGGGACATTGCATTTATAGCACCACTACTTAATTTATGTGGTGGTGGGCCAAAGCACCACGTGGCTACGAGAAATTTTTTAACCACACCTAAACAGATGAGGTGCATGTAGTCCAGCGGAACTTGAGTAACTAAACCTAAATTAGGAATTTTTGTTAATACAGTAGTCCCTACATGATAGTTAAAATCTTCTTGATTCGCAAAACTTTCGTCTGTTCTTTTTATAAAATTCATTTCTGGAAAGCAAATCCTATCTTTTATGTATTCGCCTTCTTGACTACATTTAGTGAAAGAGCTGTATCCAGAGTGACCTTTTATTTTCAAGACACTTGCTTTAGCCACTGCATCAAAGAGCAATTTAGTGATATTGAAGATTATTTCTTTCCCCAATATGTTAAAACCATTTTGATTAATATTGCAAAGTTCTAATACCAAATCCTCTAAAAATACATTGAAATCTGAAGGTTTTTCATTGCCATAAAATAAACCTATCATGAATACTTTTTCTTTTATCTTAAGGTTATCTATTATTCCTAAAATCGGATAAAATTGTCTGTTAGAAGAATCACTTAATGGAACTCCATCTATATTAATCGATAAATCAATAGCATCCGGAACGATACTAATTGGTAAAGTACTAAAAATAATTTCAATCGATTTTTTTATTCCAAAATGATAGTATCTTCCTTGGCCAACTTGTTTAAAATTAAAATGCCTAGGAGTACTTAAAAAGGCTCTAGGATCTTTGCACAGATCCTTAAAATCATTAGAATTTCTCAGTATACCTAAAAGTTCTCTTAATGCAACATGAGTTATGTTATTTTTCAATGCCCAATGATGCAAATTTAAAATTTGAGATGAAACACTTTTATCATTTTCATTATCACTTATTTCAATTTTAGAATTAACTAATATTTTTTTTAAAGATTCATTACTCCCTTTGTTAGAAAGGTCGATGTACGAAGTAGCCTCCAGATTTGAGTTGATACAAAAATTATTACCTGTTAAATTACCTGTTAAATGAACTTCATTAGAATTAGTACTTTGCAGTAAACTAATGTTATTCGAATCTTTAACAATTAAATCATTTTCAGAACTAATGCTACTACTGCAATGACTAACTACAGCGGAATCTTTTAAAGTTATAAAATTGCAATGTTGAGAAGCAAGGTTAAATTCTCTCAAAAAATTTTGAGATTTTTTATACATTTGACTTTTTGAAATTCTTTTTTTCCTGTATTTCATTATTTAAGGTAAATAAATACAAACAACTTATGTACGAGTATAACTACTTACTTAAAAAGCACAACAGGCTTCTTGATTATGCGATGTACAAATCGGCAAGCGGCAGAGGAGATCAAACGTCACAAAGTTTTTCTGTGCACACGTTAGACCGAACAATAACGAATAACGATGCGGTTTCGATTTCGCAGGTGGCTATTGCCGGGTTAGAGGGTGGAAGAATTCAACAGCCAATCATCGTGTTACAATTTAAAGAGAGGGGCATTGTTTTACTACACATTTATTTTAGGAATATTCCAAGAAGTTTAGACTTCTCAGTATTTAATTTAGGTCATCCTATTATTATTCTAAAGAAATATTTGTTGAAAATTTCAAATGAATGTTCCCAGAATATTAGTTTTATATTATTCTAAATAAATTTTTGCATATATTTATTGAATATTACGAGCCCCATTACAGTGTATATTCCATATATATTAATCTTCTTTACAATTATTTCTAAATATTTTTTTATTATTCTATTATAATCATTCATAAAATAATTCAATTGAATATTCCAGGATTATTATTTTTATATTAATCAAATTTCAGTTTGTAAGAATATTCCTTAAATATTTAAACTTATAAATTAGGAATAATAATCTTCTTCAGAATTATTTTAGAATAATCCATTAGTATTCTGCCCAATATTCATAGAATAACCTCATTAGAAGATTTTGAGAATATTAATTTATAATATTCAAATTATTGTTTTTACGAATATTATAAAAATATTAAAGGTATATTTTAAATAATCATGTAATATTTTAAATGTATTCTTGTTGGATAATACCGGAATGTTTGACATGGAACAAATACAGAATATCTGCAGAAGATTCGTGCTACTTGGGTCTGCTCAGAGGCATCGAACTGGAGCGCACGCGCCCTATAGCCTACTCGTTATCCGACGAATTCGACTTCCGCAGGTAACTCGACAAAAAAGTGAAAGAGTTGAGCGGAGGTAACAAGAGAAAATTGAGCACGGTGTTGTCGTTGATCGGCGATCCGCCTGTCATATTCCTCGACGTACCAACCACTGGTACGTTACTAGAACGTTTCACGTTCTATTTACGCCCGATTTCTCCAAAGCATCACGAAAATATATCACAAGTTTTTCCTACATCGTTTCTTCTCGATAACGACTGATTGGCGTGTTTTTATGTTCATTTACGGCTTTATTCGTGTACGAAAAAAATCGGAAAAAAATCCTATCGTACGTAACTCGACGAGATCTGTCGAAATATCGACTTTTCGCAACCCGGAAAATTTTCCTTTCGGATGAAAAACCGGCTTTTTAGTGAAAATCACTCGAATTTTCGGCCAATATCTCCGAAACAACACTCAGCGAGAATTTCAAACTTTTACCATATATTCTTTGAATTTTTTTGTCATTTTTCACGCAAATCGCATTTCTTCAAAAATATTATTTACAAAGTTATAGGGAAATGAAAATTTACCCGGATTTTGATTTTAAATTAATTCAATTCGTTATGTCCGAAACTATTGAGTTTTCGAAAAAAAAATATTCTTTCAAAATTGTTAACTGAAGTTTTGTTCAACTAACAAAACAAACCCTATAATAATATCTTTAACCGTTCCGGAGTTATAGCAAAAAATCTTCGTCGATACCGGAGTATGGTAAAAACTATAACTATACAACTGTAGGAGACATTCATTCGCTGACTGATTAATTCACCGACTGATTTTTTCTAAACTTTCCTAAAATTATCTTCATTTAATTACTAATCACCTCCCGCAAACCGCATGTAGGTGAAAATTCCACAAGCGGAGTTACAAGAAAAATAAGCTTCTCCGGTCGAAAATTTCAAGTGCAAATAACTCAGAAACCGTAAGACCTACGAAAAATTTTCAGTCAGCGAAATCGTTCGAAATACTTTTCTCGCGCGAATCCCCCTCAGGCATGGACCCGGCGACGAAGCGCTATCTCTGGGACGCCCTGTGCAAGATCCGCGACGCCGGCAAGACGATCGTGCTGACGTCGCACAGCATGGATGAGTGCGAAGCCCTCTGCACTCGCTTGGCCATCATGGAGTGCAAATCCTGAAAGATCAAGGCCTGAAAGGCCTGAAAGGCCATCCTGAAGAGCAAATTCGCCGAGGGCTACCCGCTGACGGAAGAGGGGCGATTTGGACGTCGAGGATTATTCGTTGAGACAGAGCAGTCTCGAACAGGTGAGAATTGGTTTTATTTTTTTCGCGTTGTTATGGGATCTTTTGCTTCGAAAAATGAATGAGATTGGATTTTCATTGCGTTTTTGGAAGCGAAAAATGAAGGAATCGCTTCGGGGTAGAAAAGATTTCGCATCGAGGACGCTGCTGTTGCTTTAAAGCGAAAGATTTTATGGTTTTAAAAAATTTTTCTAATTATCTTTTGCCTCTACCGTTTTGCTTCAAAGATGTTTGCGTGTTGATCGATCACTTGAAATGTTTCTGGTATTTCGAGCAGCGAATTTATGTTTGCAATGAACGATTTTACCTTTCGTATGAACACTTATAAAGTTTCAAATCGATCTACCAACGCTGTTCTTTTAAAGCGAAAGATTTTATGGTTTTAAAACATTTTTCTAATTATCTTTTGCCTCTACTTTTTTGCTTTAAAGATGTTTGTGTGTTGATCGATCACTTGAAATGTTTCTAGTATTTCGAGCAGCGAATTTATGTTTGCAATGAACGATTTTACCTTTCGTATGAACACTTGTAAAGTTTCAAATCGATCTACCAACGCTGTTCTTTTAAAGCGAAAGATTTTATGGTTTTAAAACATTTTTCTAATTATCTTTTGCCTCTACCTTTTTGCTTTAAAGATGTTTGTGTGTTGATCGATCACTTGAAATGTTTCTAGTATTTCGAGCAGCGAATTTATGTTTGCAATGAACGATTTTACCTTTCGTATGAACACTTGTAAAGTTTCAAATCGATCTACCAACGCTGTTCTTTTAAAGCGAAAGATTTTATGGTTTTAAAACATTTTTCTAATTATCTTTTGCCTCTACCTTTTTGCTTTAAAGATGTTTGTGTGTTGATCGATCACTTGAAATGTTTCTAGTATTTCGAGCAGCGAATTTATGTTTGCAATGAACGATTTTACCTTTCGTATGAACACTTGTAAAGTTTCAAATCGATCTACCAACGCTGTTCTTTTAAAACGAAAGATTTTATGGTTATTAAAAATCTTGTTGAAGTTTTCGCAGTTAAATTGAAAAAATTGTAAAATCGTCCCGTTATAGAGTACTTGTTTAAAAAAGGTTGATATCTGGACAAGAGATTTTTAACAAGGTGGTAAATTTGCTACTTCATGAGCAACAATAAAACATTTGGATAACTGCATTTAAACGTGGTTGTACCATCATTGAAGATGAACCAAGACCTGGATATTCAAAAAGTGCATCTACAACAGACAACATTGAAAAAGTAGATGTTATTGTTTGTGAAAATCCAAGTGCAACTATATGTGAAATAGCTGGGGTGAGTTTGAAAACTACACTCTGTCAGATCATTTGCATTCTATCGTTTGACATTTGGTGCGATTCGGTTGTGTCGTTCGTTTGACTACTTTTCGAACTGAAAGAGTGTGGTCGTAAACTAACATAACCTAAAATCGAAAAGTAAACAAAAACGACCGTTTAAAACTTGAACTAAATTTACTAAAAATACAATAAATACAATAGGAAAAAATATGAATCGGAAGCGTAACGTGATTGCGGTGGTGGCAAATTTGCAGTCGGTCCTATTAAATGAACTATCATACATTGAAAGTGAATCAGAAAGTAGCGATGATGACGAATTTATTGTAATTATAAAAAAAAATTAAAATAGACCGTGAAAAGCCAGTGAGAATTAGGGGATATTTTGAAAACGTGATTCCTCGTTTTACTGACAAACAGTTTCAAATGCACTTCCGATTAACCCTTGATGTATTTGAACAACTACTTCCTTTGTTATTACCACATTTAAATGTGAAACTAACCGGGCGTCCTTTAGGAAACTTTAGGAAGAAATTGCTAGCTATTTTATGGCTTCTAGCAACCCCTGATTCTTTTAGGTAGGTTATCTTATTTTAGCTTACATTAAACTAACATTGACCAAACTTTTAGGTCTGTTGATGACCGATTTGACATGAGCAAGTGCAATATTTTTGACGATTTTGTACGTGTAATAAATGCTCTTAACCAAATAGCTCCCGGAATCATAAAGTGGCCCAACAATGAAGAAAAGGAATATATTAAAATATCCTTTCAAAGGTTCGGTGGTTTAAGAAATGTAATTGGAGCAATTGATGGAACATATGTACCAATTCGTGCTCCATCAGAGCATCCAGAGGTATATATTACAAGAAAATGTCACTATGCCATGATATTACAAGCAATTGCCATACCTTCACTGAAATTTACCGACACATTTATAGCGTATCCAGGATCTGTTTCTGACACAAGAATTTTTCAAAACTCTTTTATATAGAGGGACATATCTCAGAATATTAATAATTATTGTGCGGCTAGTTACATAATAGGAGACAAAGCGTATCCTTTACACTGCTGGATAATTCCTCCATACATAGAAAGAAGACCTCTGGCTCCAATACAAAGAAATTTTAATTTGAGACACGCCAGCACACGACAAGTCATTGAACGCAGTTTTGCCTTACTTTTTGGTAGATTTCGCAGACTAAAGTATTTAGACATGCGAAGAACAGATTTAGTACCAGCAACAATCAATGTTTGTTGTGTGCTGCACAATATTTTTATAAGTTTCTTGGACCCAGACAATAATAATTATTTGCAAGAAGGCATGGAGTTTTTAATAAATAATGTTGACAATCATCAAGTTGCTGGCGATGGCCAGGAAAATCTAGATGGAAATAATATCAGAGATAGGTTAGCAGAAGAATTGTTCTTAAACGAAATAAATGAGTTATAAATTAACAGAGTTTTATTAAAGTAAAAAAACTGGTATACAGACTAAAACGTATTTCAACGTATGCAAACAAAACACATAAACGAAAAGTGAACTGAGGATTTTATTAAGAACGGAAAAATCTAAAAATATATTCAAATAAAAAATAAATATTCTTTACAAAAATCACAAATAAATAAATTAACTATACTTCTATTAATTTTATAATATTAATATTAATATTATAATATTAATAATTATAACATTGGTTTTAAATATTTAAAACAAAAAACAAATATAAACTAAATTTTTTTTATAAAAACAAAACGATAATTCTTTAGGGTGTTTCATTTCTGTTGAAATTATAGTTTATCAATGAGTTTCCCCATTGTATTTTCGTACACCTTCCGCATTTCCTGCGCTTCTCGTAGTCGTTCATTGTGTCGTTTCTGCCGTTCCTCTGCCTTTTTAGAATCACGTTCTTTTAAGAACTCCGTCAGTTCACTTTGATCTTTGGGTTTTTTCTTCTCCAATTTTGTCTCAACCTTTCTTAATTTGGATGGTGGCTCTTCATTTTCAATATTTTCTGAAAGATAAATTTTATTAAACAGAAGAGAAATTTTATTATTTATCTTACCATTATTGGTATCTAATTGCTTACTGCATTGTGGAATGCTTGAAGCTACAAATTTAGGCATTATATTTGGTTTTTTGCCAAATATTTCATCCATTTCATAAAAATAATCAAATTTTATTGGACTTTTTCCAGTTCCTCTGTCACCCATAATGTCTTTCTTTTTGGTATATTTAGATTTCAAATATTTGAATTTGTTTTCACATTGTTTGAAAGTATATAAATGCCCATTTTCTTTCATTGAAAGAGCTATAATATTCCACACTTTTTCTTTTTTCATAGAGGTATTTTTGAATAATTCTTCATTTTTTTTTATACAACTCAATTAATGTTTTTATTGCGGCAGAACTCCACGATGAAGACTTCTCTTCACAATCGTTTGAGCATCCACGGTTATTTCCTGATTCCTGATTCCTGATAATAATTCCGAAGTGGCTGGAAACTTGTTCAGTTACCTCAATCTGAATCATTGTATTATCTAAAGAAATCACAGACCACTTACTTTTATAGACGGTTCACGCCAATGCTTTATTTTTATGCGAAAAGGGCGCCCTCCGGTGGACGACATCCATATTAATTATAAAGTGACATTAACCCAGCCGGTAAGTAAGGAAGATTTCAATTTTTATACTAGGTTTAAATGTTTATTTTTTTTATTTATACACAATAAATTTTTGAAATATATATTTAAATAAATTGACATTAATTTCTTAAAGTACTACTAGTTCTACAAGTTCTTTTAAAGCGATTTTGAAAAATTCTGTAAGCTTCAATTTCTGTTGGCTTTGAACTATCGTTTTGTCGATAAGAACGTTTACCGCTTATTATATTATTAATATTTTTACACCAATTGTGTATCATAATATTCATTGAGGTTTTTACAATTTTATTAATAATGTCAGTCTTATGATTTTCGGTATTGCACAATAAGAAATCGAAGCTTACAGAATTTTTTATGTGTTGCTTAATAGAAAACATTAAACAAAGCGATTCCGGTTTTACATCTAAACATAAATTTATTATTTTTATGATATCATAAAAACATGCAACAAATGATGGAGTTGGGTAGCACAATCTTTGAGCCCAATTTCCACCACGTTCTCGAGCCGCGATTAATTGATTTTCATCTGTTGTATAGTCTTTTGAAAATAATGCATTTATACATACGCAACAAGTAAGCTTTTTTTTTTAATTTTTTTATAACAAAACCGGCTACATAAGTTGTGGCCAGATTTTTCAGCTTTTGTTGTATTTCACTGGACCCTTCCGAAAGTAAAATGTTTATATCATTTTCTTTATTATTTGTATTTTCGTAAATAAATAATTTTTGAAGCGACATATTCATTTGATAATTGTCATTTTCACAATTAAAGGATTCTTTATGTAACGACAGCTTAAAATTAAATAATAAGGTTTTGAACCTTCCACTAAATTGAGAAGTAGAAGGGTTAGTATTTAATGCCCCGAAACTCCTAATTTGGCCAAAACTATTTTCAAGAGGATCCTGATTAAGCCTTCGAGGCAATAAATACTTAAACCCTTCTCTTCTTAATACATTCCAAATACATTAGATGTTTTTAATTGTGAAGAGTCAGTTTGTTAAACTTGGAGGCTTACTTCGATCATAACGAGATACTTTATCGAAAAACATCGATTCCAGTAATGGTATCGCTTCTTTATTCCAAAAATTTATGTGATCTGAAGTATCCTTCAAACCACATCGCAAATCTTTACCTTTTTGTGGTAATTCCGTTGAACCATTAATGGAATCGAATAACCTATCAAAAAAGTACAGAAGCTCGGCAGTGTCCTGTAAGTTGTCACCTTCAAAGTGTGGCGAACAAGTTCGACCCACTAGTTGCATCGTAGAAGCCAACCTTTGGCTGAAGATTTGGGCCGCGAGTTTAACCTTCATTTTTTTTAATTTTTCAATATATATGTGCTCATCAGTTAAGTGAGAAAGAGTTCTCAAAGAAGAAATTGGACCATCAATATCATATTCGTATATTTTTTTAATATGATCCCACTTAGCTGTTTTTTTAATATTGTTAACTGTAAAATGAATGTTTTTTTAATAAAGTTGTTTCTTATTCCCTTTAATAAGTGAGGTGGGTCAAGTAAGGGAAAAATTTTAAAATCATTAATTTCAAATGACAAATGACCAATATAATATTGATGTTCCATTCCTTTTCTTATGTATTCGGCTTTTGTATCGTTAATAAGACTATTAAGGACAGCTACATTGTTTTGATCGCATATAAGAGTTATTGGCTTTAAACCAATTATTAAGAGGTTAGTTATGATATCTTTTATAATAGATTTCATTTGATACGTTTTGGCACCACCTCTACTTGAAAAATGGAAAGATATAGGCGCTTTCCATGGTTTTTTCAACCCAGTTATCATGAAAACTAACGCATGGTCAGAAATGTATGTGTTACGCCTATATTTCTCCATGTGTTCAAAGCCTTCTATGTATCCTAGTTTTGTGTTAAAATGCAAACTAGGCATTATTGCCATTTCATCGAATAAAAGCGCTACAAATTTATCAGATTCCTCCATATTCTTAACACTTTCTTGTATGGACTCGAAAATAACTCTATTTATTCCAGGTTCGCCAACAATCTGCGTGAGTTATCTCACTAATGTCGATTTACTCGGCAATATAAAAATTTGTGATAAAACATTATATGATTTTGCGCCTAGCTTAAATAAAGTTAATGAAAGTAATTTTTCTTTAAGAGTAAAACGTCTCTGATGTTTACTTTTGCCGGATTCCCGTAACTGGCAACGACACAATAGAGCTGCTACATGGTTCAAATCATTGAAGCGCTCCAAGTTGTTGCGATTTTGAAAATGCTCCGCCTCAAGTAGCCGACGTCGGAATGATTTTTTCACTTTTCTTTCATTCGTGTATTTCTTGTACAGTGTTTTCATTGATGAATACATTTCTTTCTTCCTAGGTGTCATAGCTGTCCTAGTAATCCCTGATTTCGTCAGTAACTTTAAAGGTGACAGTGAGTCTGTAATAAAGCGTTTATATTCATTTTATTTCAGGTATTTGATATTTTCATCAATATCATTATGTGATAAAAACTTTACCTCCTTCTGACAAATTTCTAAATGAAGTTGAAGGGCCTTCTTCCGGATTTTCTTGTTGACTCATACTATTTTCAACTATAACATAAAAATAAAAATGTTAAATTGCTTTATGAGCATATTTTGTATAAAACATTATGTAATAAAAAAAACTATACCTCCTTCTGACAGACTTAATGAAGAAGAAGGGCCTTCTTCCGGATTTTCTTGTTGACTCATACTATTTTCAACTATAATATAAAAATAAAAATGTTAAATTGCTTTATGAGGATATTTTGTATAACATGTTAAAAATCATGATTAAAAATCCGTGACGTATCACGACAAAATGCACCCTGGTTCTCAAGGGCTGTACACCCTTAAGTTGTCAACACGTACTTATCGCCTTGGCTTTTATCGCTTATCGTTTTAGATGCATGTCACATTTAGATTAATATTTTAACACCAAATATTTTTCTGAGAAAGTAAATAGATTTTTGGAATAGATTGACTACATTTACTGATAGGATACATTATTTTCAATTTTGATTAATTAATTATACATATGTGGCTTGCGATTTGAAGATATGATAACTTCACACAACTAATAAAAATTAAAACATATACTTACTGTTTAAATGAAGCGTTGGAACAGCAGTAGATTGCAGCCTATTTGAATATACTGAAACGAATTTATCTTCGAAATGTTTATGACAAATCCGTTTTCCACTAAATATTTTAAAGGGATCCATTTCATTTAATTTTGGGCTGTTGATACTCCGAAGCCACACTTTAAATTTCTCCATATCTTTTGACGGATTAGGAAACCGGTGTACCTTCTTTTCTGTTTGGTCACAGTTTTCAATGCAGCATTTATTATGATACGGCATTGCAGAATATTTAGTTTTTAACTAAGTTCAAACACACAAGTTCACACAAACACAGAAAACGAAATTTAAATAATAAAAACTACGACAACACTTGGGTAGTTCCCAAAGCTTATGTGTCAAACGGTGTCGAACGAACGAAACTCAACGAGTGAGGAATGACAGAAGCAAGAAGAAACAGTTTTCTTGTTTTGTATTCTCTGCGCCCTCTATCAGACGACATCCTTACCATACAATGTGTTTGACCTTGAGTCATTTAAGTGAACCGTCTATCTATATAAATTGTCTATGAAAGAAATATGAGTAATTAAAACTAGTATGATATAGGTACTTAAATTTAGTGATACTTACCATCTACGTTCGAAACATAAATATTACCATCCTCGCTAAAGATGGGTTCGCCATTTACCCCCACATACAACACATATCTGTCTCAGTTAATATTCATATTAGTTTGCTTTTCGTCGACTTGAAATATTTATTTTGCGGTAGATCCCCAAACAAACATAACTAGTATAACCACAAGCCAAATTAACTGCGCACTGCGCATGTCGTGTGAATTTCAACCTGCTAAATACTTGGTTGGAAAAAGCGACGCTCGAGCGATGAGAGAACGTAGTTTTCGAATTGTACAGTGTAACGTTCGACTGTCCATTCTAGAGTTTTCGAACGGCTACAGTTAATCGAGCGCACTCGAGTGTAGTTTTCGAACTCACCCCTGATACCAAAGGCATTTCAGAAGAACCAATTGACCATGAAGAAGTCCATATAAAAGAGCTGTTTGGAAAAGAAGTACCGTAAGCTTTAACAATTCAACAAATTTGGAACGTTTTAAGATTTGTTTCATTACTTTGGATGACTCTTTGGGTTTTTCGGTATTTTCTCGGAAAGTACTTTGACAATTTTTTTCAAACTTTCCTAAAATCATCTTTACTTTATAACTAATTACTTGCCGCAAACCGCATGTGCCGGAAAACTATGAAAATTGCTAAAGTCAAGGAATTAAAATAACTGTTGTGTTTTCGTATTTAGGCTAGAGACATTTCAAGTGACCATCTAGTAGATGTATTTTCAATATTTTTTCTCAACGTTTGTTTCTTCAGGTTTTCCTGTCGTTCACGAAACATCAAATCGAAGAAGAAGATTAATACCACGAACTTATGTATGTTAAAATTTAAATAAAAATTCTATTTATTCGATTTATATACTTCCTTTACAATACCCAAAGAATTCACATTTTTTCGTTACACAATCATTCAATTTTGCTTGTAGTCGGTCGACTCTCCGCCTCTCGGAGATGCTCCCCGTACAAATAACCCGGTACGACCGTCGAACTTACGGTACTAACCGTCGATGGTACCTCTCCAGTACCACCGCCGGTACCGAGCAACTTCGACTGCGTTTCTTCATCGTTGGTTCCTCTAATTTCTCGATTCTGGTACGCTCGGCGATCGCTCAAAGCGGACGCTACCGTGGTACTGGTGCCGGTACTGCTCGGATTCAATGCTAACAATAATCCAGGCGCTCGATGCTCGCCGGATTGCCCTGTTTGGCGGTGCTGGTTCGATTCAACGGCGGTACGAGGAAATTCTTGTGGGTTCGAAGCAGGTTGGGTACCGATTGGGTGTTGATCTGGCGCGTTCCTCTTAGTTTTGGGTTGGTACAGGCCTCGGGGGTTCTCGTAGGGGGAACCTTGATGGCCGTTGTTGTAGTAATGCCGGGGTTTGTTGTGGGATTCGTCCGAATCGGAGCTGATGGGTTCTGAGGAATTGGGTTCGACGGGAACGGCGTGGGCTTGCATTAGAGCGCATAGTACCAACGCGTACTGGATCTGATGTAAAACGATGTGGAAATTTTAGTTTAAACCAAATACTTTATAAGTAAGAGACCAATGCGTGTTTTCTCCAAAGCATCGTGTCGTTAAAACATTCACTGACGATTTTTTCAAACTTTCCTAAAATTATCTTTACTTTATAACTAATTACTTGCCGCAAACCGCATGCGTCGGAAAATTTTGAAAGCGACGTTCTACGAAAAAGAAAAGTCCCCAAATTCCCAATATAAATCATTATCCCATGATAGAGATAGGATTTATAGCATTTACTTTACATTTGTTATTTGTAGATTTGCAACATAAAAATGTAAACAATTTGGTCTATTAGTTGTAATGTCTTTGGTTTATTAAACATATTAATTAATTTAAAGTAAAAAATGCTTACCTTCGTCATATTGATGCCCACAAATCGACAACAAACGAGTGACAATGAATATTTTTCTTTAATAATCGATTTTTATACAACCTGCTCTGGTGTTAATTGGTGCGAATTTATGTTATGATTCATTTCTAAATAGATCTTCTTCGAAAATAAATCAGAAAATATAACTAAGTGTTAAGGTAAATACAAATCGTGCTAATTGGAGTTTTTCCTCAATATAATTTACAACATATTTTTCTAATGCCTGGATTCGACAAAATAAATCGACAAATAAATCTAAAAATAATTATTCGATAAATAACTTTTAAACTCCAGTTAAATATTTTGATGTTTTAATTTTTAGTTAGCTATTTAACAGTTTCAGCAAGTATTTGTAATAAATCGACATTTAGAATTCTTTCCAAAAAGAAAAAGAAGATTACGAACTGAATTGCTCAGGTGAATTGTTGTTAGTGTTGTTATTTTATTTTATTTGAAATTTGAGGATGATTTTGAAATGGATCGAATAAAGGAAAGAAGTAAAGTTGAACGAGGAGAATGAAAAATTTAATAACGACCCTCTTTTTATAAAACAATTCGAGATTGTCAATAATGAACATTTTTATGACGTTGAAGATGATGATGAAGGTGATGCTAAAAATCTAATAGATAAAAAATTAATAAACCATCTAATAAATATTCATTATTCTCAAACAAACCAAAAATACATACAAAATACAACCAATAAATTAAAATAATAATTTACAACTAAAAAAACGCAAAGATATTACAAATAAATATTATTTGAGATTAGAAAACATCAAATAAAACATTAACTGTCCAAATTTCGTTGGGTAATTTAAACGTCAATTTAATCATCGATTAACTCTAGTTGTTATTGGTTAAACATAATTTATGTAGTTTTATTGGACAGTTAAATTTATTCATTGAATAAGAATTTATTTTTCATTGGTGAAACCGTGAATAAATAAACTCGATATAAAAAAATGTAATTTATCCAAAATAATACATATAAATAAATAAATAAAATTATTAAAATAGCATGATTGTTAAGTCGATGAAATTGTGAATGTCAATAAATATAACATAAACAATCTGAGTAATTAAGTATCATCACAAAAGATTAAAAAATATATACTTAAAATAAATACTTACAAATACTTACATACAGTAATTTTTAAAACAATTTAATTAACACAATAAATAATTATTAAGCTATTTATAAAGTCTCAAGATCACATCGAACGTGAATTATGAAATTTCGAGAATATAACATACGGCGGCCATCTAGAGTGCTGGTAATTGTTAAAAATTAATAAAAAACGGAGTGCTAAAATATAATCTGGCATTTAATTTTTAACATTTATTGTTAAAATAAACGAAAATAAACGAGCGCTATTGCTATTACATCGAAAAAGAAATAATAGAGAAAAAAAAATTCGATTATTTTTCAACGAGATCCGATCTTTCAACTTTCCAGCTACAGAGTGTTATAGTTTAAAAAATACTTTTCTATCGTAATTTTTTTATTACTCAAGATATTTTTATGAAATACAAACCAACAGCCTTCAGCAATGAATGCCAAAAAAGTTTTTATTTAACTTGTCGTTTTAGTTTTTAATCATTAAACTGTTACCTCTGTATTTATAAAAATAGAATAATTGAATCAACTGTACTTATATAACTATTCATCCATTGCAGAAAAAGAAAAGCAGTTGACAAAAACTTTTGAATGGTGTAATGGATCTCAGTAAAACTCAGAGAATGTCTAATTAATTTTATTTTCTACGAGCCGTAATTTGTAGTCTTTTAGAAGTGACTACTTCGAATCGAATTAATCGACTAACTTAAAATACTGTGATATTGGTTACAGATAAACTAAAAATAAAAATAAGCATGATACGCTATACATAATAATTCCTGACTCGGCTTTCTGAAAAGCGGTTCTATATAGGATAAACAATCCGAATATAATTTTTGCTTAATAACCAATACACCCCCTCAAAAATATATGAGGTAAAACTTGTTACTTTATGGCTTTCTGGGGAATTACCAATGATCCAACATCTGTTGCTTGGGTTAGGGAAACCCCACAAAACCTAACCAGATCATGAACGCTTAAATTTCTAAATATAACAATTATTTTATAATAATCTTAATCACTAAAAAAAATTTATAATAATTTGAACATTATTTTTCCTCCAATCCCATTTTCATTCGCAGTTCCTTGAACTGCTGTGGTGGCAACGACTTTGTTAACAAATCAGCTTCTTGATTACCTGTAGACAAATATTTAAAACAGATCATCTTGTTCTCTACTTGTTCCCGGGTAAAATGGTATTTAATGTCGATATGTTTAGAACGTTTGTGATTTACGGGATTATTTGACATTGCTATACAACTTTGGTTGTCTTCATATAAAATTATTGGTTTAAACATATTGACATTAATACTGCCAAATAAAGATCTTAACGCTAGGGCTTCTTTTACAGCTTCAAATACGGCCATATATTCTGCTTCAGTTGATGATGTTGCAACTGAATTTTGTCGCCGTGTAATCCAAGTTACTATACATTTATCATACAATTTAAATAAACAGCCCGTTGTACTTCGGCGATCAACTTCATTATTTGCCCAATCAGCATCAACATACCCTGTTAATATTTGTGAATAATTGTCAATTCGTCTGTATACTAATTTAATATTTATCGTTCCTTTTACATATCTTAATACCCGCTTTAAACTTAACCACAATTCTTTATTATTTTTGGTTTGGTACTGTAATGTACCTACCTATTCATCTCCCTGCTTGATACCTATCACTGGTCCCGATAGATAATTAACCTGATCGTCTAGTTAACATCGGCTCCAAATTCGTTGATTCATTGGCGTGAAACGTTTTAAGAAGGAGTAGGGAAAAGAGAAATAAAAGCAATAATTTGCCCAATAAAACGATTTATTGTGGGCCTGTTTACATGAAGTGCGGCTTCGTAAACGCGGAGAGGGAAAGAGAACCCGCAAGAAGAACCCCTCTCAGAAAATATTACAAAACATCTGACAATTGGTCAAAGCCAAATAGTTTAACCATCCAGCGAACTTTAAAGGAATAATACACCAAATAAACCGAAAATCGTAGGTACGCCCTCCTCATAAACCATTTTTAAATCGGACGCCCCCGATAGCGTGAGGAAACAAATAGGTTAAAAGAGCGAAGAAACAAATGTGCTGTAGTACAATAAATCCATGAATCAATAAATAAATAAACAACGCCCGGTAATTGTCGCAAACTCGCCCCTCGCACAAACACACCACAGTCAAAACGAGAAGAAAGGTTAGAGTCAAAAGGAAGACCAACAGTAGCATAGCCGAAGCTATTAAGCCTCACCTGGGTCTATTTCGTTGGAATAAGCGGTACGGTAGACCCCCAGAAGCGCGGCTTAACCAGAGGAAAACCAGCACGGTCGAAAATATTAATATAACTTTCACCCAGTACCCAAATGATCAACTTTTCGTCATGCCGCGGGTTTCGCGACAATTACCAATCATTTACAGGAAAACCAGTGAACACGAAAGAGGTTTTCGTGCGCCCTAACTTCCAATCAGAACCCGTCGATTTTGTCTCCTTATGAACTTCGTAGAGTTTGCGGGTACAAATACTTCCTTTAGCTATATTGAGCACGCCCCTCGGGTGATCAATTCTACGAAGCAGTGCGCAAAGAAATGGACTTTAGAAATTATTGGATAAATAAAATAAATCTGGTAACTTATTCGCCAAGAACCGCCCATCACCTTGCACTGCTCCGTAGATCGGAGAGTTGATAAAAACATAGACTCGCCCTGCTTTCTACACCGTTGGAAATTTAATTTCGCATAATAGAGAAATCAATGTTAAATTCTTAACCGGCTGAAATCCAGTCTAGCAGTACACATTTCAATAGAACGTCGCGATAAATTCTAATAAATTTTATTGTTCTACTGAATCGCACGCCGCGATTTGTAGAGGTACAAAGTTATTTGTGTTAAGTATGAGGTACAAAATTATTTAGAAACTAATTTTTTTTGGGATATTTCAAAAAAATAAGTGTATCGGTAGGTACAGTTTTGAAAGAGCAACAAATCTTGTTGAAATAAGGGAAAAAATAATTCAATTTTCTGCTAGAATTATATCTCAGCTCAGTAATATGAGATGACATCTGTATGACAGGTTTGGCTATTGTTAACCAGAAAGCGGTGGACTATTTTTTAGAGTTCTTTTATTTCCTGTTTTAAAAAAATCTTTAAGTTTATTTTTGGAGTTTCCTTTTTATTATTATTTTCTTAGAATTTACTTTCTTTTTCAAGCCATTGTGGCAAAAAGACATCTACATAATTCTATTTCAATATTAGTGATATTTTTTTAATAAATTATCGTTTAAAAATTCTCATTTCCTTTTAATCGACTCGACGTTCACCCATCCGAACCCGTTTTGATACTGTCGAAGTGTCGAAACCGTCGAAATTTTTTGATTTTTAATCTAACCAAACCAAAGCGCGGTGTGAAGTCCAGTAGAACAATTAAATTTATTAGAATTAATCGCGACGTTCTATTGAAATGTACACTGGTGAACTGGATTTCAGAAGGCTAAGAATTTAACATTGATTTCCCTATTATGCGCGAATTATTTTCCAACGGTGTATGTAGAAACAAAGCAAACAACGATTACAAAAATGCACAAATTTTATAGTCCCATCAAGCACAACTCAAAAACACACGACCACCTTCGTTAGTGGTGCACAGCAAAACGCCCTGATTTTTGGCTTTCTCCTAATTTTCTAGCGCTTTTGCCAGCACTTTCAACCTCCCATCTGATAAACTTTTTACTTGCAAGTCTTTATTTAACGAAATACAAAAGATACTGAATAAATATTTAACTAATATTATTACAAAAACGAAACTCTATTGTTCTTGTCAGAACAGGCGCTTTATGTGTAAGTTTATGTGTAAGTGAACCCAACCTCACTCTTTCTTCTTCTTTTATTTTAATAATCTAACACCATCTTCTAGCCCCTAAAACCTCTCAGCGTAGAGCCGAAAATCGCCTGCGCCGTTTTTGTCCACGCAATTGCACATGTGTGTGCACTTGACATTCCAGCGAACGCCACGGGACCCCTTGTACCTACTTTTCCTTGAAAGTCTTTTGTCTTCTCTTAGTTTTCAGGATTTCCACATCTCCCAGTAAATTATTACTTATTAATATGAATTATGAGGATGTAAGGTATGTCATAAGTATATACTTTTTAGTACTATGTACGTAATTTGTACGTACATAATTGAAACTATTTAGATCCTCTGAAGACCAAAATAAGACATAAAAGTACATCTTAAAGACGTATTTATTTATAAATTTTTGACGTACTTAGAGTGTATGAGGGGTGGATAGGTAGGTAGGTAGATCAGATAGGTATGCATGTACTTAGATGTATAGAAATACACAATTAAGAAAAAGATTAGCATTATTATTTTAATTTTATTTGATTTATTTTTTTAATCAATTTTAATTATTTCCACTTTTTCTTCGTGTTTTTAGGCGGTCTTCCGCCCTTCTAAGCCATGAGGCAATGCTAGCCTCAATTTCATGCCTCGTTGATTTTGTTGTCGCCTCTAGAATTAAAGAATTTATAATTAATTTAATTTTCTTTCTATTACTTAACGTTCAAACTATAAATAAAAAATGACTTACCAATTATAAGTTTGGCTAGCTCCAAATTATAAAAGCTCTCCTTTTGCCTTCTTCCGAACCAACTGTATTTTTCCCTCCAATTAGTGATAATTCGTTAACGTACAAATGAGAATAAGAGCAATTAAAAATGATAAAAATAGTAAATTGAAATACTGTAAAAATAAATTACAGTAAATGTGAAAAGATAGAATGATTGTATTGACACTTACTGCATTATTGAAATTTTCCTTTTCTAATAAGTAGTGCGATAATTTTTCCATTTCTCCCATAGTTTGGATGAGAAGCGATAAATTCTTAAAAATGGATTCGCTTTCGTTACAGACTTCAGTAGACTGAGATGATATTTTAAAAGTTCGTAATTCTAAGTTCAAGTCCGTTATCATATTTTTTATGATATACTGTTGCCTTAAGACTTTAAGTGGGACATTTAGATCTCACCCTTTTTAACCCAAACTGGACTGCACACAAAACTGAACACGAACACAAACATAAGAAACACGAAGCACGAAGTCCATTAACAGAGTTAGGAGATATAGGTTATGTTCTTCTCCTATTCTTTTTGAAATTCTGGTTAGTTTGAAACTGCCAAAAATTCCTACAGAGTGAAAGCCCAAGTCCCTTCAGTACCTACTTAGTAAATTTACCGTTGTACACAGATCGGAATGTGTGCAAAGCATTGCGTACATCAAACAACAAATTACATTTCGACAAGGTGCATCATAACTATTCTATGAATTTAATGAGGTATAGTTTAATTTTACTGGCAATGGAGTATTAACGGGGTTGCAATTACTCATATTATATTTTTCTAATACATACTTTAAATATGTTGTTTGATCAAGTGAAATTTCTGAATTTGATCTGTTTATTCTTACAATTAATTTTAGAACTATTCTGAAGTGACCAGAATGAATTAGAACTCTTCGAAATTATCCTGATTACTTTAGAACTATTCAGAAGGGACCAGAATGAATTAGAACTCTTCGAAATTATCCTGATTACTTTAGAACTATTCAGAAGGGACCAGAATGAATTAGAACTCTTCGAAATTATCCTGATTACTTTAGAACTATTCAGAAGGGACCAGAATGAATTAGAACTCTTCGAAATTATCCTGATTACTTTAGAACTATTCAGAAGCGACCGGAATGATTTAGAACTCTTCGAAATTATCCCGATTACTTTAGAACTATTCAGAAACGACCGGAATGATTTAGAACTCTTCGAAATTATCCCGATTACTTTAGAACTATTCAGAAACGACCGGAATGATTTAGAACTCTTCGAAATTATCCTGGTTACTTTAGAACTATTCAGAAACGACCGGAATGATTTAGAACTCTTCGAAACTGTCCCGATTAATTTTGGAACTATTCTGAATCGACCAGAATGATTTACAACTCTTCGAAACTGTCCCGATTAATTTTGGAACTATTCTGAATCGACCAGAATGATTTAGAACTCTTCGAAACTGTCCCGATTAATTTTGGAACTACTCTGAATCGATCGGTATGATTTACAACTCTTCGAAACTGTCCCGATTAATTTTGGAACTATTCTGAATCGACCAGAATGATTTACAACTCTTCGAAACTGTCCCGATTAATTTTGGAACTATTCTGAATCGACCAGAATGATTTAGAACTCTTCGAAACTGTCCCGATTAATTTTGGAACTATTCTGAATCGACCAGAATGATTTAGAACTCTTCGAAACTGTCCCGATTAATTTTGGAACTATTCTGAATCGACCAGAATGATTTAGAACTGTCTCTTTAGAAGACTTAATAGAGATATTACTCGATAGAGAGACTTTTCGCTTACTGCGTTCCTAGAACTTTATTCTCACTAGGTGGATTTCAGTAACATTAATACTCTCTACATTATCCAAAAAAATTAGCCAACTAAAACCCCGGAGTCATATAGAAAAAGTACCCTTTATTTTACATGTACCCATTTATTTATACATCTTTATTTTTATAAGGAAAACTAGGCTTTATGCGGTATTCTCACTGGGTGGATTTCAGTAACATTAATACTCTCTACATTATCCAAAAAAATTAGCCCACTAAAACCCCGGAGTCATATAGAAAAAGTACCCTTTATTTTACATGTACCCATTTATTTATACATCATTATTTTTTTTAAGGAAAACTAGGCTTTATGCTGTATTCTCACTGGGTGGATTTCAGTAACATTAATACTCTCTACATTATCCAAAAAAATTAGCCCACTAAAACCCCGGAGTCATATAGAAAAAGTACCCTTTATTTTACATGTACCCATTTATTTATACATCTTTATTTTTTTAAGGAAAACTAGGCTTTATGCGGTATTCTCACTGGGTGGATTTCAGTAACATTAATACTCTCTACATTATCCAAAAAAATTAGCCCACTAAAACCCCGGAGTCATAAAGAAAAAGTACCCTTTATTTTACATGTACCCATTTATTTATACATCATTATTTTTTTTAAGGAAAACTAGGCTTTATGCTGTATTCTCACTGGGTGGATTTCAGTAACATTAATACTCTCTACATTATCCAAAAAAATTAGCCCACTAAAACCCCGGAGTCATAAAGAAAAAGTACCCTTTATTTTACATGTACCCATTTATTTATACATCATTATTTTTTTTAAGGAAAACTAGGCTTTATGCTGTATTCTCACTGGGTGGATTTCAGTAACATTAATACTCTCTACATTATCCAAAAAAATTAGCCCACTAAAACCCCGGAGTCATATAGAAAAAGTACCCTTTATTTTACATGTACCCATTTATTTATACATCTTTATTTTTATAAGGAAAACTAGGCTTTATGCGGTATTCTCACTAGGTGGATTTCAGTAACAATAATACTCTCTACATTATCCAAAAAAATTAGCCTCCTAAAACCCCGGAGTCATATAGAAAAAGTACCCTTTATTTTACATGTACCCATTTATTTATACATCATTATTTTTTTAAGGAAAACTAGGCTTTATTCGGTATTCTCACTAGGTGGATTTCAGTAACATTAATACTCTCTACATTATCCAAAAAAATTAGCCCACTAAAACCCCGGAGTCATATATAAAAAGTACCCTTTATTTTACATGTACCCATTTATTTATACATCATTATTTTTTTTAAGGAAAACTAGGCTTTATTCGGTATTCTCACTAGGTGGATTTCAGTAACATTAATACTCTCTACATTATCCAAAAAAATTAGCCCACTAAAACCCCGGAGTCATATAGAAAAAGTACCCTTTATTTTACATGTACCCATTTATTTATACATCATTATTTTTTTTAAGGAAAACTAGGCTTTATGCTGTATTCTCACTAGGTGGATTTCAGTAACATTAATACTCTCTACATTATCCAAAAAAATTAGCCAACTAAAACCCCGGAGTCATATAGAAAAAGTACCCTTTATTTTACATGTACCCATTTATTTATACATCTTTATTTTTATAAGGAAAACTAGGCTTTATGCGGTATTCTCACTGGGTGGATTTCAGTAACATTAATACTCTCTACATTATCCAAAAAAATTAGCCCACTAAAACCCCGGAGTCATATAGAAAAAGTACCCTTTATTTTACATGTACCCATTTATTTATACATCATTATTTTTTTTAAGGAAAACTAGGCTTTATGCTGTATTCTCACTGGGTGGATTTCAGTAACATTAATACTCTCTACATTATCCAAAAAAATTAGCCCACTAAAACCCCGGAGTCATAAAGAAAAAGTACCCTTTATTTTACATGTACCCATTTATTTATACATCATTATTTTTTTTAAGGAAAACTAGGCTTTATGCTGTATTCTCACTGGGTGGATTTCAGTAACATTAATACTCTCTACATTATCCAAAAAAATTAGCCCACTAAAACCCCGGAGTCATATAGAAAAAGTACCCTTTATTTTACATGTACCCATTTATTTATACATCTTTATTTTTTTAAGGAAAACTAGGCTTTATGCGGTATTCTCACTGGGTGGATTTCAGTAACATTAATACTCTCTACATTATCCAAAAAAATTAGCCCACTAAAACCCCGGAGTCATATAGAAAAAGTACCCTTTATTTTACATGTACCCATTTATTTATACATCATTATTTTTTTTAAGGAAAACTAGGCTTTATGCTGTATTCTCACTGGGTGGATTTCAGTAACATTAATACTCTCTACATTATCCAAAAAAATTAGCCCACTAAAACCCCGGAGTCATATAGAAAAAGTACCCTTTATTTTACATGTACCCATTTATTTATACATCATTATTTTTTTTAAGGAAAACTAGGCTTTATGCGGTATTCTCACTGGGTGGATTTCAGTAACATTAATACTCTCTACATTATCCAAAAAAATTAGCCCACTAAAACCCCGGAGTCATATAGAAAAAGTACCCTTTATTTTACATGTACCCATTTATTTATACATCTTTATTTTTATAAGGAAAACTAGGCTTTATGCGGTATTCTCACTAGGTGGATTTCAGTAACATTAATACTCTCTACATTATCCAAAAAAATTAGCCTCCTAAAACCCCGGAGTCATATAGAAAAAGTACCCTTTATTTTACATGTACCCATTTATTTATACATCATTATTTTTTTAAGGAAAACTAGGCTTTATTCGGTATTCTCACTAGGTGGATTTCAGTAACATTAATACTCTCTACATTATCCAAAAAAATTAGCCCACTAAAACCCCGGAGTCATATAGAAAAAGTACCCTTTATTTTACATGTACCCATTTATTTATACATCATTATTTTTTTTAAGGAAAACTAGGCTTTATGCGGTATTCTCACTAGGTGGATTTCAGTAACATTATTACTCTCTACATTATCCAAAAAAATTAGCCCACTAAAACCCCGGAGTCATATAGAAAAAGTACCCTTTATTTTACATGTACCCATTTATTTATACATCATTATTTTTTTTAAGGAAAACTAGGCTTTATTCGGTATTCTCACTAGGTGGATTTCAGTAACATTAATACTCTCTACATTATCCAAAAAAATTAGCCCACTAAAACCCCGGAGTCATATAGAAAAAGTACCCTTTATTTTACATGTACCCATTTATTTATACATCTTTATTTTTATAAGGAAAACTAGGCTTTATGCGGTATTCTCACTAGGTGGATTTCAGTAAAATTAATACTCTCTACATTATCCAAAAAAATTAGCCTCCTAAAACCTCGGAGTCATATAGAAAAAGTACCCTTTATTTTACATGTACCCATTTATTTATACATCATTATTTTTTTTAAGGAAAACTAGGCTTTATGCGGTATTCTCACTAGGTGGATTTCAGTAACATTAATACTCTCTACATTATCCAAAAAAATTAGCCAACTAAAACCCCGGAGTCATATAGAAAAAGTACCCTTTATTTTACATGTACCCATTTATTTATACATCTTTATTTTTTTAAGGAAAACTAGGCTTTATGCGGTATTCTCACTGGGTGGATTTCAGTAACAATAATACTCTCTACATTATCCAAAAAAATTAGCCCACTAAAACCCCGGAGTCATATAGAAAAAGTACCCTTTATTTTACATGTACCCATTTATTTATACATCTTTATTTTTTTAAGGAAAACTAGGCTTTATGCGGTATTCTCACTGGGTGGATTTCAGTAACAATAATTCTCTCTACATTATCCAAAAAAATTAGCCCACTAAAACCCCGGAGTCATATAGAAAAAGTACCCTTTATTTTACATGTACCCATTTATTTATGCATCACTATTTTTTTTAAGGAAAACTAGGCTTTATTCGGTATTCTCACTAGGTGGATTTCAGTAACATTAATACTCTCTACATTATCCAAAAAAATTAGCCAACTAAAACCCCGGAGTCATATAGAAAAAGTACCCTTTATTTTACATGTACCCATTTATTTATACATCACTATTTTTTTAAGGAAAACTAGGCTTTATTCGGTATTCTCACTAGGTGGATTTCAGTAACATTAATACTCTCTACATTATCCAAAAAAATTAGCCAACTAAAACCCCGGAGTCATATAGAAAAAGTACCCTTTATTTTACATGTACCCATTTATTTATACATCATTATTTTTTTTAAGGAAAACTAGGCTTTATTCGGTATTCTCACTAGGTGGATTTCAGTAACATTAATACTCTCTACATTATCCAAAAAAATTAGCCAACTAAAACCCCGGAGTCATATAGAAAAAGTACCCTTTATTTTACATGTACCCATTTATTTATACATCACTATTTTTTTAAGGAAAACTAGGCTTTATTCGGTATTCTCACTAGGTGGATTTCAGTAACATTAATACTCTCTACATTATCCAAAAAAATTAGCCCACTAAAACCCCGGAGTCATAAAGAAAAAGTACCCTTTATTTTACATGTACCCATTTATTTATACATCTTTATTTTTATAAGGAAAACTGGGCTTTATGCGGTATTCTCACTAGGTGGATTTCAGTAAAATTAATACTCTCTACATTATCCAAAAAAATTAGCCTCCTAAAACCCCGGAGTCATATAGAAAAAGTACCCTTTATTTTACATGTACCCATTTATTTATACATCTTTATTTTTATAAGGAAAACTGGGCTTTATGCGGTATTCTCACTAGGTGGATTTCAGTAAAATTAATACTCTCTACATTATCCAAAAAAATTAGCCTCCTAAAACCCCGGAGTCATATAGAAAAAGTACCCTTTATTTTACATGTACCCATTTATTTATACATCATTATTTTTTTTAAGGAAAACTAGGCTTTATGCTGTATTCTCACTGGGTGGATTTCAGTAACATTAATACTCTCTACATTATCCAAAAAAATTAGCCCACTAAAACCCCGGAGTCATAAAGAAAAAGTACCCTTTATTTTACATGTACCCATTTATTTATACATCATTATTTTTTTTAAGGAAAACTAGGCTTTATTCGGTATTCTCACTAGGTGGATTTCAGTAACATTAATACTCTCTACATTATCCAAAAAAATTAGCCAACTAAAACCCCGGAGTCATATAGAAAAAGTACCCTTTATTTTACATGTACCCATTTATTTATACATCTTTATTTTTATAAGGAAAACTAGGCTTTATGCGGTTTAATACTCACTAGGTGGATTTCAGTAAAATTAATACTCTCTACATTATCCAAAAAAATTAGCCCACTAAAACCCCGGAGTCATATAGAAAAAGTACCCTTTATTTTACATGTACCCATTTATTTATACATCATTATTTTTTTTAAGGAAAACTAGGCTTTATTCGGTATTCTCACTAGGTGGATTTCAGTAACATTAATACTCTCTACATTATCCAAAAAAATTAGCCCACTAAAACCCCGGAGTCATAAAGAAAAAGTACCCTTTATTTTACATGTACCCATTTATTTATACATCATTATTTTTTTTAAGGAAAACTAGGCTTTATTCGGTATTCTCACTAGGTGGATTTCAGTAACATTAATACTCTCTACATTATCCAAAAAAATTAGCCTCCTAAAACCCCGGAGTCATATAGAAAAAGTACCCTTTATTTTACATGTACCCATTTATTTATACATCATTATTTTTTTTAAGGAAAACTAGGCTTTATTCGGTATTCTCACTAGGTGGATTTCAGTAACATTAATACTCTCTACATTATCCAAAAAAATTAGCTCACTAAAACCCCGGAGTCATATAGAAAAAGTACCCTTTATTTTACATGTACCCATTTATTTATACATCTTTATTTTTATAAGGAAAACTAGGCTTTATGCGGTATTCTCACTAGGTGGATTTCAGTAAAATTAATACTCTCTACATTATCCAAAAAAATTAGCCTCCTAAAACCCCGGAGTCATATAGAAAAAGTACCCTTTATTTTACATGTACCCATTTATTTATACATCATTATTTTTTTTAAGGAAAACTAGGCTTTATGCGGTATTCTCACTAGGTGGATTTCAGTAACATTAATACTCTCTACATTATCCAAAAAAATTAGCCAACTAAAACCCCGGAGTCATATAGAAAAAGTACCCTTTATTTTACAGGTACCCATTTATTTATACATCTTTATTTTTTTAAGGAAAACTAGGCTTTATGCGGTATTCTCACTGGGTGGATTTCAGTAACAATAATACTCTCTACATTATCCAAAAAAATTAGCCCACTAAAACCCCGGAGTCATATAGAAAAAGTACCCTTTATTTTACATGTACCCATTTATTTATACATCTTTATTTTTTTAAGGAAAACTAGGCTTTATGCGGTATTCTCACTGGGTGGATTTCAGTAACAATAATACTCTCTACATTATCCAAAAAAATTAGCCCACTAAAACCCCGGAGTCATATAGAAAAAGTACCCTTTATTTTACATGTACCCATTTATTTATACATCTTTATTTTTTTAAGGAAAACTAGGCTTTATGCGGTATTCTCACTGGGTGGATTTCAGTAACAATAATACTCTCTACATTATCCAAAAAAATTAGCCCACTAAAACCCCGGAGTCATATAGAAAAAGTACCCTTTATTTTACATGTACCCATTTATTTATGCATCACTATTTTTTTTAAGGAAAACTAGGCTTTATTCGGTATTCTCACTAGGTGGATTTCAGTAACATTAATACTCTCTACATTATCCAAAAAAATTAGCCAACTAAAACCCCGGAGTCATATAGAAAAAGTACCCTTTATTTTACATGTACCCATTTATTTATACATCACTATTTTTTTAAGGAAAACTAGGCTTTATTCGGTATTCTCACTAGGTGGATTTCAGTAACATTAATACTCTCTACATTATCCAAAAAAATTAGCCAACTAAAACCCCGGAGTCATATAGAAAAAGTACCCTTTATTTTACATGTACCCATTTATTTATACATCATTATTTTTTTTAAGGAAAACTAGGCTTTATTCGGTATTCTCCCTAGGTGGATTTCAGTAACATTAATACTCTCTACATTATCCAAAAAAATTAGCCAACTAAAACCCCGGAGTCATATAGAAAAAGTACCCTTTATTTTACATGTACCCATTTATTTATACATCTTTATTTTTATAAGGAAAACTAGGCTTTATGCGGTATTCTCACTAGGTGGATTTCAGTAAAATTAATACTCTCTACATTATCCAAAAAAATTAGCCTCCAAAAACCCCGGAGTCATATAGAAAAAGTACCCTTTATTTTACATGTACCCATTTATTTATACATCATTATTTTTTTTAAGGAAAACTAGGCTTTATGCGGTATTCTCACTAGGTGGATTTCAGTAACATTAATACTCTCTACATTATCCAAAAAAATTAGCCAACTAAAACCCCGGAGTCATATAGAAAAAGTACCCTTTATTTTACATGTACCCATTTATTTATACATCATTATTTTTTTTAAGGAAAACTAGGCTTTATGCGGTATTCTCACTAGGTGGATTTCAGTAACATTAATACTCTCTACATTATCCAAAAAAATTAGCCTCCAAAAACCCCGGAGTCATATAGAAAAAGTACCCTTTATTTTACATGTACCCATTTATTTATACATCATTATTTTTTTTAAGGAAAACTAGGCTTTATGCGGTATTCTCACTAGGTGGATTTCAGTAACATTAATACTCTCTACATTATCCAAAAAAATTAGCCTCCTAAAACCCCGGAGTCATATAGAAAAAGTACCCTTTATTTTACATGTACCCATTTATTTATACATCATTATTTTTTTTAAGGAAAACTAGGCTTTATGCGGTATTCTCACTAGGTGGATTTCAGTAACATTAATACTCTCTACATTATCCAAAAAAATTAGCCCACTAAAACCCCGGAGTCATATAGAAAAAGTACCCTTTATTTTACATGTACCCATTTATTTATACATCATTATTTTTTTTAAGGAAAACTAGGCTTTATGCGGTATTCTCACTAGGTGGATTTCAGTAACATTAATACTCTCTACATTATCCAAAAAAATTAGCCAACTAAAACCCCGGAGTCATATAGAAAAAGTACCCTTTATTTTACATGTACCCATTTATTTATACATCATTATTTTTTTTAAGGAAAACTAGGCTTTATGCGGTATTCTCACTAGGTGGATTTCAGTAACATTAATACTCTCTACATTATCCAAAAAAATTAGCCCACTAAAACCCCGGAGTCATATAGAAAAAGTACCCTTTATTTTACATGTACCCATTTATTTATACATCTTTATTTTTTTAAGGAAAACTAGGCTTTATGCTGTATTCTCACTAGGTGGATTTCAGTAACATTAATGCTCTCTACATTATCCAAAAAAATTAGCCCACTAAAACCCCGGAGTCATATAGAAAAAGTACCCTTTATTTTACATGTACCCATTTATTTATACATCTTTATTTTTTTAAAGAAAACTAGGCTTTATGCGGTATTCTCACTAGGTGGATTTCAGTAACATTAATACTCTCTACATTATCCAAAAAAATTAGCCCACTAAAACCCCGGAGTCATATAGAAAAAGTACCCTTTATTTTACATGTACCCATTTATTTATACATCTTTATTTTTTTAAGGAAAACTAGGCTTTATGCGGTATTCTCACTAGGTGGATTTCAGTAACAATAATACTCTCTACATTATCCAAAAAAATTAGCCAACTAAAACCCCGGAGTCATATAGAAAAAGTACCCTTTATTTTACATGTACCCATTTATTTATACATCATTATTTTTTTTAAGGAAAACTAGGCTTTATGCGGTATTCTCACTAGGTGGATTTCAGTAACATTAATACTCTCTACATTATCCAAAAAAATTAGCCCACTAAAACCCCGGAGTCATATAGAAAAAGTACCCTTTATTTTACATGTACCCATTTATTTATACATCTTTATTTTTTTAAGAAAAACTAGGCTTTATGCTGTATTCTCACTAGGTGGATTTCAGTAACATTAATGCTCTCTACATTATCCAAAAAAATTAGCCCACTAAAACCCCGGAGTCATATAGAAAAAGTACCCTTTATTTTACATGTACCCATTTATTTATACATCTTTATTTTTTTAAGGAAAACTAGGCTTTATGCGGTATTCTCACTAGGTGGATTTCAGTAACATTAATACTCTCTACATTATCCAAAAAAATTAGCCCACTAAAACCCCGGAGTCATATAGAAAAAGTACCCTTTATTTTACATGTACCCATTTATTTATACATCTTTATTTTTTTAAGGAAAACTAGGCTTTATGCTGTATTCTCACTAGGTGGATTTCAGTAACATTAATGCTCTCTACATTAT
>OU900106.1:241264-329524 GCA_918026865.1 Phyllotreta striolata | reverse complement strand
ATTCCGAATCGACCAGAATGATTAAGAACTCTTCGAAACTGTTCCGTTTAATTTTGGAACTATTCCGAATCGACCAGAATGATTAAGAACTCTTCGAAACTGTTCCGTTTAATTTTGGAACTATTCCGAATCGACCAGAATGATTAAGAACTCTTCGAAACTGTCCCGTTTAATTTTGGAACTATTCCGAATCGACCAGAATGATTAAGAACTCTTCGAAACTGTCCCATTTAATTTTGGAACTATTCCTAATCGACCAGAATGATTTAGAACTCTTCGAAACTGTCCCGATTAATTTTGGAACTATTCCTAATCGACCAGAATGATTAAGAACTCTTCGAAACTGTCCCGTTTAATTTTGGAACTATTCCGAATCGACCAGAATGATTAAGAACTCTTCGAAACTGTCCCGTTTAATTTTGGATCTATTCCGAATCGACCAGAATGATTAAGAACTCTTCGAAACTGTCCCGATTAATTTTGGATCTATTCCGAATCGACCAGAATGATTAAGAACTCTTCGAAACTGTCCCGATTAATTTTGGATCTATTCCGAATCGACCAGAATGATTAAGAACTCTTCGAAACTGTTCCGTTTAATTTTGGAACTATTCCGAATCGACCAGAATGATTAAGAACTCTTCGAAACTGTCCCGTTTAATTTTGGAACTATTCCGAATCGACCAGTATGATTAAGAACTCTTCGAAACTGTCCCGTTTAATTTTGGAACTATTCCGAATCGACCAGTATGATTTAGAACTCTTCGAAACTGTCCCGTTTAATTTTGGAACTATTCCGAATCGACCAGAATGATTAAGAACTCTTCGAAACTGCCCCGATTAATTTTGGAACTATTCCGAATCGACCAGAATGATTAAGAACTCTTCGAAACTGTCCCGTTTAATTTTGGAACTATTCCGAATCGACCAGAATGATTAAGAACTCTTCGAAACTGTCCCGATTAATTTTGGAACTATTCCGAATCGACCAGAATGATTAAGAACTCTTCGAAACTGCCCCGATTAATTTTGGAACTATTCCGAATCGACCAGAATGATTAAGAACTCTTCGAAACTGCCCCGATTAATTTTGGAACTATTCCGAATCGACCAGAATGATTAAGAACTCTTCGAAACTGTCCCGTTTAATTTTGGATCTATTCCGAATCGACCAGAATGATTAAGAACTCTTCGAAACTGCCCCGATTAATTTTGGAACTATTCCGAATCGACCAGAATGATTTAGAACTCTTCGAAACTGTCCCGTTTAATTTTGGAACTATTCCGAATCGACCAGAATGATTAAGAACTCTTCGAAACTGCCCCGATTAATTTTGGAACTATTCCGAATCGACCAGTATGATTTAGAACTCTTCGAAACTGTCCCGTTTAATTTTGGAACTATTCCGAATCGACCAGAATGATTAAGAACTCTTCGAAACTGTCCCGATTAATTTTGGAACTATTCCGAATCGACCAGTATGTTTTAGAACTCTTCGAAACTGCCCCGATTAATTTTGGAACTATTCCGAATCGACCAGAATGATTAAGAACTCTTCGAAACTGCCCCGATTAATTTTGGAACTATTCCGAATCGACCAGAATGATTAAGAACTCTTCGAAACTGTCCCGTTTAATTTTGGAACTATTCCGAATCGACCAGAATGATTAAGAACTCTTCGAAACTGCCCCGATTAATTTTGGAACTATTCCGAATTGACCAGAATGATTAAGAACTCTTCGAAACTGCCCCGATTAATTTTGGAACTATTCCGAATTGACCAGAATGATTAAGAACTCTTCGAAACTGCCCCGATTAATTTTGGAACTATTCCGAATCGACCAGAATGATTAAGAACTCTTCGAAACTGCCCCGATTAATTTTGGAACTATTCCGAATCGACCAGAATGATTAAGAACTCTTCGAAACTGCCCCGATTAATTTTGGAACTATTCCGAATCGACCAGAATGATTAAGAACTCTTCGAAACTGCCCCGATTAATTTTGGAACTATTCCGAATCGACCAGAATGATTAAGAACTCTTTGAAACTGCCCCGATTAATTTTGGAACTATTCCGAATCGACCAGAATGATTAAGAACTCTTCGAAACTGCCCCGATTAATTTTGGAAGTATTCCGAATCGACCAGAATGATTAAGAACTCTTCGAAACTGCCCCGATTAATTTTGGAACTATTCCGAATCGACCAGAATGATTAAGAACTCTTCGAAACTGCCCCGATTAATTTTGGAACTATTCCGAATCGACCAGAATGATTAAGAACTCTTTGAAACTGCCCCGATTAATTTTGGAACTATTCCGAATCGACCAGAATGATTAAGAACTCTTCGAAACTGCCCCGATTAATTTTGGAAGTATTCCGAATCGACCAGAATGATTAAGAACTCTTCGAAACTGCCCCGATTAATTTTGGAACTATTCCGAATCGACCAGAATGATTAAGAACTCTTCGAAACTGCCCCGATTAATTTTGGAACTATTCCGAATCGACCAGAATGATTAAGAACTCTTTGAAACTGCCCCGATTAATTTTGGAACTATTCCGAATCGACCAGAATGATTAAGAACTCTTCGAAACTGCCCCGATTAATTTTGGAAGTATTCCGAATCGACCAGAATGATTAAGAACTCTTCGAAACTGCCCCGATTAATTTTGGAACTATTCCGAATCGACCAGAATGATTAAGAACTCTTCGAAACTGCCCCGATTAATTTTGGAACTATTCCGAATCGACCAGAATGATTAAGAACTCTTCGAAACTGCCCCGATTAATTTTGGAACTATTCCGAATCGACCAGAATGATTAAGAACTCTTCGAAACTGCCCCGATTAATTTTGGAACTATTCCGAATCGACCAGAATGATTAAGAACTCTTCGAAACTGCCCCGATTAATTTTGGAACTATTCCGATTCGACCAGAATGATTAAGAACTCTTCGAAACTGCCCCGATTAATTTTGAAACTATTCCGAATCGACCAGAATGATTAAGAACTCTTCGAAACTGCCCCGATTAATTTTGGAACTATTCCGAATCGACCAGAATGATTAAGAACTCTTCGAAACTGCATCGATTAATTTTGGAACTATTCCGAATCGATCAGAATGATTAAGAACTGTTCGAAACTGCATCGATTAATTTTGGAACTATTCCGAATCGATCAGAATGATTAAGAACTGTTCGAAACTGCCCCGATTAATTTTGGAACTATTCCGAATCGATCAGAATGATTAAGAACTGTTCGAAACTGCCCCGATTAATTTTGGAACTATTCCGAATCGATCAGAATGATTAAGAACTCTTCGAAACTGCCCCGATTAATTTTGGAACTATTCCGAATCGATCAGAATGATTAAGAACTGTTCGAAACTGCCCCGATTAATTTTGGAACTATTCCGAATCGACCAGAATGATTAAGAACTCTTCGAAACTGCCCCGATTAATTTTGGAACTATTCCGAATCGACCAGAATGATTAAGAACTCTTCGAAACTGCATCGATTAATTTTGGAACTATTCCGAATCGACCAGAATGATTAAGAACTCTTCGAAACTGCATCGATTAATTTTGGAACTATTCCGAATCGACCAGAATGATTAAGAACTCTTCGAAACTGCATCGATTAATTTTGGAACTATTCCGAATCGACCAGTATGATTTAGAACTCTTCGAAACTGTCCCGTTTAATTTTGGAACTATTCCGAATCGACCAGAATGATTAAGAACTCTTCGAAACTGCCCCGTTTAATTTTGGAACTATTCCGAATCGACCAGAATGATTAAGAACTCTTCGAAACTGTTCCGTTTAATTTTGGAACTATTCCGAATCGACCAGAATGATTAAGAACTCTTCGAAACTGCCCCGTTTAATTTTGGAACTATTCCGAATCGACCAGAATGATTAAGAACTCTTCGAAACTGCCCCGATTAATTTTGGAACTATTCCGAATCGACCAGAATGATTAAGAACTCTTCGAAACTGCCCCGATTAATTTTGGAACTATTCCGAATCGACCAGAATGATTAAGAACTCTTCGAAACTGCCCCGATTAATTTTGGAACTATTCCGAATCGACCAGAATGATTAAGAACTCTTCGAAACTGCATCGATTAATTTTGGAACTATTCCGAATCGACCAGAATGATTAAGAACTCTTCGAAACTGCATCGATTAATTTTGGAACTATTCCGAATCGACCAGAATGATTAAGAACTCTTCGAAACTGCCCCGATTAATTTTGGAACTATTCCGAATCGACCAGAATGATTAAGAACTCTTCGAAACTGCCCCGATTAATTTTGGAACTATTCCGAATCGACCAGAATGATTAAGAACTCTTCGAAACTGCCCCGATTAATTTTGGAACTATTCCGAATCGACCAGAATGATTAAGAACTCTTCGAAACTGTCCCGTTTAATTTTGGTTCTATTCCGAATCGACCAGAATGATTAAGAACTCTTCGAAACTGTCCCGTTTAATTTTGGATCTATTCCGAATCGACCAGAATGATTAAGAACTCTTCGAAACTGTTCCGTTTAATTTTGGATCTATTCCGAATCAACCAGAATGATTAAGAACTCTTCGAAACTGTCCCGTTTAATTTTGGATCTATTCCGAATCGACCAGAATGATTAAGAACTCTTCGAAACTGTCCCGTTTAATTTTGGATCTATTCCGAATCGACCAGAATGATTAAGAACTCTTCGAAACTGTCCCGTTTAATTTTGGATCTATTCCGAATCGACCAGTATGATTTAGAACTCTTCGAAACTGTCCCGTTTAATTTTGGATTTATTCCGAATCGACCAGTATGATTTAGAACTCTTCGAAACTGTCCCGTTTAATTTTGGATTTATTCCGAATCGACCAGTATGATTTAGAACTCTTCGAAACTGTCCCGTTTAATTTTGGAACTATTCTGAATCGACCAGTATGATTTAGAACTCTTAGAAACTGTCCCGATTAATTTTGGATCTATTCCGAATCGACCAGAATGATTAAGAACTCTTCGAAACTGTCCCGATTAATTTTGGATCTATTCCGAATCGACCAGAATGATTAAGAACTCTTCGAAACTGTTCCGTTTAATTTTGGATCTATTCCGAATCAACCAGAATGATTAAGAACTCTTCGAAACTGTCCCGTTTAATTTTGGATCTATTCCGAATCGACCAGAATGATTTAGAACTCTTCGAAACTGTCCCGTTTAATTTTGGATCTATTCCGAATCGACCAGAATGATTTAGAACTCTTCGAAACTGTCCCGTTTAATTTTGGATCTATTCCGAATCGACCAGAATGATTTAGAACTCTTCGAAACTGTCCCGATTAATTTTGGAACTATTCTGAATCGACCAGTATGATTTAGAACTCTTCGAAACTGTCCCGATTAATTTTGGAACTATTCTGAATCGACCGGTATGATTTAGAACTCTTCGAAACTGTCCCGTTTAATTTTGGAACTATTCTGAATCAACCAGAATGATTTAGAACTCTTCGAAACTGTCCCGATTAATTTTGGAACTATTCCGAATCGACCAGAATGATTAAGAACTCTTCGAAACTGTCCCGATTAATTTTGGATCTATTCCGAATCGACCAGAATGATTAAGAACTCTTCGAAACTGTTCCGTTTAATTTTGGATCTATTCCGAATCAACCAGAATGATTAAGAACTCTTCGAAACTGTCCCGTTTAATTTTGGATCTATTCCGAATCGACCAGTATGATTAAGAACTCTTCGAAACTGTCCCATTTAATTTTGGAACTATTCCGAATCGACCAGTATGATTAAGAACTCTTCGAAACTGTCCCATTTAATTTTGGAACTATTCCGAATCGACCAGAATGATTTAGAACTCATCGAAACTGTCCCGATTAATTTTGGAACTATTCCGAATCGACCAGAATGATTTAGAACTCATCGAAACTGTCCCGATTAATTTTGGAACTATTCCGAATCGACCAGAATGATTTAGAACTCTTCGAAACTGTCCCGATTAATTTTGGAACTATTCTGAATCGACCAGAATGATTTAGAACTCATCGAAACTGTCCCGATTAATTTTGGAACTATTCTGAATCGACCAGTATGATTTAGAACTCATCGAAACTGTCCCGATTAATTTTGGAACTATTCTGAATCGACCAGAATTATTTAGAACTCATCGAAACTGTCCCGATTAATTTTGGAACTATTCTGAATCGACCAGTATGATTTAGAACTCTTCGAAACTGTCCCGATTAATTTTGGAACTATTCTGAATCGACCAGTATGATTTAGAACTTTACAATTAGATCCAAGGAACCAGTCGAAGAAACTAGGAAGAAGATAATAAAAGCTAGACTAAATGGGACGGTGGATGATCTATTCGAAAAATTATGCCTGGTACGCGAGGAAACGAAAGAGGACGCCGAAGTTCCAATTCACCGGATTAAAAGCATGAGCCTGATAAATCTCAGAAAACTCACGGAATGGGTCTTTTGCAAAACTAAAACAAAAGTAAGCATATATACACCCACAGAACCAGAAAGAACCGTTACAGAAAGGAACAACAAACAGAGGAAAACATACGCCCTAATCGTCGATAGTAAGAAACCCTATAACGAAGTTCTGAAGGAAGTAAAGGGGTTGGTTGGAAGTGACCCTTCAACCAAGGCCATTGTAGCGGTAGTTATCCGCTACATACTATAACCTCAACGTTATAATTTTGAAGTCATGTTTCAATTCATTTTGCTAATTGTCAGATTTAGAATTCTTCACTCTTTAATAATTTCGCAGATAATTGTTGATAATCTAAGACATCTGATCGTCGACTCAGTAACGCGAAACAATAGATTTGTTGAGAATTTTTAATATATATAGGGACGTCGATGATAATGTCAATCAGATATACTTCAATCATTTTTATATATAGACAATTAATTGGAATCCTATAACTGATATGTACATGTTATAGTCCGTTCATAAATAAAATATTATATCGTAATCAGTATAAATTACTACCTACAGCCATAAGAAGCGTGAAGAGCACAAAAAGCGGGAAACTTATTATAACGACTGACAAAGATGCAAATGCCATCAATAAACTGCAGGAAATGTTGAAAGGGGGAGAAGGTATTAAAACAAGAAGAAGCGCACAGAGACCAATAGCCATTCATATAAGAGGGATGGACGCTATGATAGAGAAAAAGGACGTAGTCGAGGAAATACAAAGAGTGGCCGGCTGAATACTAATGCTTAGAGCAAACACGGCTCTGGAGTACATCGAAGAATGGGTCAAAGAAAATGGATTAGCACTAGCTCCGAGTAAGACCGAAGCAATGATCGCGAAAAATAAAGGAAGCAAGGAAGGAGTAAGTTTTACCGTAGGCAGCATAAACATTAAACCATCAAAATCGATAAAGTATTTGGGAGTTTGGCTCGACGAAAAACTAACCTACACAGAACACGTTAGGCGTGTTAAAGAGAAGACCGAAAAAATAACCGCAGCCCTTAGTCGCATCATGCCCAATACCGATGGCCCTGGATATATGAAGAGAAGAATACTAAACAGAGTCGTGCAATCTGTCATAACATACGGAGCGCCAATCTGGCATGAAGTACTAAAATATAAAAAATATAGAAATGCCCTGGAAACCATGCAGAGAGGAATGCTGTTAAGAGTGTGCAGCTCATACCGTACGGTGTCTAGCATAAGAAAGCCTAGAAAGCATAAGAAGCATAAGAAAACCGATTTTATACTTACCCAAATACTTACCGGTCACGGATGCTTCAATGACTATCTGGACAGGATTGGAAAGAGAAACTCAAAAACCTGCATGTTCTGCAATATGGATGACAGCGTAGAACATACGCTGTTCGTCTGTGCTAGGTGGAGTCACTATAAAAAAAACCTGGAAAAAGAACTGGGATTAGAACTAAGTGTAAATAACATAATAAGTTTAATGATTGAGACGGAGGAACAGTGGGTGAGAGTAAGCAATTTCTGTAGAGAAATTATGACGATCAAACAGGAGGAGGAATTAAGAAGGTCAGAAGAACGGACAACGTAACTACAAAGGACCCATAGTACATTGAAGAATGTCCAACCGGATGATACCAATGTGCATATGTGAGGAGAAGCAGAGAGGTTTTTTTAGTGGGTATTATGCTGCTTAGAGTCCCACACTACCCCCACCGACCAACTGTGGGGGTGTGCGTAAATGGATTTTTTCCCCTTTCACTGAAAAAAAAAAAAAAAAAAAAAAAAAAAAAAAAAAAAAAAAAGGGTAGGGTAGGGTAGGGTAGGGTAGGGTGGGGACCAAATGGCCGGGTTTTGGGTCTGAGCTGACCCAGTGGGTCTCAGTAGGTGCGGTAGGGTGCCCATACTTACCGTGCAATAAAACGCTGAGCCCACAGTCCTGTGTGGACGAACCGGCAAATCCTATCTCCACCTCCTCGTGGTTGTCCCTGGTAATGCGAGGCGTGCTGTGAAGTACGTCTCGTAGCCAACGGAGAAGGGTTATGGCGAGCTTCCGGCGCCTGAAAAAAATCTGGAATTAAATTGGGCTAAGGGATGGAAAACCCTGACAGAAAACCAAAACCGCAATGAACATGGATATGAGTAAGGATATATAGATAAGGATAAGAAAAGAAAATCGCTTGATACAAGCCAAATAAAAGAAGAAGAAAGGTACAAAAAAATCCTAAACCCCGTGGCATACGAAATAATAGAGGCTATCGAAAAAACGAAGACACAAACTCAAAAACTACTGGAACTAGTGACTGACTGTCCCAGCACTAGAAGAGATATTAAAGACCTAGTGCAAAAGATAGTTAGACATACGGATATCTACAAACGGAAAAGCGTAAACGATTGGCTACAACAAAACAAGTACGAGACAGTGGCTAAGATGACGTATGACACAGACACACAAACAAGCGGAACAGAAGGCAAAAGTTCTGTCGACATGGGAACCCAAACAGAACCTTGGCACTACGAAAAAGAAATAGTGGCATCCCTAGAAGGGCTGAAGGACCTACAAGACTTTACAAGAGTCGAATCAAAGGATAATAGTAATGCGCGGCGTGCTGCTGTAGTACGTCTCGTAGCTAACGGAGAAGGGTGATCGGCGAATCTCTGGCGCGCAATCTGGAGCACATGGGCTATGGGAAGGAAAACCTGAAAGAAACCAAACGAAGATTAATATGATGAGTGATAAGACTGAGGAGAATTTACGGGACAGGGAATTCGGAATCCCAGAACCGGTCGGTGAGGGCAGTGAGCGAGCGGGCTCCCCCCGACCATCAACATGCGACCGCTCGGAATCTCTGATGGGGAGACAGGTCAGAGAGTCTGGAAATGCTACTGTCGAACAACAGGAACTAGTAAGTGGGAGTGGGGAGGAATCAGATAGGAGTAAGGAATCCGCAATGATGGCAGGATGGTTATCGCAGGACATCAGTATAAGAAGAAACTCTCTTAGAAGGTCGCCTGTTTGTGCAGAAAAAACGAAGGGGCATAGAGGGGAAACCCCTACAAGGAAGTTAAATGAAAAGGAAAAGGAGGCTATAATTATACAGGATAGTGAGGAGAGTACGAACCTGCAGGAGAAGGTGGGATCGGCTGGTAAACGGAAAAAGTCGGAAATGGATTCCCCTCCGGAGAGCGGAGACCGAGCAAAAAGGGAAAAGTCGGATGAGGAGATGATGATCAAGTCCATGCTGAGAGTAATGAAGACCGCGAAAAGGCTAAAAGAAATGATCGCCAAAACAACAAACACGAGAGGGGACATTAGACAGGCAAGTAAAGATCTGGACTACCACGTGGACAAACTAAGCGTTGATCTAGAAGGTTGGCAGACAAATAAAAGAGTGTCGCCTAGGAAACCGGTTGAGAGGAAAGAGATAGGTACGCAGACAGAGGAGGAGTACAAGGACACAAGGGAAATCGGGATACAGGCATGTACTGAAATGGTAAACCTAGAGGATATCATTAATAGGAATCAGAACTTTAACGAGGTAGAAATGGTGCTGGAAAAAAGTTGGCCTGCGGAGATTTATCATCGGACCAAAGAAGTGGTGGATTTCCCGATTCGTGCTACGGATAGGGGATGGGACTTGGCGGTATTGATTGATCCAAAGGTCAAGGATAAAGGATTAGGAAAGATATTAAGGGATCGTAACCCAGAAGCGTGGGAACTAATCGAACCAAATGCAGAGGAGATGAAATATCTAGCAACGACGTTAAAAAACACCTAGATGTGATGGAAAAATAATTGAGAATACAAAACATGTGTATATACTACCATATAGAGGTGAAGAAGATCCAGACAAATATAAGGCGATGTATGAAATGATGGCATATCTTAGAGATAGGATAGAGGAGACGGACAGGAATAACCTAGTGTTCGCAGCAGCAGAAGGCATCAACAGAGACTTATGCCGAAAGATCCTTGAATGTACCTTTAGGAAAACGAGCATAAACATAGAATGTAGGGTGCCAAGTAGGAGTAGTAAAGAAGTTCGGGAAAGGGAAAGGGAAAGACCAGAACGTAAGCATAGTGTTCTAACTGTCAGAGGTAATGGGGAAACGTACGCTGATTTACTAAAAAAGGTCAAAGAAAAAATCGATATTAAGAAGATGGAAATCAACGTCAAAAAGGTACGGAGGACAGGAAATGATGACCTTCAAATTCTATTGGAGGAGGGGAAAGAAAAAACTAGGTTACTAAAGGACGAAATAGAGGCGTACTGTAATATTAAGAAGGTGTCGACTAGAACAAACGGTAAACTGTTATACATATTAGGAATGGAAGAAACCACAAATGAGGAAGACGTCACAAAGGCACTCACGGATGCACTAGGAATTGATAAGGAGGAAATGGGAATAGTAGCGATTAGGCCAGCAAAAAACAAGGAGAAAACAGGAGTGATCGTGATTTCAAGGGCAGCAGCAAACACGCTAACGAACATAGGCTATATAGAAATTGGATGGACAAAATGCTCGGTAAGGGAAAAAATCGAAATTGTCCGATGTTTTAAGTGCTTAGAACATGGGCATAAGACCAGGGAATGTAAGCTAGAAGGAAAACGATTAGACTTATGCTTAAACTGTGGCGAAGAAGGTCACTTATCGAAGGAATGTACAAACGGGATGTACTGTATAAAATGTAAAATGAAAGGCCATAGATCAGACAAAATTAAGTGTCCACATTTTAAGAGCTTGGTTAACGAAGTCCAGAACAGGAAGAAGGTTGAATTTAACAGGCTGACTAGCATCAATAGCACAACAACAGAGCAATCATATACGGTCGAGGCAAGGCGTCCGTCGTATGTATAATCCATGGTACTCTTAAGAATTTTACAGACCAACTTGGGCCGAAGCAAAGCGGCCCATGATCTAGTGTACCAAACGCTAGAAGAAGAAAAGGTAGATATACTGGTTGTCGGGGAACCGAATAAAAACATAACGAGTGGTGGGAAATGGATTAGAGATCGAAGAGCAGATGTCGCGATTATGTTTCATAACAGAAATATAGATATTAAATCGATAATACGGGAGGATGGATATATAATAATCGATGTTAAGGATTTTAAAGTAGTGTGCTTATATTCTTCGCCTAACATAGATTTTAAGGATTTCGTAAGGGACATAGACAAGATGATGGAGGACTGTAAACGGATTCAGGGAGATTATCTATTAATGGGAGATGTTAATGCTAAGTCGTTACGATGGGGATCCAAGATCGAAGATAGAAGAGGCGAATATACACTGTTAGAAATTTAATTTCGCATAATAGGGAAATCAATGTTAAATTCTTAGCCGGCTAAAATCCAGTCTACCAGTATACATTTCAATAGAATGTCGCGATGAATTCTAATAAATTTAATTGTTCTACTGGATCGCAAGCCGCGATTTGTAGAGGTACAAAGTTATTTGTGTTAGGTATGAGGTACAAAATTATTTAGAAACTACAATTAATAGGTTTTTTGGGGATATTTTAAAACAATGTGTGTATCGGTAGGTACAGTTTTGAAAGAGCAACAAATCTTGTTAAAATAAGGAAAAATAAGGAAAAAATAATTCAATTTTCTGCTACAATTACACCTCAGCTCAGTAATATGAGATGACATCTGTATGACAGGTTTGGCTATAGTTTAGCAGAAAGCGGTGGACTATTTTTTAGAGTTCTTTTATTTTCCGTTTTAAAAAAATCTTAAAGTTTATTTTTGGAGTTTTCTTTTTATTATTTTCTTAGAATTTACTTTCTTTTTCAAGCCATTGTGGCAAAAAGACATATCTACATCATTCTATTTTATTATTAGTGATATTTTTTCAATAAATTATCGTTTAAAAATTCTCATTTCTTTTTAATCGACACGACGTTCACCCATCCGAACCCGTTTTGATACTGTCGAAGTGTCGAAACCGTCGAAATTATTTGATTTTTAATCTAACCAAGCCAAAGCGCGGTGTGAAGTCCAGTAGAACAATTCAATTTATTAGAATTTATCGCGACGTTCTATTGAAATGTACACTGGTAGGCTGGATTTCAGCCGACTAAGAATTTAACATTGATTTCCCTATTATGCGCGAAAAACACAGTTCCAACAGTGTATATCAGAATGGATTGCGGAACTAGATCTGAAGATTGTCAATACAGGGGACAAACCGACATATGAAAGATGGAACGCGTCATCTTGCATCGATATCACATGTGCAACAGACGGATTACTGCGGAAAATAGAAGGATGGAAAGTGATGGAACTAGAGAATCTGTCGGACCACCGGTATATCTATTTTGGCATTAGAGTAAGGGCAAAGAAAAATAAGAGTTCCATGGAAAAAAGGATACAGACAGTTGACTGGTCAGCGTTTAGGGAAGGATTAAAGTTTAGGTTAGCAACGTCACAAAAAACACAGGAAAGTATCAGTACGAGGTTGGAAGTCATAGCAGAGGCGTACAGGAATAGTACTAAGAGGAAAGGAAAGGCCAGGGAGAGGGGAGCGCCTTACTGGTGGAACCCAGTCATAGCGGCAGAAAGGGTAGAGTGTTTAGCGGCAAGAAGGACCATGACAAGGTTGTCTTCACAAAAACAAGCCACAGAAAGAGAGAAAAATGATGCTAGAAATGATTATAAGCGGAAGAAAAAACAATTAAAAGGCTAATAGAAGAGGCAAAAAGGGCGGAATGGAAAAGAGTTTGCAGCGAATTGGAGGAAGACATCTGGGGAAAGGGATTTAAAATTGTGACCGGAAGGCTGACCAAGCTAACCCCTGTGGAGATAGGCAAGGAACAAAAAATTAAAGCAGCAAAGGAACTATTTCTAATAGGGGAAAGAGAGAGAAGTGGGGAAAGGTACAGTCGAGAGCAGGAAGTAAACTTATTTACCGAATCGGAATTAGCCGAGGCGGTAAATAAGTTAAAAAACGGTAAGGCACCCGGACCGGATGGTATTCCGACAGAGGCTATAAAGGAGACATTTGCCGTTTGCCCAGAATTATTACTCGATATAGCTAATGAGGTCTTGACAGAACAACAACTGCCCCCAGAGTGGAAGGCAGCAAAATTAATTCTTATACCAAAGGGTGGGAACGTCAACAAATTCAGACCAATTTGTTTACTGAATACGATTAACAAACTAGTGGAGGCAATGATTAAAGGAAGACTGGAAGATGAGTTAGAAGCGAGGAATGGGATGGCCAACAACCAATACGGATTCAGAGCGGGCAGGTCCACCATATAAGCAATGGAGACGGTAAAACAGAGACTAGTAGAAGGTGACGACAAGTGGCTGGCGCTTATAACAATAGACGTTAAGAATGCATTTAATGCGGCCTCATGGGATATCATAATAAGACAACTTAGGAAGAAGGGAATATCTGACTATCTGCTAAAGCTAATTAATTCATATCTAAACAATAGAAGAATTATCGTGGAGGGTGAGGAGTTCGTAGTAACGGCTGGAGTTCCACAGGGCTCGATCCTTGTTCCGACCCTTTGGAATGTGCTCTACGACGTACTACTTAGAATTACATTCCCGGAAGGAGTCAATGCGGTGGCGTTCGCGGACGACCTAGCCTTGGTGGCAGGAGCCGCAGATAAAACCGACCTAATGCATAGAGCTAACATAGCATTACATATGGTGGAGGATAGGATGAGTAGGAATAGGTTAGAGATTGCACCGGAAAAGACGGAAGCCGTCATAATGAAAGGTCATAAATGGAAGAGGATAAGAAGGGAAGTGAGGTTCGAAATAAAAGGTAGTGAGATAAAGCCCCAAGATAGTATCAAATATTTGGGGGTCATGTTTGGAGAATTGGGTAGTTTTAGGGATCACATCTCGTATGCGTGTAAGAAGGCTGAGGAAAGGACCGGAAAAATAAGCAGAATATTTCCAAGGATAGGCGGCCCCAGCACTAAGAAAAGGGAGGTGCTATGCGGAGTGGTTCATTCCATTCTACTCTATGGCGCTCCAATTTGAGCAGAACAATTAAAATATAAAAGATACAAGCAACGAATGGAAACGATTCAGCGAAAATATCTAATAAGATTAACTCGTGCTTATAGGACGATGTCAACCAAGGCTGTGCAGGTAATCGCGGGAGTGATGCCAATACATCTTTTGGTGGAGGAGAGAGCCATCATCCATGACAACAACGTGGAACGAGATGGAGTACAAAAGGCAAAGGTCAGGGCGGTGATGATGAGAAAGTGGCAAGAGGAATGGATGAGCAACAACGATGTGGGACAGTGGACAAAGAGTGTGATCCAAAACATTGAGGATTGGGTGGGCTGCTCACACAGACAGCTAGACTATTTTTTAACGCAATTTTTATCAGGCCATGGATGCTTTCAAAGCTATGTTAAAAAGATCGGGAAAGTCTATGACGATAAATGCATGTACTGCGAGGAGAGCGGTTCACCGTCCCACACCGTATTTGCTTGTGTGAGATGGAATAGATAAAGAGAGGAGATCGAGAAGTTACTAGAGGTGGCGATTACAACGAATAACTTGGTTGACATTATGTGCCAAAGCCCTTCTAATTGGGAGGGTGTAAAAAGATTTATTGGCAAAATATTAGCAGAAAAAGAAAAAGATGAAAGGATCAACGAGATAAGGTAAATGAAAGGAAGCGGAACCATTCAAAAGTTCGATGAATGCCGGGCGACGGCGGTTCCGACTTTTGGATGGCGAGCCGAGGTGGTTTTAGTGGGTATACAAGGCTTGCACACCCCGCCTTGGAGTCCTCACACTACCGGGGAAGGGCAGAACCTGTACCCGGTGTGCATAAAGCATCTGATGTGCGCCGCGTAGCCAACGGAGAAGGGTGAAGGCGAGCTTTCCGGCGCCATAACGGGAACCTATTGGCTAAGGGAAGGAAAACCCTGAAAAAAAATAACCCGAAGGAGTAAACCTGCGAAAAAAAATCCCCCCAATCCCAAGGTGTAGCACCATCGCGCCGAGGGGATGCATGGCTCAGGGGGCATGGTGAGCCGCGAGCGATGCCCGAAGGACCAGGCCGCCCGGAGGGGATCGTAGGCCTTACCGGGGTACGGGCGCACTGCCCCGGCGGACGGAATTTTTCGGCCCAACTCGTGGGATCAAAAATGAGTGATTCTGAAACAATAAAAAATAAGGAAGGAATGGAAGTGGAAAAGGAAAAATTGAATGATAGTGCGGAAGAAAAATGGATGTCACAGGATATATCCATTAGGAAAAATGCTCTAAGGAGAACGCCCACCGGTTCCGAGAAATCAGCAGGAAGGGAAGAGACGTTTTACACCCCTAGAGGACGAAGGGAAAGCGAATCAACAAATTCGGAAAAAGGAGAAGTTGAGGATGCAGAAGGAACGGAAATCGATAGAACAATAAGTGTTAACGTAACGAAAGAGGCATTTACAATGACCCCAATTAATGTGGATCCCAATCCTAAGAGGAGGAAAAGGGATGTTCTCTCCCCGACAGAACCTAGTGGTTCTGGTCTACCGGATGACGCAATCAAAAAAGAATTGGCAAAGATGCTGAAAGCCTCGAACAAACTAAAAGATCTTATGAACAATAGCACAAATACAAAGGGCGAGATCAAGTCAGCCCATAGGGATTTGTGCTACAAGATAGACAGATTCGCAGCAGAATTTAAGGACTGGGTTCAAGAATGCACTGCACCCACTCCTATTAAAGAAGTCGAAAAGAGGGATATGGGGACACAAACAGAGATCGAAAAGGAGCCAATGGTTGACGCCGGGGCACAAACGAATATGGAAGCGATTGATATCGAAGCAGTGTAATAGCCGTCGCTGTTCCTCTTGATTCGACTATTCTTTTTTGCGATTGTTACGGGGTTCGACCGTCGCTGAGCTGTTAAGTGTGGACGGATTTTCCTTTTTTTTTCTGTAGTCTCAGGGCGATAAATTAAAAGAAGCAAGTAACTTGAAAATTTGGTATATTGACAATAAAAACAACGGCAAGAAAAAAAACTAATGATAAATGACGCAAACAAATATATAAACAAAGTTACATGTAAGGAAAAATTTCAACTGCCGTTGCGCCCTGGTACGAGATTCGAGATTTTTCTCAGACATTTATCTAAGGATATACAATTCGATGCAACCTCTCGTACTAACGCACAACAATTTGATACCGCTTTCGAGTCTAACTGACTCTGCGCCTCACTGGACCAGCTGATGAACGACCTTAACTATTAAAACTTTTAAGGGTAGTGAGACTTAGCACCCAGACCTTTATAGTACTCGATAGCGGGTATAATTAAGATAGACCTTCTTCGAATTACGAGGAAAATATAAATTGACTCACTTTGGCTGCAACCCCTGGTTCAGAACGGATGTGTAGTTACAGTTTGACCGTCGTACCTTGCTCACAATAATTACTCATACACTCGCTAATACGTCCTTCTCTGGTTCACTCGATTCGACCCGTTTCCTGATACTTGTCAGGGACTGGCACTATTACTATAACCGACAACCCGTTGGTTCAGCTGTACTTGTACCAGCTTATTTCCGCACTCCGTACTCTCTCGCTATTTTTCCCTATGTACCCACATTAAGTACTTCACCCTCCACTAGTGGGTTTTCTTCCACACAGTACTTTCTGATTGGTCAGGGCGTCTCTGAGCCGGGGGGTGCGTGGTCAGCATTTTGCAGTTTGGGTAATCGCATCGATTCTTGTCGATTATTGTTTTTTTCTATTGTGAAATTATTAAACACATTTATTGCAACTATTGCGAGTGTGGCCTACTTAATTGCATTCCGACAATTCAACAATTTTTTTGTCGCCATGCGGATAAGTAGTTTTAATTGTTTTATAGATGAAGCCACCGCTGCCTACACCAATGCTTTCCACTTACTACCGATTTAAGGCTGCTACATCTCACAACCCTTTCTTATAACTAAAACATCCCTGCCTACACCCCTGGTTATTACATTACTTCCCCCTTTGAAAAAGTGTTGAACTTACCTGTTCAACACCTTTTCCTAACAAATTAAACGTACCCATAACATTAAAATCAAGTTTCAAGTTTTTCTTAACCTAGTTACAATGTTTTATGTGCGTTACATTATCCGCGGCACGCTTTAGCACTGACCTATACCGCAGTTTGCTGACGAGCACAAAATTTTTTTTTTCGCACTTGCACTATTGTCGGCGACTATTGCCTCGGCTTGACCTACGGTACTGTTTTTGTAAACACTCGGTTACGCGATTTCAGTTGTTGGTTTTGTCCTAAGCGCTTGTTGTTGCCGACGTGTTTGTATTTATCCTCGATTGAGACTCGGTCCAATGTGATTCGACTCTTTGAATCTCTGGGGATGGTACTAATTTCTGCATCTGTTGGTCTGAAATATCTGCTGTCCTTTTTTGTTTTTGGTGGTAGACGTGCAAAATCCATGCTGTTAGGCTTGATCCTATTCCAGCAATTATTTCGATACCGCAACCTATCGTTTGGTATATCCGAAGGGTATTTAGGACTACGCTGAGGCCGTACTGTATCATTCTGTAGAAGAGGTAGATTCCCAGAATGCCGCTTATAATATTACCCAGATCTGAAAACCATGCCCACAGATGATTGGCGGTTGATTTGGCTAAGGTTTTGATCTCCTGTTGATTAAAAATGTCTGTGAGTTCATAACCCTGGCCATTAGTTTCCAGTCCGGCGATCCTTCTGGTCATTATGTTTTCAACAGCTTTTCTTTCTAAACCGAATAATAGCGTTCGTTGTACTTCCTTGATTTCTTCCTGAGAAAACAGCCCACTAGCGCCTAGTGGCTGGATGGGGGCAAAATTTATGAGCATCTCTTCATCTATTGCTAACTGCTTTGGAGGGGTAGCTATCCTTGGATCTGGCGATAGACCTATCCATTGGCCGTCTATGTAGTAGAGAGGGGGTATTAAGTTGTTGCAGTTTACTTCTTCGGCGTAGTCTTGGATTATTCTGGTTATTGGTGATAGGAATTTGGAGTTGTTGTTTAACTCTATTGGAAGTTCGTGGTAGCATTTATTTGTCCGTCTTATTGTCACTGGCTTGGGTACACACTTCATGATGTATAGAACTTCTCCCAGTACTCTTCCTGTGAATCCCTGTTTGTGCTGTAGTAGTTGGCTCACTGCATTGGGTAGAATCGGTGCCATTAATAGTCTATTTTTCATTAGTTCACGTTTCAGTAAACATCTTCTATGTACTGTATCTATGTATACTCTATCTATATCTCTTTTGTAAGCTTGTTCTATGTATAAAAATTTGCTGTTTACGTAGCTAAGTAAATTCACGTTTTGAGGAAGCAAATCCATTTTTGCGTCTACTTTGTTATCCTTAATTCCTATAAGTATTCGGGGATGTTCTGTCTGCCATAGTTCTCTATCGCAAACAAATGTCTTCTTTTTCAACGTCATTGCGAACAGTTTATCACTTTCTTGGACGACAATGATATCTTCCTTTATACTTCTTTGTGTAATCTTCTCGGCTTCTCCTCTGAATAATTGACTTAATTTATCCTCACAGTGCTGCGTGTTGAGATTGTCCCATGTGACTTCTCCTATGGTTGAATCGAAGCAGTAACCTGGTATGAAGGGGCAAGTTACTCCTCCTCTCAAATGAATCTCGTCATTTTCTAAGTTGATTGTTGCGGTGTAATCTAGTGTGGTAATTTTTACGGCTGCCGTTACGATGACGTCTTCCCATGTTTGATCGTTTTCCTGGTATGTCACTCCCTTGCAGGTTCCGTCGTTTTCTAATTTACCAAAGAGTGTTATGGACGACGTGGTGGTCCCGTTCATTAGTATATTTCCTATTATCTTGTGATACAAATTTAGCGTTTTGTATCTGTGAACTTCTTTACATTGTTCAGTTCCTATTTTGTGTACATAAGTATCCAGTCCTCCTTTCACAATAGAAGTGTGGCTGTGCATGCCGCAATAAAAAATTATCCTTGTAATCTCTACAAGGCAGGCCATAACTTTCTGCTGGGTGAATTCGTTTCGTTGTATCACTTGAACCTGTATTTTCGTAGCTTGATACGCGTCCTTGGGTTCCGGGCACGGTTGAATGTCTCTTAGTGATATCACCGAAATGTTAGTTTTTGAGTCTCCGCAATCGTATGCTATTAAACTATTTGTCTTTCCCGAACTTAACACTATAACGAACACTACGTAAGCCAAGGCAATAGTTTGATGATGATGATACATTGTCGTCGTAGTTTTCCTGATATCCAGGTTCCCTTCGGCGCTGCTGCTTTTCGGTCCTTGTTTAAATTTGGTACGGTACCTGTTTACGGTAACAGAACATATGTAGTTTTGATGCCTAATTATCTAGAAACTTATTTAATCGTCGTTATCAGCGGTTCCCTTAAAATTAAATTCATTGACTAATTACAATTATCTGTGATAACTGGAAACACGTTCTTATGACCCACTTATATATTTCTTATTTTTTTCTATTCCCTTATTTTATTTTATACCCATTCTACATTGATTCCCTATTTGTCTTATTATGCTCGTATTCCGATCAATTTTCGAATTTGATTGTGGAGCTTGTTGTATTGAGATTTATTCATTTTATTCTTTATAATATTCTTTCAGTTTAAGACGGTCTTACACACATGCTTAATTCTTTTATACTTAGCTTTCTTTCTTATTCATTCACCTACTTGTGCCAGGGTACCCTTATTTGCTTACTCTTTCCATTCTTACATTTTCCGTTCACTCCTTCATTCATTCCTTCACTCGTTTTTCGAGACTGTCCCAGTGTCCTAGCTCAAATTTTATTTATTATGTTACAGTCGGAATACTTGATTTTTCAGTTTTGTGGACGTCTCCACCTTATTCTAGTTATTTCGCCCTACTCATACTAATTGATTAACCCTTTTGATATCCCTTATTTTACTACTAAGTATCTAACTACTATATCTACAAATACTTAAATTTTCTTTCAGCGCTTTGCTATAGTTGATTTCTTTGTACGACTACGACTACTCGAGTGGTTAATATTTACTATCTTAAAGCACTTGTAACTCAATTTTTTCCCTTGTCGGTTTTTTATGCGTTCTGACCGACGTAACACTTTTGTTTCTGACTGGCCAACTTCTTTATCTTTATTTTCTTCTTGTGGCGGTTGTGTATACCCCCATAACGGTAACGCGGCAACTTTGGCGGCATTAATCTCTTCTTCGTCTTTTTCCAAATTGCTTTCTATTTCCTCATCCGATTTTTGGTTATGGTCCTGTTCTGGACCCAATTCTTCATTTTCTTCACTCTCACATTCGTCATCGGAACTCATTTCTTCTATACCGTAGTATTTCTTTAGCCTATTTATATGCACTACTTGGGGTTTCTTCCCCTTTGCTGAAACTATTTGATAGGTAACTGGGCCTACCCTTTCGTTAATTGTAAAAGGTCCTATCCACTTCTTTTGTAATTTCTTTGATGTACCTATTGTACCACTTAGGTCCCTGAGATACACCTGTTCTCCTTTTCTGAATTCTCTATATTCTGTATTTTTATTATAACGTTGTATTCTGTTCTCTCTTGCCTTTTCTAAATTGGCCGTCACTTTTGAATATACTTGTGCAAGTCTTTCTTGCATTTCTGCCGCGTAGTTTGTGTCTGTATCATATCTTTTCCTTCTGGGTCGGATGAAACTTTCTATTGGTAGTGTTTGCTCCCTACCGTGGAGTAAATAATATGGACTGTAACCTGTTGATGTGTGCACACTGCCTTTGTACGCCATCAATACGTACGGTATCCATTGGTCCCAATTCTTTTGGCTATCTGTTAGGTAGTGTGATAACATGTCCTTCAAAACTCTATGCATTCTTTCTATTTGTCCGTTCGTTGTTGGCGCATAACTGGCTGTATGTATCCGTTTGATATTTAGTATCTTACATACTTCGGTCATCATTTCGGACATAAAGTTGGTACCTCTGTCAGTTAATAATTTTTGCGGTGCTCCGTGTCTACAGACAATTTGTTCAACAAATGCCTTTGCGATTGTTTCTGCTTTCTGATTAGGCAGAGGGATAGCCTCGCAATATTTTGTTAGGTGGTCCTGAAATGTTAGTAGATAGCGGTTCCCGTTATCTGTCTGTACTAGTGGCCCTACAATGTCCATTGAAGTTATTTCCCATGGTTCTGAGACTGGTGTAAATTTTTGTAATGGGGCTTTCTTGAAATGTGGAGATGTTTTTCTTCTGTTGCACGAGTCGCATTCTTTGCAATATTTCATTACGTCCACCTTTTGTGTTGGCCAATAAAATCTCCTAGCTATACTTAACAAAGTTTTTTGTTGTCCTTGATGACAGTATAACGGCGTGTCGTGGAAATCTTCCAATACTTTTCTGACCAAAGTCTTCGGTATTACTAATTTTTCCTGTCCTCTTCCTCCTGTTTGATATAACAACCCGTCGACATCTTCGAAGTATCTTTCCTTTATCTCTTCGTCGTTATTATTGAGGCTTTCTTTAAGTTGTTTACAAATTCTATCTTTATCTTGTTCTGTTTTTATAATTTCTTTATCCCATATTGGTACCCAAGCTGCTTCTTCATTTATCATCTCTATTCTTCCTATATTGCATGCTCCTATGTTATCCGTGTTCTCTATTTGTAGTACTTGCAGTTTTATTTTTGTACCATAGAGAATAAACTTTGCCATTGTCGCTATGTCTTCCCAATTCAATCCTGGTAGTTGCCTCTCTGATTGTATTAATGTTATACTGGTTTCCTTGTTTTCTTCACAGACCCTTCTTAGTTTTGTGAGGCAGTTCCACACTTTTTCGTATGATGACTCGTCACCCGCCGTGGTTCTTTCGAGAAGGTAATATATTTTCCTATCAGGCGTTTCCCATATTACTACGCTTTCGATTTCGTTCTCTTTTGTTAATTTTGGCTTCCCGTATATACTTTCTATTTCTGTAATCGCTTTATCTCGTAAATTTCCTTCTCTTGATGTAAATAGTGCTATTGGTCTTGCTTCTTCTATTGCAATCGGGCTGTGCACTTTTTTAAAAACGTCATTATTATTTGTTTGACCATGGTTCTTTTTAAATTCTAGATACTCTTCATAGGATGGGTCAATGTAGTTACTACTCTTGTCGTACATTCGGCTGAGTGCGTCAGCGTTGCCGTGTTTTCTCCCTGGCCTATGAATTACTTCAAAATCATATTCCGCTAGGGTTAGTGCCCATCTCGTGAGTCTTGAGCTAGGATCCTTTAATGATAGTATCCATTTTAGCGGTCGATGATCTGTTATTATTGTAAATTTTCTTCCATGTAGATAACATCTGAAAGTTTTGATCCCAAATATTATTCCTAACAATTCTTTTTCTGTGGTTGAATAGTTTGTTTCTGCTCTGTTTAGCTTCCTACTGGCATAAGCTATTGGCTTTTCATTTCCGTTCCTAATCTGACTCAATATTGCTCCTACTCCTATGTCTGATGCATCCGTTGAAACGATGAAAGGTTTCGTGAAGTCTGGGAATATTAATACTTTGTCTGATGTCAGGGCGTTTTTAAGTGTGTCTATTGCCTCGATAACTTCCTTTGTAATCCTGAATTCTACATCCCTTTTTGTTAGATTTACGAGAGGTGCTGCTATTTCTGTAATGTTTGGAATGAAACGTCTATACCAATTTACCAAACCTAAAAATCCTCTGACACCTTTTACATTTTTGGGAAGTGGGTATTGCTTTAAAGCTTCCAGTTTTTCTGGATCTGGAGAGATGCCTTCTTGCGATACTATGTGTCCTAGATATTTGACAGTTTTTAACATGAAGTCGCATTTTTTGGGTTTTAGTTTTATATTTGCTTCGGTTAGCCTTTGAAACACTTCTTCTAATTTGTTTATGTGGTCTTTGTTGCCATTATAATTGTATATGATGATGTCGTCTAAGTAAACCATGCAACTTATACCTGTTAGCCCTGCTAAGGTGACGTTCATGAACCTTTGGAAGGTTGCTGGCGCGTTAACCAGGCCGAATGGCATTTTCGTATATTCATAGTGTCCCTGGTACGTACTGAATCCTGTTAGTGGTATATCGTTCTCTTCCATGTCGATCTGGTGGTAGGCTTCTGCAACGTCTATTACTGAGAATAAGGTATCTTCGCCAGCTTGGTACCCTTGCAATAAGTCCGTAATGTTTGGTAGCGGGTAATATTCTTTCTTTGTGACTGTATTGAGACCTCTATAATCTATACACATCCTGACTTTTTCTGTTCCGTCTGATTTCTTCTTTACAACTAACACTATGGGAGCTGACCAAGGGCTGGATGATGGTCGGATTACTTTTGCTTCTAATAGTCTGTCTATTTCTTCCTTTAGCGTTTCTCGTTGTTGGTATGGGATTCTGTATGGCGCTTTGCAGATGGGTTGTGTGCCTGGCTCGAGTGTGATACTATGTTTTACCTTGGACGTGCTGGTTAAAATTTCATCATCGTCTTTAAATAAATGGTGATATTTTTGAATGACTTTAATCAGATCTTGTCGTACTTCGTCTTGAATGTGGCTCAGTTCGAATCCCTTATGAATCCAATCACTATTGGTTACATCGAATTTAGCGATCGTTTCCGATTTTCTTATTTGAGGGGTGGTTTGTTCCTCGTCGCATTGGAAAGCTAGTCCGATCTTTTCGCCTTTCTTCAATTTAATGTCCTTTTGCGATGCATTAATTACTCTAATCGGGATAATTTCTTTATTTGGGACAATGGAATTAGCTATTCGGACGAATGTTTGGCCGTTTTCCTGGGATTCACACACTAATGATTTTCCTGCTAGCGTTTTCTTGACTTTTGCCTTTGTTATAGTCTCGGTTCTTGCTGGCAGTAATAATTATTCATCTAATACGATGTCTGAATTATAACAGTTTCTTGACAGTCCACTTTATTTACTCTGATCTGGAGTTAGTTCTTCTTTTATTGTGTCATTAATCTGACTATCTCGGGGGGTCTGAATCATGATTTTTGGTTGTTGTTTTTCCTTTGTCATAAAGGTTTTCAGCTTTTCTAACCATATTGTCCATTCTTCCTTGCTTGTTTTCGGTTTAGATTTTATATTCTTGATGTCCCCCGTTTCGCCTGCATTTAAAAGTGGTAAATATTGTCCCCAGATTTTAATTGTTGGATTTTTTTCGTACGAAATTACTGCTTCCTGTTCGACCAGAAAATCTCTGCCTAGTAGTATTGAGACTTCTCCTAATATTTCATCCTCGCACACGATGAATTCAGTTTCTTCCGCATTCTGTGCTTCTTCACCTTCCGGTAGAACTTTTATAGATCCATAGATGCCGATTTCGTGGCCTGTGATTCCTCTTAGGCTAATGCTATCTGTTATTGATGTATCTATGTCTTCTTTTGGTACTAGCGATGACTTTATCAAAGAGTATGCTCCTCCCGTATCGATCATACACGACCTTCTAATACCATTGACCCTCAATATTATGATGTAAGGCGCTGGTTGTCTGTAATTTGCTTGCATGTGATTTTGGTATTCGTGTTTTCGCTGTCTATGTAGAATTGTATAGTATTTGTTTTGTTGTTGTGAACATGTGCTCCTTCTTCCCCTATATTTCCGATAGTTTGGGTCTGTTGCGCGAGGATCTGCGTGGACCCTTTTTAGTTTAAATATCTGTCACTTCTGGGGTTATTAGGGTTTGTGCCATTCCAATTCCTATCATACTTGTTTCCATTTTCTGATTGCGACGGTCTTATTTCTCTACTCCATTGTCTTGGTCTTGCACCGGTGTAGTTGTTTCTGTTGGGTGAAGTTTGCCGCTGAAATTCCCTGGTTTCCTCTTGATTAGATTGACGATTGTTTGATCTCCTAGGGTGGTATTCTTGTCCGTTTCTATTTTCCTGTTCTGGTCTTGAGCGACAGTCTCTTGCCCAGTGTCCACCTTTTCTGCAATGGAAGCATACATCATTTCTTCTCGTGTTACTTTGGTATGCGGGTTGACTTCTGCAGTCTCTGGCTATATGTCCTTTTTTTCCGCAGTTGTAGCAACTCCTGTTTCCGTCTTCAATGAATGCTACTCTCGATCCTTGGCTTTTTCCCTGGATTAGAATTAGATTTATTTCTTGTAACGATAGGATTTCTTCGGCCTTTTCTAGGGTCAGGTTCGGCTCCTTCAGTAGTAGTACGCCTGTTTCCCTCATGAGATCCTTCCTCGCTCCCAATTTGAATTGGTTTAGTATTAAATCGTCATTCATCTTTTTTATTCCTGGGTATTCGTCTGGTCTCGCACCTCTTAAGTCGTCTTCTAGAACTTTTGCTCCTAGTAGTCGTAGTCTGGTACCGAAATTTTCGACTTTTTCGTCGTGTCTTTGGAAGCAATTACTCAACTTCAGCAAGCTGTCCCCTGGCAACGTTTTGGGTGTGAATTTACGTACTAACCTATCTTTAAGTCCCAAATAATTTAAAGTGTTTAAAATCGGTTCCGACTTAAAGAAGTCGTACGCTGCCCCTGATAATTTAAATTTTAACAACTCTAATGTATCTGCTTCTGTCCAATTATCTAACCTAGCGCGTTGTTCTAGTTTCTCGAAGTACCTAGCCGCGTCCCTTCCTGTAAAATCCGACATTGTTGCAGCGATAACACCTAATGGTTGGTTCGCTGGTACCGTGATGAACTTGGTCTTATACTCTATTTCCTGTGGGGGAACTGCCGAAGCACCCGCACTTCCCTCAGTATTTGACCGTGTTCTTGGCGGTGTTCTTTGCAAGTTAGTGTTGAGTGACATATTTACTGAAGAAGGTCTAACTTATAAGCTTCTAACCAAATTGAAAGGAGAAAAACAGAAATCACCTACCTTATGCTGAAAAGTAATGCAACCGTTATTAATTTTATTTGTTATTATTATTTTTTTTTCCTTGACCCAGTGACCTATAATTATTTGTCTATTCGCTTTACTAAACTGTAATCTGTCACTTTAAGTCGTTGCCCTGTGCTAAGCTTACGCGTCGATTTTTAATTTATATAGTTTGCCTATATTTTGCAATATGATATATTGCAATAGTCCGTGAGTTTATCGTGAGAACTACAGAAAAAATTTTGAATCCCGAAAACCGCTGTCACCAGATGTAATAGCCGTCGCTGTTCCTCTTGATTCGACTATTCTTTTTTGCGATTGTTACGGGGTTCGACCGTCGCTGAGCTGTTAAGTGTGGACGGATTTTCCTTTTTTTTTTCTGTAGTCTCAGGGCGATAAATTAAAAGAAGCAAGTAACTTAAAAATTTGGTATATTGACAATAAAAACAACGGCAAGAAAAAAAACTAATGATAAATGACGCAAACAAATATATAAACAAAGTTACATGTAAGGAAAAATTTCAACTGCCGTTGCGCCCTGGTACGAGATTCGAGATTTTTCTCAGACATTTATCTAAGGATATATAATTCGATGCAACCTCTCGTACTAACGCACAACAATTTGATACCGCTTTCGAGTCTAACTGACTCTGCGCCTCACTGGACCAGCTGATGAACGACCTTAACTATTAAAACTTTTAAGGGTAGTGAGACTTAGCACCCAGACCTTTATAATACTCGATAGCGGGTATAATTAAGATAGACCTTCTTCGAATTACGAGGAAAATATAAATTGACTCACTTTGGCTGCAACCCCTGGTTCAGAACGGATGTGTAGTTACAGTTTGACCGTCGTACTTTGCTCACAATAATTACTCATACACTCGCTAATACGTCCTTCTCTGGTTCACTCGATTCGACCCGTTTCCTGATACTTGTCAGGGACTGGCACTATTACTATAACCGACAACCCGTTGGTTCAGCTGTACTTGTACCAGCTTATTTCCGCACTCCGTACTCTCTCGCTATTTTTCCCTATGTACCCACATTAAGTACTTCACCCTCCACTAGTGGGTTTTCTTCCACACAGTACTTTCTGATTGGTCAGGGCGTCTCTGAGCCGGGGGGTGCGTGGTCAGCATTTTGCAGTTTGGGTAATCGCATCGATTCTTGTCGATTATTGTTTTTTTCTATTGTGAAATTATTAAACACATTTATTGCAACTATTGCGAGTGTGGCCTACTTAATTGCATTCCGACAATTCAACAATTTTTTTGTCGCCATGCGGATAAGTAGTTTTAATTGTTTTATAGATGAAGCCACCGCTGCCTACACCAATGCTTTCCACTTACTACCGATTTAAGGCTGCTACATCTCACAACCCTTTCTTATAACTAAAACATCCCTGCCTACACCCCTGGTTATTACAGCAGCCATAAGTAAATGCAACAGCTACTGCGACGCGAATATGTTACTGAACCAAGAATGGTCGGAGGATGCGTACCAGAAAATAAAAGAGGTGGTGGAATATCCAATTAAGACGGACAAAGACTGGGATCTAGCGATTTTGATAAATCCGAAGGACAAAGAAAAAGGCCTTGGTAAAATCCTGAAAGACCGTCATCCCGAAGCCTGGGAGCTGATCGATAACGAAGAATGTGGAATTAAATATTTAACAAAAATATCAAAAACTATTACAGGCGACAGAAAAATAACAGAAACGTCAAAAAATATATACATATTACCATACGATACGGAAGAAGCGAACAACGAAAAATTATACGTAATATTACAAAAATTCAAGGACCAAATAGTGGTCGAAAAACGGGAAAGGATAGTATTCGCGGTGGCAGAAGGAGCTGACAGAGAAGCATGCAAAAAGTTACTCGAATGTATCTGCAGACATATCGAATGTAGTATTGAATACAGAGTACCTAACAAAACGCAGGGAAAAAAAAGTAGTCGACGAGAAGAACAGAGGAACACAACACTAACAATTAGAAGCGAGGGAGAAAGTTACGCAGGTCTGCTCAAAAGGCTAAAGCAAAACATTGACATCAAAAAGTTAGACATAAACGTTAAGGACATACGAAAAGCAGGCACTAACGATCTACAGATTACGCTGGCCGAAGGCAAAGAAAAGGCTATAAACTTTAAGGAAAAAATAACAGAACTAGGTCAGGAGATAAACGTTACAACTAGATTAAACGGAACAACGATAAACATATTAGGAATGGACGAAACTACGACAGAGAAAGATGTAATACAAGCCCTAACAAGCGAACTAACGATAACTGAAGACGACGTTGACATCAAGTCGATAAGACCGGCCAAATATGACAAAACAGCGGCGACGGTAGTTATCCCAAGAGGAGTGGCAGACCGGATAATAAAAGCAGGGAAGATAAAGGTTGGCTGGATTGACTGTAGTGTCGTGGGAAGAATACAAATAAGACGATGCTACAATTGTTTGGAGTATGGACATAGAACTGCAGAGTGTCAGGCTACAGATACCAAGAAGGACATGTGTCTGAACTGTGGACAGGACGGGCATAAGAGTAAAGATTGCAAGAACGATATCTACTGCATCAAATGCAAGAAAAAAGGACACCGCTCAGATCAATTCCGATGTCCATATTTCAAGACGCTCATTATGGAGACGCGTAAAGGAAAAAACAAGCCCGATCTCTACAATATGACTAGCACGAATAGTACTTCCACGGAACCTACGGGAAATGAGCGGCGGGTACCGCCACCACAATAAGTGTTTACGTATTATTCAATTACGTGTTATGTATATATTTTTATTGTGTATGTGTAAACGTTTGATATTTGAACTTTTCTACCTAATGGCTACTAATAAAAAACTTAGAGACGATAAGAGGAAAAAAATTCAGGCAATATCGGTCTTACAAACAAATCTCGGTACTAGTTGGTTAGCACATGACGTAGCTTTTCGGACTGCTGTGGAACGAAAGATCAACATATTAGTCGTCAGTGAGCCAAACCCGACCATCATTACAAAATTCGGTTGGTTTAGTGATAAAACTAAAAGAGTGGCTGTATACATCGTAAACAGAAACACCCAAATAAAAGAAGTCATTGCCCACGATAGATTCTTACAGATCGAACTATCTGATTGCAGACTGTATTGTTGTTATTTGTCTCCAAACCTATCGATTCAGGAATACGAAGAATGCGTCCAAAAAATCATGGAATGTGCACGAGATAACGGAGGGGAATACACTATTCTGGGAGATGTAAACGCGAAGTATGTAGCTTGGGGGTCTCCGAATACCGACAGAAGGGGAGAGATTGTAACTGAATGGATCGCTGCCTTGAATTTAACGGTCAACAACGTTGGACATCAACCAACTTTTATTCGAGGAAAAACGGAATCGGACATCGACATAACTTGCTCGATACCAAAACTCACCAATATTATTAAGAACTGGCAAGTATTACCGGACGAAACGGCCACCAATCATCAGTATATATACTTTACTATCGGAGGGAAAACCGAAAATTTTGGTCGAAGATCGAAACAAATAGACTGGGAGGCTTTTAGAATAGCAGTTAACCTGACCTACCGCCCTGAAAAGGCAACGCCGGAAAGTTATAATGCGATTATTAGCAAGCAATGTAAGAATTGCCGGATAGCGAAATCTGAAGGGCTCTCCGAGTATCAATTTGGCTTTAGGAAGGGAAAGTCCACAATTCATGCCGTGCAAGAGGTCTTGAAGATTGTCGATGCTTCCACTGCTAGAAAGGGGTGGGTAGCGCTGGTGGCATTCGACGTTAAAAACGCGTTTAACTCCTTACGCTGGAAAGTTATAATGGACGCTATGAAAGGTAAGAAATTATCCACTTACCTTGTAAATATGGTAGGCGAATATTTAAAAAGTCGCGAAATACACGTCGGAAAAGGAGTTTCCTTCAATGCTACAGCTGGTGTTCCACAAGGGTCGGTCCTAGGGCCGACTCTGTGGAATATCGCGTACTACGGGGTTCTGAGATGTTCATTCCCACCAACAACACGAGCCCTGGCCTTTGCAGACGATCTAGCCCTGGTAGTAACGGCAACCACTAAGGAAGATTTGATGGTAGATGCTAATGAATCTATTAGTATTATCGAAAGGTGGATGAAAGATCATTATCTGGAGCTAGCAGCCAAGAAAACGGAGGCGATCGTCCTCAAAGGACAGGGCAGGGGAAAGGAAATAACTTTCGAGTGCGGAGGCAGCATAGTTAGACCATCGAAGACTTTGACATACTTAGGCATTACCCTAGACGAATACGGCAGGTTCGGAGAACACCTAAGGCAGGCTACGAGGAAGGCAGAAAAAAGGCAGATGGTGCTGTGTAGAATTATGCCGGCTATTGGCTGTCCGGACACCTTGAGGAGGGCGGTACTCCATGGAGTGACGCAATCTATACTCTTGTATGGCGCACCCATATGGTATAAAAGTATAGTAGTGAAATGCCCAAAATTTGCGAAAACGGGTTTCTTATACGGCGATAGGAAATCTTGAATAGATGAGTCAGTGTGTGACCGGCGAATGCGGCTTAGGCGAGTAAGCGCGCGTGGCAAGGGGAGGTTGGGAGGACAGTGTCAAGCCGGCGTTGGCGTGGCGAACTACAATTCGGCGAACGGCGAATATCGGCGACCTATTAATGGCGATTATTGGTGTTGTGATAATAAAGTGTTTTTGAGAAAACCCCGGCGTTTCAAATCAGAAGTGGGATCAGGATCAGCGTGCGAAGAGGCCTAAGGCGAAGGATTTTCAGGAGGAAAATCTCCGGCGGGAAAAGGGCGATCTTGGTTTGTTCAGGTGTTTCAAAGATCTTAATGTTTAGGCGATTAAACTGTAAGTACCCATTTTATTATCACGGTGATATAACCTACTGGAGTTGGAGTAAAATCGAAGCGGCGTATTTGTAAATTTGATCGGCGAAATACAAAGGTGAAATTCATCACCGGCGAAGGTGGTTTTTAATTTTCGCAATCGACGGCAAGCGGTGACTTGACTGGCGGTGACAAAAAAGTATAACAACGAAGCGACCGCATTCCAACGGTGATAAGCGTTTGTTTGGATTAATTTTAATAAAATATTCCAGTGGCGTAGTTTTATTTTATTTTAATTTTATTTTAACAAATTGGCGATTTGTTTATTTGATAAGCTGGCGATTTCTTATTATGGTGAATTAATCATAGGCGTTTAATTAATTATAAATAGCGCATCTATTTTTTGGCGGCTGGTGATTATTAGATGGCGATTGGTGATAAATACGTTGCGATTTACGACTGGTGATTATTAGATGGCGATTGGTGATAAATACGTTGCGATTTACGATTGGTGATTATTACATGGCGATTGGTGATAAATACATCGCGATTGGCGATTGATGATTATTAGATGGCGATTGGTGATAAATACATCGGGATTGGCGATTGGTGATTTATACACGACGATTGGCGATTGGTGGATGATAGATCGCGTTAGGCGATTGGCGATTAACAATTGGCGATTGGCGGATGATGATTAGGTAACAGCTGGCGATTGGCGGTTGACAGCTGGTGATTAGCGAATGGCGATTGGCGAAATAGTAGATTAGGCGGAAGGTGATCGGCTTTAAAGGACAACGAGAGGCGCGTAACGGTTGGCGGGCCACCGCTGATGGTTTAGTTCAATCCCTGGCCAAGATTGAATTGACGAATATCAGCAATCGGTTAAGCCACAGGTGCATTGGCGGCGGACGATGTTTCAGGATGCTTTGCAATTGCAACATGCGCTCTTATTGGGCGAGTTCAATTCGCGGTATCTTCTTTGATTGTACGATTCGCGCGTCAGCCCTGACGTTGGTGCCAATAGCAGATATTCCAATGGCGTAGGCGAAGATAAATTATTTAATTGGCGAAAATTAATAATTTACCGAAACCGAATCGAATCTTTTTAATTAGTGGGCGGTACTGGCGATGAATTCTCGATCTAGAGGCGGAACTAGATTGTGAATTAGAGGAAAAATGGCGACCGGAGGAAACGGCGAAGTCAGACGGTACAACCCGAACTTGAAGGATTTTCCGGCGGGTGAACTGGCGAATGCTGGCGAATACTCTATGCGCAGGCGAGTTCATGAAGGGCGTTGAGCAGGCGAGTTCATGAAGGGCGTTGAGTAGGTGAGTTCATGAAGATCGTCGAGCGGGTGGCTATGCAGCAGGCGTTCCTGTAATTCGAGAATGACGGAGAAGTCGAAGGCGATTGCGTAAAAGGCGACTCCGACACCATCTACTCTCCGTGATGGAGACGTTATCAGAGGGAGAGAGTTGTTGATGTAGGCGTTTCGACCCTTGGCGTTGGGGTTCGAGATAATTGATCATTTCGATCCTGGCGACCCGGATTCCAACGTGGACAGGTGTTTGTTCACTGGTGGGCGACACATACGACGTAATCATGCAGGCGATATTAGATGGTGCGGCGAAACGTTCCACCAGCGAGGGGAATGCAACCTCTCGTGGGAAGAAATTACGGAAGGCGGTTTCGCAGACGACGGGACTACGGTGCAGTCCTCGTGGAGTATTTGGTCCGGCGCAAACAGCCAACCAAGAGAATGATGGCGTATTATTAGGTGAAGCTGGCTCTGTGATTGGGTGAAGATCGTGGGCCGAAGGAGCTCCAGGCGAATATCCAGGCGCAGGATTTGTTTCTACGGAGGCGTTCATGGAGGCGAAGAAGTAATGACGTATTCAGATACTGGAAGCAACTGGAACCTGATTTCTCAGAGGCGGTAAGGCGCATAGGTGGGCAGTTTTCGACGGGGCGTTACCACAGCATAAAGGCGTGTAAATTTCGAAAAGATTTTGGCGAATGAATCATTCGAAACTCAGGCGTTGGCGTTGAACTACTCTTGTAGTAAGAATTAATTGGCGCACTGGGCGTTACGATGGCGTCACAATGGTAGTACGTGGCGGCAAGACGTATCTCACCAAAGGGCCGGACATCAATGAACTTATGAGGCGAATCACGCTTGATGTACCGAATTCGAGGAGCAAGGTATAATTGGCGGAAAATGTAGTACTCTCACCTGTGACGGTGAACCAGGTGAAGGTCACTTTCTCGGCAGCCGTGAGAAAGGCCAGATAACACATGGGGCGCAAGCAAATTCCGATTGGGCGTTCCATCGTGATGATTTCGGCGGGTTTAATAGGCGAACATTTTTGTTCAACTAAGGCGATTCATTTAGGTGACGAGTAGGCTAGTGGGAGCGAGGCGTAGCTCATTGGGCGAGCAGAAATCTATCTGCCCAGCGAAGATGATGCAGGGCGATTCAACAAACCGGCGTTAAAGTGAGGAAAATGACAGATTAGTGCAGGTTTTGCAGGCGTAAATATAGGCGATACCACGGGTGACGTAAAAAGGCGATTAATTAATTTATTGATCTACGTAAACGAAAATCGGTGTGTTATCGGCGTATTCCCAGGGACGATGATTTTTGGTTTCAGGTTTTAGGTTCTGCGATAATGGTGGTTCGAGAAAAGGCGCAAACTCTTGGCGATAGGCGTGATAAGAGAAAGCGAATCGGCGTGTACGAGTCCCATGGGCGTTTATTCCGAAAATAATGGCGATTTCAGAATATATGGGGCGATTGATAAAATTGCTATGTGGTGAGCTGTTGACGTATATTGAGGATCTACCTTACACGGCGAGCAAGAACGAAATATGGCGATATTGGAATCGGTGTTGGTGCAGAAAGCTGGCGTGAAGCTGAAACTGGAGAAGCGCTCGTTTTGTAGCGAAGTATTAAATATTTAGGACACGAGACCGATGCGGCGTGCATTAAACCTGGGTGATGTAGAACACTGGTGGTGTTATATTTTCTTGAACTTGAAGATGTCCACGGCGTTAGTCAGTTCCTAGGGGTGGCGAGTTACTAGGAAATGTATTCGAAACTTTGAATGGTTGGCGAAGCCACTGACAAGTTTGACCAATGTACATGCTGAATAATGGCGATGGGCGGACGAACAACAATTTTCGCTTGAGTTGATAAAGGCGAAATTATCAGACCGACCAATTCTGGCGTTGTACGATAGTAAGGCGGCTAATGAACTTCACACAGATGCTAGTGAACTAGGCGTATCTGGTATCTTCTTCTAATTGGCGAAGATAAATCTCTTAGGGCGGTAGAATATTTCAATATGGCGACTACAGTAGGTCCATCGAAGCTACGAACTGGAAACACTGGCGGTGGAGGAGTAAACCACAAGTATATTTGGTGGGCGTTCACTTTAAGGTGACAGACTATGTGGTGGTTAAAGCGGCGTTGCTCAAAAAGGATTTGGTGCTTCGAGAGCTAGGTGGTAGCTGGCGATTCAGGCGCACGATATAGAGATACAACATCGACTGGGCGTTAATGTGGCGTATAGGTGATCGACGATGGGCGTATAGGTGATGTGTTAAATAGAAACCATCCTGTCCGAACAGTAGGCGTTAACGTTGTCAAGACGGAAGAAGGCGATTGGTTTCTAACGGCGCAATTACAAGATCCTAAGGCGCAAGAGATTGCTAGGTTGTTGGCGACCAATGACGTACCAACGGTTGTAAAGGCGCATTACAAATTTCAGCAAGAACGACTAGCGTAAAACGGCGACAGGCGAAAAGACGAGGCCTGACGATGGCAAAATTCGGATTGTTGCGTAAGAATCACGATGACATGGGTCATCCAGCGGTTAAACGGTGTCTGGCGTTTATCGAAGAAACTCATTGGTTTCCTCGAAAGCGGCGTTTCGTCGAGAAATATGTGGCGTTATTTCTCAACTGCGGGTTTGCAAAAGACCAATACAGGCGGGGCTTCTTGCATCCCATCAGGCGGCGGGCAATACCATTCGACACGGCGCATGTCGATCATTTAGGTGTATCCATTAGGAATATCGGGGGCACGCTTATACACTCATTATGGCGAATGGGTTTACTAAGTTCGTGCTGGCGAAACCCTTGAAGACTCATAAGGCGAAGATGACTATAGCACGAAAGCGCGAGGCGTTCGGCGAATTCAGCTATCCCCGGTGATTGATCTCTGATCGAGGCAAGGTGTTTGTCAGTGCAGAGTTCAAGGTGTTTTTAGCAGAAAAGGGCGTTTAGCATGTATGGTGAATGCTGTAGCGACTCCTATGGCGAATGGTCAGGCGAAACGGCCAATACGACGATAGTCGAGGCGACAACTTCGACCACTGAGAGCGAGAGAGACGGATCGAGAAGCTGCCGGGCGTTGTGTGGGGTTTTAGTAACGCCACCAACTCTAGCATGCATTTCTCTCCTACTCACTCAATGTTCTCACATAATCACGGACGAGTAACCGACTTGGCGAATGGCGAGCTGATCAGCACTACAAATAACAGGCGGGCCGGCGGTGGTCACGGAGACGTGGTGAATGTCTCACCGGATGTTGAATGCTCAAACAGGCGTTTGGCGAACATGGCGTACTTATTCGAATTTGGCGTACCTATTCGATTTTGGTGGAAACCTGAATCAGGCTGATTCAACCGAGCAGTCCATCCACCTGAGTGAGCGAGGTGACGACCGAACTCTTCAGGATAACGGGCGTGACAAGACGAAAAGTCTTGGGCGGAATCAGGCGATTGCACTAAGGCGAAGTGCCAGGTTACACTCTAAAAGAGAATGTCCGATGATTGGGTCGAATACGACAGAAAGTTGGGCGACAACTTCGGAGTTGGCGAAGAACGTTGGCGGAAAACGTAAAACGGGCGGTGTAAACCAAAACGAACGAAAGTTTTTCGATGAGGCTCCCGGAAAACGGCGTCCGCTGGGCCTTGTCGATGGCGAAGGAGTACACGAGCGGCGAGCAAAGTGGTGGCGAACATCGATCAGGCGGCTCAGAAGATGACATCGAGATTTGACCGAAAACGGAAGACAGCAACCAACTACAAACCAGGCGAATGCACTAAGGCGAAGCGCCAGGTTACGCTCTTAAAGAGAATGTTTGATGATTGGGTCGAATAAAGCGGAAAGTTGGGCGGCAACTTTGGAGTTGGCGAATAACGTTGGTGAAAAACGTTAGCGGGAAATTTAAACTTGGTGGCGTTAACCAAGGTGGGCGAATGGTGTGCGATGTCGATGAGATTCCCGAACGGCGTTGGTTAAGTCTTATCGATGGCAAAAGAGTGCACGAAAGACGAACGAGGGCGTTGGCGAATACTTACAAACTAGGCGGCTAACAGGATGACAGGCAGCTAACTGGAGGAAGACGAGAATTGACCATAGACGAGGAAGGACGCGAACAAATACAAAGCAGGTGATTTAGACGGTCGCTGGTGTTGGTGATAAAATGGTTAACAAACAACTGGATGCATCGTATCGAAAGCGAAATATCTGGCGAGATAATCATGGAGGAGATAAAAGGCGTTAAAGAGTACAAACGGTGTAAGACTATCGAGGCGGTCGATTTGTTAAAACCATATCATTCGATTAATCAGGTAGATTAGGAATGCAATAGGCGAGCATTTCAGGCAAATTACTTGGACCAATTTTAGGCGAGTAAGGCGAATATACTAGGCGTACTAGACGAGAGTTTCAGGCGAATTAACTTGACACACACTTGACGAAATTGGCGAGACAAATTAGGTGAATGTATTCGGCAAATTAGGCGTATTAGGCGTACCAGGCGAAAATCTTAGACGAATTAAGCAGACGATTTTGGCGAGTGAATGCATAGAAAAATGCATGGGCGGAGTTTGGTAAATTAATGAGGACATTTAATTCTGCAGGATGGCCGAGTGAAATGCCCAAAATTTGCGAAAACGGGTTTCTTATACGGCGATAGGAAATCTCGAATAGATGAGTCAGTGTGACCGGCGAATGCGGCTTAGGCGAGTAAGCGCGCGTGGCAAGGGGAGGTTGGGAGGACAGTGTCAAGCCGGCGTTGGCGTGGCGAACTACAATTCGCTGAACGGCGAATATCGGCGACCTATTAATGGCGATTATTGGTGTTTGTGATAATAAAGTGTTTTTGAGAAAACCCCGGCGTTTCATTTGGTTAAAATTTATTTGTATGGAAAAAATTGATTATTTCGAAAACTATTAGGTTTTGAAAAAATTTACAAGAGGGTAAAATTGTTCAAAATACTTTTCACCATCGAACGATAGATTTTGCAATATAATCGGAAAAGCCGCAAGAAAAATTGCACTTTTTACAACCTTAATTTTTAATTTTCTCGTAAACGGTAGGAATTACGAAAAATTTTATAATTATGTCATTTGTAGAGAATATCGTTCTCCATCGAATAGCAATTTACGAATTTTCCTACGACATCTAATTCCTGGTGATATTACAAAATGAAAAATTTGGTTAAAATTTATTTGTATGGAAAAAATTGTTCAAAATACTTTTCACCATCGAACGATAGATTTTCCAATAAAATGGGAAAAGCCGCAAGGAAAATAGAACTTTTAATAACCTTAATTTTAAATTTTCTCGTAAACGGTAGGACTTACGAAAAATTTTATAATTATGTAATTTGTAGAAATTATCGTTCTCCATCGAATAGCAATTTACGAATTTTCCTACGACAACTAATTCCTGGTGATATTACAAAATTAAAAATTTGGTTAAAATTTATTTGTATGGAAAAAATTGATTATATCGAAAACTATTAGGTTTTGAAAAAAATTACAAGAGGGCAAAATTGTTCAAAATACTTTTCACCATCGAACGATAGATTTTGCAATATAATCGGAAAAGCCGCAAGAAAAATAGCACTTTTTACAACCTTAATTTTGAATTTTTTCGTAAACGGTAGGAATTACGAAAATTTTTATAATTATGTAATTTGTAGAGAATATCGTTCTCCATCGAATAGCGATTTACGAATTTTCCTACGATAACTAATTCCTGGTGATATTACAAAATGAAAAATTTGGTTAAATTTAATTTGTATAGAAAAAATTGATTATTTCGAAAACTATTAGGTTTTGAAAAAAATTACAAGAGGGCAAAATTGTTCAAAATACTTTTCACCATCGAACGATAGATTTTCCAATAAAGTCGGAAAAGCCGCAAGGAAAATAGCACTTTTAATAACCTTAATTTTTAATTTTTTCGTAAACGGTAGGAATTACGAAAAATTTTATAATTATGTAATTTGTAGAGAATATCGTTCTCCATCGAATAGCAATTTACGAATTTTCCTACGACAACTAATTCCTGGTGATATTACAAAATGAAAAATTTGGTGAAAATTTATTTGTATGGAAAAAATTGATTATTTCGAAAACTATTAGGTTTTGGGAAAATTTACAAGAGGGCATAATTGTTTAAAATACTTTTCACCATCGAACGATAGATTTTCCAATAAAGTCGGAAAAGCCGCAAGGAAAATAGCACTTTTAATAACCTTAATTTTGAATTTTTTCGTAAACGGTAGGACTTACGAAAAATTTTATATCATGTAATTTGTAGAGAATATCGTTCTCCATCGAATAGCAATTTACGAATTTTCCTACGACAACTAATTCCTGGTGATATTACAAAATGAAAAATTTGGTGAAAATTTATTTGTATGGAAAAAAATGATTATTTCGAAAACTATTAGGTTTTGGAAAAATTTACAAGAGGGCAAAATTGTTCAAAATACTTGTCACCATCGAACGATAGATTTTCCAATAAAGTCGGAAAAGCCGCAAGGAAAATAGCACTTTTAATAACCTTAATTTTTAATTTTTTCGTAAACGGTAGGAATTACGAAAAATTTTATAATTATGTAATTTGTGGAGAATATCGTTCTCCATCGAATAGCAATTTATGAAATTTTCCTATGACAACTAATTCCTGGTGATATTACAAAATGAAAAATTTGGTGAAAATTTATTTGTATGGAAAAAATTGATTATTTCGAAAACTATTAGGTTTTGGGAAAATTTACAAGAGGGCATAATTGTTTAAAATACTTTTCACCATCGAACGATAGATTTTCCAATAAAGTCGGAAAAGCCGCAAGGAAAATAGCACTTTTAATAACCTTAATTTTGAAACTTTTTCGTAAACGGTAGGACTTACGAAAAATTTTATAATTATGTAATTTGTAGAGGATATCGTTCTCCATCGAATAGCAATTTACGAATTTTCCTACGACAACTAATTCCTGGTGATATTACAAAATGAAAACTTTGGTGAAAATTTATTTGTATGGAAAAAATTTATTATTTCGAAAACTATTAGGTTTTGGAAAAATTTACAAGAGGGCAAAATTGTTTAAAATACTTTTCACCATCGAACGATAGATTTTCCAAAAAAGTCGGAAAAGCCTCAAGGAAAATAGCACTTTTAATAACCTTAATTTTTAATTTTTTCGTAAACGGTAGGAATTACGAAAAATTTTATAATTATGTAATTTGTAGAGAATATCGTTCTCCATCGAATAGCAATTTACGAATTTTCCTACGACAACTAATTCCTGGTGATATTACAAAATGAAAAATTTGGTGAAAATTTATTTGTATGGAAAAAATTGATTATTTCGAAAACTATTAGGTTTTGGGAAAATTTACAAGAGGGCATAATTGTTTAAAATACTTTTCACCATCGAACGATAGATTTTCCAATAAAGTCGGAAAAGCCGCAAGGAAAATAGCACTTTTAATAACCTTAATTTTGAATTTTTTCGTAAACGGTAGGACTTACGAAAAATTTTATATTATGTAATTTGTAGAGAATATCGTTCTCCATCGAATAGCAATTTACGAATTTTCCTACGACAACTAATTCCTGGTGATATTACAAAATGAAAAATTTGGTGAAAATTTATTTGTATGGAAAAAAATGATTATTTCGAAAACTATTAGGTTTTGGAAAAATTTACAAGAGGGCAAAATTGTTCAAAATACTTGTCACCATCAAACGATAGATTTTCCAATAAAGTCGGAAAAGCCGCAAGGAAAATAGCACTTTTAATAACCTTAATTTTGAATTTTTCCGTAAACGGTAGGACTTACGAAAAATTTTATATCATGTAATTTGTAGAGAATATCGTTCTCCATCGAATAGCAATTTACGAATTTTCCTACGACAACTAATTCCTGGTGATATTACAAAATGAAAAATTTGGTGAAAATTTATTTGTATGGAAAAAATTGATTATTTCGAAAACTATTAGGTTTTGGGAAAATTTACAAGAGGGCATAATTGTTTAAAATACTTTTCACCATCGAACGATAGATTTTGCAATAAAGTCGGAAAAGCCGCAAGGAAAATAGCACTTTTAATAACCTTAATTTTGAAACTTTTTCGTAAACGGTAGGACTTACGAAAAATTTTATAATTATGTAATTTGTAGAGGATATCGTTCTCCATCGAATAGCAATTTACGAATTTTCCTACGACAACTAATTCCTGGTGATATTACAAAATGAAAACTTTGGTGAAAATTTATTTGTATGGAAAAAATTTATTATTTCGAAAACTATTAGGTTTTGGAAAAATTTACAAGAGGGCAAAATTGTTTAAAATACTTTTCACCATCGAACGATAGATTTTCCAAAAAAGTCGGAAAAGCCTCAAGGAAAATAGCACTTTTAATAACCTTAATTTTTAATTTTTTCGTAAACGGTAGGAATTACGAAAAATTTTATAATTATGTAATTTGTAGAGAATATCGTTCTCCATCGAATAGCAATTTACGAATTTTCCTACGACAACTAATTCCTGGTTATATTACAAAATGAAAAATTTGGTGAAAATTTATTTGTATGGAAAAAATTGATTATTTCGAAAACTATTAGGTTTTGGGAAAATTTACAAGAGGGCATAATTGTTTAAAATACTTTTCACCATCGAACGATAGATTTTCCAATAAAGTCGGAAAAGCCGCAAGGAAAATAGCACTTTTAATAACCTTAATTTTGAATTTTTTCGTAAACGGTAGGACTTACGAAAAATTTTATATCATGTAATTTGTAGAGAATATCGTTCTCCATCGAATAGCAATTTACGAATTTTCCTACGACAACTAATTCCTGGTGATATTACAAAATGAAAAATTTGGTGAAAATTTATTTGTATGGAAAAAATTGATTATTTCGAAAACTATTAGGTTTTGGGAAAATTTACAAGAGGGTAAAATTGTTCAAAATACTTTTCACCATCGAACGATAGATTTTCCAATAATGTCGGAAAAGCCGCAAGGAAAATAGAACTTTTTATAACCTTAATTTTGAATTTTTTCGTAAACGGTAGGAATTACGAAAAATTTTATATCATGTAATTTGTAGAGAATATCGTTCTCCATCGAATAGCAATTTACGAATTTTCCTACGACAACTAATTCCTGGTGATATTACAAAATGAAAAATTTGGTGAAAATTTATTTGTATGGAAAAAATTGATTATTTCGAAAACTATTAGGTTTTGGGAAAATTTACAAGAGGGCATAATTGTTTAAAATACTTTTCACCATCGAACGATAGATTTTGCAATAAAGTCGGAAAAGCCGCAAGGAAAATAGCACTTTTAATAACCTTAATTTTGAAACTTTTTCGTAAACGGTAGGACTTACGAAAAATTTTATAATTATGTAATTTGTAGAGGATATCGTTCTCCATCGAATAGCAATTTACGAATTTTCCTACGACAACTAATTCCTGGTGATATTACAAAATGAAAACTTTGGTGAAAATTTATTTGTATGGAAAAAATTTATTATTTCGAAAACTATTAGGTTTTGGAAAAATTTACAAGAGGGCAAAATTGTTTAAAATACTTTTCACCATCGAACGATAGATTTTCCAAAAAAGTCGGAAAAGCCTCAAGGAAAATAGCACTTTTAATAACCTTAATTTTTAATTTTTTCGTAAACGGTAGGAATTACGAAAAATTTTATAATTATGTAATTTGTAGAGATTATCGTTCTCCATCGAATAGCAATTTACGAATTTTCCTACGACAACTAATTCCTGGTGATATTACAAAATGAAAAATTTGGTGAAAATTTATTTGTATGGAAAAAATTGATTATTTCGAAAACTATTAGGTTTTGGGAAAATTTACAAGAGGGCATAATTGTTTAAAATACTTTTCACCATCGAACGATAGATTTTCCAATAAAGTCGGAAAAGCCGCAAGGAAAATAGCACTTTTAATAACCTTAATTTTGAATTTTTTCGTAAACGGTAGGACTTACGAAAAATTTTATATCATGTAATTTGTAGAGAATATCGTTCTCCATCGAATAGCAATTTACGAATTTTCCTACGACAACTAATTCCTGGTGATATTACAAAATGAAAAATTTGGTGAAAATTTATTTGTATGGAAAAAAATGATTATTTCGAAAACTATTAGGTTTTGGGAAAATTTACAAGAGGGCATAATTGTTTAAAATACTTTTCACCATCGAACGATAGATTTTCCAATAAAGTCGGAAAAGCCGCAAGGAAAATAGCACTTTTAATAACCTTAATTTTTAATTTTTTCGTAAACGGTAGGAATTACGAAAAATTTTATAATTATGTAATTTGTAGAGAATATCGTTCTCCATCGAATAGCAATTTACGAATTTTCCTACGACAAGTAATTCCTGGTGATATTACAAAATGAAAAATTTGGTGAAAATTTATTTGTATGGAAAAAATTGATTATTTCGAAAACTATTAGGTTTTGGGAAAATTTACAAGAGGGCAAAATTGTTTAAAATACTTTTCACCATCGAACGATAGATTTTCCAAAAAAGTCGGAAAAGCCTCAAGGAAAATAGCACTTTTAATAACCTTAATTTTTAATTTTTTCGTAAACGGTAGGAATTACGAAAAATTTTATAATTATGTAATTTGTAGAGAATATCGTTCTCCATCGAATAGCAATTTACGAATTTTCCTACGACAACTAATTCCTGGTGATATTACAAAATGAAAAATTTGGTGAAAATTTATTTGTATGGAAAAAATTGATTATTTCGAAAACTATTAGGTTTTGGGAAAATTTACAAGAGGGCATAATTGTTTAAAATACTTTTCACCATCGAACGATAGATTTTCCAATAAAGTCGGAAAAGCCGCAAGGAAAATAGCACTTTTAATAACCTTAATTTTGAATTTTTTCGTAAACGGTAGGACTTACGAAAAATTTTATATCATGTAATTTGTAGAGAATATCGTTCTCCATCGAATAGCAATTTACGAATTTTCCTACGACAACTAATTCCTGGTGATATTACAAAATGAAAAATTTGGTGAAAATTTATTTGTATGGAAAAAAATGATTATTTCGAAAACTATTAGGTTTTGGAAAAATTTACAAGAGGGCAAAATTGTTCAAAATACTTGTCACCATCGAACGATAGACTTTCCAATAAAGTCGGAAAAGCCGCAAGGAAAATAGCACTTTTAATAACCTTAATTTTTAATTTTTTCGTAAACGGTAGGAATTACGAAAAATTTTATAATTATGTAATTTGTGGAGAATATCGTTCTCCATCGAATAGCAATTTATGAAATTTTCCTATGACAACTAATTCCTGGTGATATTACAAAATGAAAAATTTGGTGAAAATTTATTTGTATGGAAAAAATTGATTATTTCGAAAACTATTAGGTTTTGGGAAAATTTACAAGAGGGCATAATTGTTTAAAATACTTTTCACCATCGAACGATAGATTTTCCAATAAAGTCGGAAAAGCCGCAAGGAAAATAGCACTTTTAATAACCTTAATTTTGAAACTTTTTCGTAAACGGTAGGACTTACGAAAAATTTTATAATTATGTAATTTGTAGAGAATATCGTTCTCCATCGAATAGCAATTTACGAATTTTCCTACGACAACTAATTCCTGGTGATATTACAAAATGAAAAATTTGGTGAAAATTTATTTGTATGGAAAAAATTGATTATTTCGAAAACTATTAGGTTTTGGGAAAATTTACAAGAGGGCATAATTGTTTAAAATACTTTTCACCATCGAACGATAGATTTTCCAATAATGTCGGAAAAGCCGCAAGGAAAATAGCACTTTTAATAACCTTAATTTTGAATTTTTTCGTAAACGGTAGGACTTACGAAAAATTTTATATCATGTAATTTGTAGAGAATATCGTTCTCCATCGAATAGCAATTTACGAATTTTCCTACGACAACTAATTCCTGGTGATATTACAAAATGAAAAATTTGGTGAAAATTTATTTGTATGGAAAAAATTGATTATTTCGAAAACTATTAGGTTTTGGGAAAATTTACAAGAGGGCATAATTGTTTAAAATACTTTTCACCATCGAACGATAGATTTTGCAATAAAGTCGGAAAAGCCGCAAGGAAAATAGCACTTTTAATAACCTTAATTTTGAAACTTTTTCGTAAACGGTAGGACTTACGAAAAATTTTATATCATGTAATTTGTAGAGAATATCGTTCTCCATCGAATAGCAATTTACGAATTTTCCTACGACAACTAATTCCTGGTGATATTACAAAATGAAAAATTTGGTGAAAATTTATTTGTATGGAAAAAATTGATTATTTCGAAAACTATTAGGTTTTGGGAAAATTTACAAGAGGGCATAATTGTTTAAAATACTTTTCACCATCGAACGATAGATTTTGCAATAAAGTCGGAAAAGCCGCAAGGAAAATAGCACTTTTAATAACCTTAATTTTGAAACTTTTTCGTAAACGGTAGGACTTACGAAAAATTTTATAATTATGTAATTTGTAGAGGATATCGTTCTCCATCGAATAGCAATTTACGAATTTTCCTACGACAACTAATTCCTGGTGATATTACAAAATGAAAACTTTGGTGAAAATTTATTTGTATGGAAAAAATTTATTATTTCGAAAACTGTTAGGTTTTGGAAAAATTTACAAGAGGGCAAAATTGTTTAAAATACTTTTCACCATCGAACGATAGATTTTCCAAAAAAGTCGGAAAAGCCTCAAGGAAAATAGCACTTTTAATAACCTTAATTTTTAATTTTTTCGTAAACGGTAGGAATTACGAAAAATTTTATAATTATGTAATTTGTAGAGAATATCGTTCTCCATCGAATAGCAATTTACGAATTTTCCTACGACAACTAATTCCTGGTGATATTACAAAATGAAAAATTTGGTGAAAATTTATTTGTATGGAAAAAATTGATTATTTCGAAAACTATTAGGTTTTGGGAAAATTTACAAGAGGGCATAATTGTTTAAAATACTTTTCACCATCGAACGATAGATTTTCCAATAAAGTCGGAAAAGCCGCAAGGAAAATAGCACTTTTAATAACCTTAATTTTGAATTTTTTCGTAAACGGTAGGACTTACGAAAAATTTTATATTATGTAATTTGTAGAGAATATCGTTCTCCATCGAATAGCAATTTACGAATTTTCCTACGACAACTAATTCCTGGTGATATTACAAAATGAAAAATTTGGTGAAAATTTATTTGTATGGAAAAAAATGATTATTTCGAAAACTATTAGGTTTTGGAAAAATTTACAAGAGGGAAAAATTGTTCATAATACTTGTCACCATCGAACGATAGACTTTCCAATAAAGTCGGAAAAGCCGCAAGGAAAATAGCACTTTTAATAACCTTAATTTTTAATTTTTTCGTAAACGGTAGGAATTACGAAAAATTTTATAATTATGTAATTTGTAGAGAATATCGTTCTCCATCGAATAGCAATTTATGAAATTTTCCTATGACAACTAATTCCTGGTGATATTACAAAATGAAAAATTTGGTGAAAATTTATTTGTATGGAAAAAATTGATTATTTCGAAAACTATTAGGTTTTGGGAAAATTTACAAGAGGGCATAATTGTTTAAAATACTTTTCACCATCGAACGATAGATTTTCCAATAAAGTCGGAAAAGCCGCAAGGAAAATAGCACTTTTAATAACCTTAATTTTGAAACTTTTTCGTAAACGGTAGGACTTACGAAAAATTTTATAATTATGTAATTTGTAGAGAATATCGTTCTCCATCGAATAGCAATTTACGAATTTTCCTACGACAACTAATTCCTGGTGATATTACAAAATGAAAACTTTGGTGAAAATTTATTTGTATGGAAAAAATTGATTATTTCGAAAACTATTAGGTTTTGGAAAAATTTACAAGAGGGCAAAATTGTTTAAAATACTTTTCACCATCGAACGATAGATTTTCCAATAAAGTCGGAAAAGCCGCAAGGAAAATAGCACTTTTAATAACCTTAATTTTTAATTTTTTCGTAAACGGTAGGAATTACGAAAAATTTTATGATTATGTAATTTGTAGAGAATATTGTTCTCCATCGAATAGCAATTTACAAATTTTCCTACGACAATTAATTCCTGGTGATATTACAAAATGAAAAATTTGGTGAAAATGTATTTGTATGGAAAAAATGGATTATTTCGAAAACTATTAGGTTTTGGGAAAATTTACAAGAGGGCATAATTGTTTAAAATACTTTTCACCATCGAACGATAAATTTTCCAATAAAGTCGGAAAAGCCGCAAGGAAAATAGCACTTTTAATAACCTTAATTTTTAATTTTTTCGTAAACGGTAGGAATTACGAAAAATTTTATAATTATGTAATTTGTAGAGAATATCGTTCTCCATCGAATAGCAATTTACGAATTTTCCTACGACAAGTAATTCCTGGTGATATTACAAAATGAAAAATTTGGTGAAAATTTATTTGTATGGAAAAAATTGATTATTTCGAAAACTATTAGGTTTTGGGAAAATTTACAAGAGGGCAAAATTGTTTAAAATACTTTTCACCATCGAACGATAGATTTTCCAAAAAAGTCGGAAAAGCCTCAAGGAAAATAGCACTTTTAATAACCTTAATTTTTAATTTTTTCGTAAACGGTAGGAATTACGAAAAATTTTATAATTATGTAATTTGTAGAGAATATCGTTCTCCATCGAATAGCAATTTACGAATTTTCCTACGACAACTAATTCCTGGTGATATTACAAAATGAAAAATTTGGTGAAAATTTATTTGTATGGAAAAAATTGATTATTTCGAAAACTATTAGGTTTTGGGAAAATTTACAAGAGGGCATAATTGTTTAAAATACTTTTCACCATCGAACGATAGATTTTCCAATAAAGTCGGAAAAGCCGCAAGGAAAATAGCACTTTTAATAACCTTAATTTTGAATTTTTTCGTAAACGGTAGGACTTACGAAAAATTTTATATCATGTAATTTGTAGAGAATATCGTTCTCCATCGAATAGCAATTTACGAATTTTCCTACGACAACTAATTCCTGGTGATATTACAAAATGAAAAATTTGGTGAAAATTTATTTGTATGGAAAAAATTTATTATTTCGAAAACTATTAGGTTTTGGAAAAATTTACAAGAGGGCAAAATTGTTCAAAATACTTTTCACCATCGAACGATAGATTTTCCAATAAAGTCGGAAAAGCCGCAAGGAAAATAGCACTTTTAATAACCTTAATTTTTAATTTTTTCGTAAACGGTAGGAATTACGAAAAATTTTATAATTATGTAATTTGTAGAGAATATCGTTCTCCATCGAATAGCAATTTACGAATTTTCCTACGACAAGTAATTCCTGGTGATATTACAAAATGAAAAATTTGGTGAAAATTTATTTGTATGGAAAAAAAATGATTATTTCGAAAACTATTAGGTTTTGGGAAAATTTACAAGAGGGCATAATTGTTTAAAATACTTTTCACCATCGAACGATAGATTTTCCAAAAAAGTCGGAAAAGCCGCAAGGAAAATAGCACTTTTAATAACCTTAATTTTTAATTTTTTCGTAAACGGTAGGAATTACGAAAAATTTTATAATTATGTAATTTGTAGAGAATATCGTTCTCCATCGAATAGCAATTTACGAATTTTCCTACGACAAGTAATTCCTGGTGATATTACAAAATGAAAAATTTGGTGAAAATTTATTTGTATGGAAAAAATTGATTATTTCGAAAACTATTAGGTTTTGGGGAAAATTTACAAGAGGGCATAATTGTTTAAAATACTTTTCACCATCGAACGATAGATTTTCCAATAAAGTCGGAAAAGCCGCAAGGAAAATAGCACTTTTAATAACTTTAATTTTTAATTTTTTCGTAAACGGTAGGAATTACGAAAAATTTTATAATTATGTAATTTGTAGAGAATATCGTTCTCCATCGAATAGCAATTTACGAATTTTCCTACGACAACTAATTCCTGGTGATATTACAAAATGAAAAATTTGGTTAAAATTTATTTGAATGGAAAAAATTGATTATTTCGAAAACTATTAGGTTTTGGAAAAATTTACAAGAGGGCAAAATTGTTTAAAATACTTTTCACCATCGAACGATAGATTTTCCAATAAAGTCGGAAAAGCCGCAAGGAAAATAGCACTTTTAATAACCTTAATTTTGAATTTTTTCGTAAACGGTAGGACTTACGAAAAATTTTATATCATGTAATTTGTAGAGAATATCGTTCTCCATCGAATAGCAATTTACGAATTTTCCTACGACAACTAATTCTTGGTGATATTACAAAATGAAAAATTTGGTGAAAATTTATTTGTATGGAAAAAATTTATTATTTCGAAAACTATTAGGTTTTGGAAAAATTTACAAGAGGGCAAAATTGTTTAAAATACTTTTCACCATCGAACGATAGATTTTCCAATAAAGTCGGAAAAGCCGCAAGGAAAATAGCACTTTTAATAACCTTAATTTTGAATTTTTTCGTAAACGGTAGGACTTACGAAAAATTTTATATCATGTAATTTGTAGAGAATATCGTTCTCCATCGAATAGCAATTTACGAATTTTCCTACGACAATTAATTCCTGGTGATATTACAAAATGAAAAATTTGGTTAAAATTTATTTGTATGGAAAAAATTGATTATTTCGAAAACTATTAGGTTTTGGAAAAATTTACAAGAGGGTAAAATTGTTCAAAATACTTTTCACCATCGAACGATAGATTTTCCAATAAAATCGGAAAAGCCGCAAGGAAAATAGCACTTTTAATAACCTTAATTTTGAATTTTTTCGTAAACGGTAGGACTTACGAAAAATTTTATATCATGTAATTTGTAGAGAATATCGTTCTCCATCGAATAGCGATTTACGAATTTTCCTACGATAACTAATTCCTGGTGATATTACAAAATGAAAAATTTGGTGAAAATTTATTTGTATGGAAAAAAATGATTATTTCGAAAACTATTAGGTTTTGGGAAAATTTACAAGAGGGCATAATTGTTTAAAATACTTTTCACCATCGAACGATAGATTTTCCAATAAAGTCGGAAAAGCCGCAAGGAAAATAGCACTTTTAATAACCTTCATTTTGAATTTTTTCGTAAACGGTAGGACTTACGAAAAATTTTATATCATGTAATTTGTAGAGAATATCGTTCTCCATCGAATAGCGATTTACGAATTTTCCTACGATAACTAATTCCTGGTGATATTACAAAATGAAAAATTTGGTGAAAATTTATTTGTATGGAAAAAAATGATTATTTCGAAAACTATTAGGTTTTGGGAAAATTTACAAGAGGGCATAATTGTTTAAAATACTTTTCACCATCGAACGATAGATTTTCCAATAAAGTCGGAAAAGCCGCAAGGAAAATAGCACTTTTAATAACCTTCATTTTGAATTTTTTCGTAAACGGTAGGACTTACGAAAAATTTTATAATTATGTAATTTGTAGAGAATATCGTTCTCCATCGAATAGCAATTTACGAATTTTCCTACGACAACTAATTCCTGGTGATATTACAAAATGAAAAATTTGGTGAAAATTTATTTGTATGGAAAAAATTTATTATTTCGAAAACTATTAGGTTTTGGAAAAATTTACAAGAGGGCAAAATTGTTTAAAATACTTTTCACCATCGAACGATAGATTTTCCAATAAAGTCGGAAAAGCCGCAAGGAAAATAGCACTTTTAATAACCTTAATTTTTAATTTTTTCGTAAACGGTAGGAATTACGAAAAATTTTATGATTATGTAATTTGTAGAGAATATCGTTCTCCATCGAATAGCGATTTACGAATTTTCCTACGATAACTAATTCCTGGTGATATTACAAAATGAAAAATTTGGTGAAAATTTATTTGTATGGAAAAAAATGATTATTTCGAAAACTATTAGGTTTTGGAAAAATTTACAAGAGGGCAAAATTGTTCAAAATACTTGTCACCATCGAACGATAGATTTTCCAATAAAGTCGGAAAAGCCGCAAGGAAAATAGCACTTTTAATAACCTTAATTTTGAAACTTTTTCGTAAACGGTAGGACTTACGAAAAATTTTATATCATGTAATTTGTAGAGAATATTGTTCTCCATCGAATAGCAATTTACAAATTTTCCTACGACAATTAATTCCTGGTGATATTACAAAATGAAAAATTTGGTGAAAATTTATTTGTATGGAAAAAATGGATTATTTCGAAAACTATTAGGTTTTGGGAAAATTTACAAGAGGGCATAATTGTTTAAAATACTTTTCACCATCGAACGATAGATTTTCCAATAAAGTCGGAAAAGCCGCAAGGAAAATAGCACTTTTAATAACCTTAATTTTGAATTTTTTCGTAAACGGTAGGACTTACGAAAAATTTTATAATTATGTAATTTGTAGAGAATATCGTTCTCCATCGAATAGCAATTTACGAATTTTCCTACGACAACTAATTCCTGGTGATATTACAAAATGAAAAATTTGGTGAAAATTTATTTGTATGGAAAAAATTTATTATTTCGAAAACTATTAGGTTTTGGAAAAATTTACAAGAGGGCAAAATTGTTTAAAATACTTTTCACCATCGAACGATAGATTTTCCAATAAAGTCGGAAAAGCCGCAAGGAAAATAGCACTTTTAATAACCTTAATTTTTAATTTTTTCGTAAACGGTAGGAATTACGAAAAATTTTATGATTATGTAATTTGTAGAGAATATTGTTCTCCATCGAATAGCAATTTACAAATTTTCCTACGACAATTAATTCCTGGTGATATTACAAAATGAAAAATTTGGTGAAAATGTATTTGTATGGAAAAAATGGATTATTTCGAAAACTATTAGGTTTTGGGAAAATTTACAAGAGGGCATAATTGTTTAAAATACTTTTCACCATCGAACGATAAATTTTCCAATAAAGTCGGAAAAGCCGCAAGGAAAATAGCACTTTTAATAACCTTAATTTTGTCACTTTTTCGTAAACGGTAGGACTTACGAAAAATTTTATATCATGTAATTTGTAGAGAATATTGTTCTCCATCGAATAGCAATTTACGAATTTTCCTACGACAATTAATTCCTGGTGATATTACAAAATGAAAAATTTGGTTAAAATTTATTTGTATGGAAAAAATTGATTATTTCGAAAACTATTAGGTTTTGGAAAAATTTACAAGAGGGCAAAATTGTTTAAAATACTTTTCACCATCGAACGATGGATTTTCCAATAAAGTCGGAAAAGCCGCAAGGAAAATAGCACTTTTAATAACCTTAATTTTGAATTTTTTCGTAAACGGTAGGACTTACGAAAAATTTTATATCATGTAATTTGTAGAGAATATCGTTCTCCATCGAATAGCAATTTACGAATTTTCCTACGACAACTAATTCTTGGTGATATTACAAAATGAAAAATTTGGTGAAAATTATTTGTATGGAAAAAATTGATTATTTCGAAAACTATTAGGTTTTGGAAAAATTTACAAGAGGGCAAAATTGTTCAAAATACTTTTCACCATCGAACGATAGATTGTCCAATAAATTCGGAAAAGCCCCAAGGAAAATAGCACTTTTAATAACCTTAATTTTGAAACTTTTTCGTAAACGGTAGGACTTACGAAAAATTTTATATCATGTAATTTGTAGAGAATATCGTTCTCCATCGAATAGCGATTTACGAATTTTCCTACGATAACTAATTCCTGGTGATATTACAAAATGAAAAATTTGGTTAAAATTTATTTGTATGGAAAAAATGGATTATTTCGAAAACTATTAGGTTTTGGAAAAATTTACAAGAGGGCAAAATTGTTTAAAATACTTTTAACCATCGAACGATAGATTTTCCAATAAAGTCGGAAAAGCCGCAAGGAAAATAGCACTTTTAATAACCTTAATTTTGAAACTTTTTCGTAAACGGTAGGACTTACGAAAAATTTTATATCATGTAATTTGTAGAGAATATCGTTCTCCATCGAATAGCAATTTACGAATTTTCCTACGACAACTAATTCCTGGTGATATTACAAAATGAAAAATTTGGTGAAAATTTATTTGTATGGAAAAAAATGATTATTTCGAAAACTATTAGGTTTTGGAAAAAATTACAAGAGGGTAAAATTGTTCAAAATACTTTTCACCATCGAACGATAGATTTTCCAATAAAATCGGAAAAGCCGCAAGGAAAATAGCACTTTTAATAACCTTAATTTTGAATTTTTTCGTAAACGGTAGGACTTACGAAAAATTTTATGATTATGTAATTTGTAGAGAATATCGTTCTCCATCGAATAGCGATTTACGAATTTTCCTACGATAACTAATTCCTGGTGATATTACAAAATGAAAAATTTGGTGAAAATTTATTTGTATGGAAAAAAATGATTATTTCGAAAACTATTAGGTTTTGGAAAAATTTACAAGAGGGCAAAATTGTTCAAAATACTTGTCACCATCGAACGATAGATTTTCCAATAAAGTCGGAAAAGCCGCAAGGAAAATAGCACTTTTAATAACCTTAATTTTGAATTTTTTCGTAAACGGTAGGACTTACGAAAAAAAATAAAATTGTAAAAAAATTGTAATTTGTAGAGAATATCGTTCTCCATCGAATAGCAATTTACAAATTTTCCTACGACAATTAATTCCTGGTGATATTACAAAATGAAAAATTTGGTGAAAATTTATTTGTATGGAAAAAATGGATTATTTCGAAAACTATTAGGTTTTGGAAAAATTTACAAGAGGGCAAAATTGTTTAAAATACTTTTAACCATCGAACGATAGATTTTCCAATAAAGTCGGAAAAGCCGCAAGGAAAATAGCACTTTTAATAACCTTAATTTTGAAACTTTTTCGTAAACGGTAGGACTTACGAAAAATTTTATATCATGTAATTTGTAGAGAATATTGTTCTCCATCGAATAGCAATTTACGAATTTTCCTACGACAACTAATTCCTGGTGATATTACAAAATGAAAAATTTGGTTAAAATTTATTTGTATGGAAAAAATTGATTATTTCGAAAACTATTAGGTTTTGGTAAAATTTACAAGAGGGCAAAATTGTTCAAAATACTTTTCACCATCGAACCATAGATTTTCCAATAAAGTCGGAAAAGCCGCAAGGTAAATAGCACTTTTAATAACCTTAATTTTGAAACTTTTTCGTAAACGGTAGGACTTACGAAAAATTTTATATCATGTAATTTGTAGAGAATATTGTTCTCCATCGAATAGCGATTTACGAATTTTCCTACGATAACTAATTCCTGGTGATATTACAAAATGAAAAATTTGGTGAAAATTTATTTGTATGGAAAAAAATGATTATTTCGAAAACTATTAGGTTTTGGGAAAATTTACAAGAGGGCATAATTGTTTAAAATACTTTTCACCATCGAACGATAGATTTTCCAATAAAGTCGGAAAAGCCGCAAGGAAAATAGCACTTTTAATAACTTTAATTTTTAATTTTTTCGTAAACGGTAGGAATTACGAAAAATTTTATAATTATGTAATTTGTAGAGAATATCGTTCTCCATCGAATAGCAATTTACGAATTTTCCTACGACAACTAATTCCTGGTGATATTACAAAATGAAAAATTTGGTTAAAATTTATTTGAATGGAAAAAATTGATTATTTCGAAAACTATTAGGTTTTGGAAAAATTTACAAGAGGGCAAAATTGTTTAAAATACTTTTCACCATCGAACGATAGATTTTCCAATAAAGTCGGAAAAGCCGCAAGGAAAATAGCACTTTTAATAACCTTAATTTTGAATTTTTTCGTAAACGGTAGGACTTACGAAAAATTTTATATCATGTAATTTGTAGAGAATATCGTTCTCCATCGAATAGCAATTTACGAATTTTCCTACGACAACTAATTCTTGGTGATATTACAAAATGAAAAATTTGGTGAAAATTTATTTGTATGGAAAAAATTTATTATTTCGAAAACTATTAGGTTTTGGAAAAATTTACAAGAGGGCAAAATTGTTTAAAATACTTTTCACCATCGAACGATAGATTTTCCAATAAAGTCGGAAAAGCCGCAAGGAAAATAGCACTTTTAATAACCTTAATTTTGAAACTTTTTCGTAAACGGTAGGACTTACGAAAAATTTTATATCATGTAATTTGTAGAGAATATTGTTCTCCATCGAATAGCAATTTACGAATTTTCCTACGACAATTAATTCCTGGTGATATTACAAAATGAAAACTTTGGTTAAAATTTATTTGTATGGAAAAAATTGATTATTTCGAAAACTATTAGGTTTTGGAAAAATTTACAAGAGGGTAAAATTGTTCAAAATACTTTTCACCATCGAGCGATAGATTTTCCAATAAAATCGGAAAAGCCGCAAGGAAAATAGCACTTTTAATAACCTTAATTTTGAATTTTTTCGTAAACGGTAGGACTTACGAAAAATTTTATATCATGTAATTTGTAGAGAATATCGTTCTCCATCGAATAGCGATTTACGAATTTTCCTACGATAACTAATTCCTGGTGATATTACAAAATGAAAAATTTGGTGAAAATTTATTTGTATGGAAAAAAATGATTATTTCGAAAACTATTAGGTTTTGGGAAAATTTACAAGAGGGCATAATTGTTTAAAATACTTTTCACCATCGAACGATAGATTTTCCAATAAAGTCGGAAAAGCCGCAAGGAAAATAGCACTTTTAATAACCTTCATTTTGAATTTTTTCGTAAACGGTAGGACTTACGAAAAATTTTATATCATGTAATTTGTAGAGAATATCGTTCTCCATCGAATAGCGATTTACGAATTTTCCTACGATAACTAATTCCTGGTGATATTACAAAATGAAAAATTTGGTGAAAATTTATTTGTATGGAAAAAAATGATTATTTCGAAAACTATTAGGTTTTGGGAAAATTTACAAGAGGGCATAATTGTTTAAAATACTTTTCACCATCGAACGATAGATTTTCCAATAAAGTCGGAAAAGCCGCAAGGAAAATAGCACTTTTAATAACCTTAATTTTTAATTTTTTCGTAAACGGTAGGAATTACGAAAAATTTTATAATTATGTAATTTGTAGAGAATATCGTTCTCCATCGAATAGCAATTTACGAATTTTCCTACGACAAGTAATTCCTGGTGATATTACAAAATGAAAAATTTGGTGAAAATTTATTTGTATGGAAAAAAATGATTATTTCGAAAACTATTAGGTTTTGGGAAAATTTACAAGAGGGCATAATTGTTTAAAATACTTTTCACCATCGAACGATAGATTTTCCAAAAAAGTCGGAAAAGCCGCAAGGAAAATAGCACTTTTAATAACCTTAATTTTTAATTTTTTCGTAAACGGTAGGAATTACGAAAAATTTTATAATTATGTAATTTGTAGAGAATATCGTTCTCCATCGAATAGCAATTTACGAATTTTCCTACGACAAGTAATTCCTGGTGATATTACAAAATGAAAAATTTGGTGAAAATTTATTTGTATGGAAAAAATTGATTATTTCGAAAACTATTAGGTTTTGGGAAAATTTACAAGAGGGCATAATTGTTTAAAATACTTTTCACCATCGAACGATAGATTTTCCAATAAAGTCGGAAAAGCCGCAAGGAAAATAGCACTTTTAATAACTTTAATTTTTAATTTTTTCGTAAACGGTAGGAATTACGAAAAATTTTATAATTATGTAATTTGTAGAGAATATCGTTCTCCATCGAATAGCAATTTACGAATTTTCCTACGACAACTAATTCCTGGTGATATTACAAAATGAAAAATTTGGTTAAAATTTATTTGAATGGAAAAAATTGATTATTTCGAAAACTATTAGGTTTTGGAAAAATTTACAAGAGGGCAAAATTGTTTAAAATACTTTTCACCATCGAACGATAGATTTTCCAATAAAGTCGGAAAAGCCGCAAGGAAAATAGCACTTTTAATAACCTTAATTTTGAATTTTTTCGTAAACGGTAGGACTTACGAAAAATTTTATATCATGTAATTTGTAGAGAATATCGTTCTCCATCGAATAGCAATTTACGAATTTTCCTACGACAACTAATTCTTGGTGATATTACAAAATGAAAAATTTGGTGAAAATTTATTTGTATGGAAAAAATTTATTATTTCGAAAACTATTAGGTTTTGGAAAAATTTACAAGAGGGCAAAATTGTTTAAAATACTTTTCACCATCGAACGATAGATTTTCCAATAAAGTCGGAAAAGCCGCAAGGAAAATAGCACTTTTAATAACCTTAATTTTGAAACTTTTTCGTAAACGGTAGGACTTACGAAAAATTTTATATCATGTAATTTGTAGAGAATATTGTTCTCCATCGAATAGCAATTTACGAATTTTCCTACGACAATTAATTCCTGGTGATATTACAAAATGAAAACTTTGGTTAAAATTTATTTGTATGGAAAAAATTGATTATTTCGAAAACTATTAGGTTTTGGAAAAATTTACAAGAGGGTAAAATTGTTCAAAATACTTTTCACCATCGAGCGATAGATTTTCCAATAAAATCGGAAAAGCCGCAAGGAAAATAGCACTTTTAATAACCTTAATTTTGAATTTTTTCGTAAACGGTAGGACTTACGAAAAATTTTATATCATGTAATTTGTAGAGAATATCGTTCTCCATCGAATAGCGATTTACGAATTTTCCTACGATAACTAATTCCTGGTGATATTACAAAATGAAAAATTTGGTGAAAATTTATTTGTATGGAAAAAAATGATTATTTCGAAAACTATTAGGTTTTGGGAAAATTTACAAGAGGGCATAATTGTTTAAAATACTTTTCACCATCGAACGATAGATTTTCCAATAAAGTCGGAAAAGCCGCAAGGAAAATAGCACTTTTAATAACCTTCATTTTGAATTTTTTCGTAAACGGTAGGACTTACGAAAAATTTTATATCATGTAATTTGTAGAGAATATCGTTCTCCATCGAATAGCGATTTACGAATTTTCCTACGATAACTAATTCCTGGTGATATTACAAAATGAAAAATTTGGTGAAAATTTATTTGTATGGAAAAAAATGATTATTTCGAAAACTATTAGGTTTTGGGAAAATTTACAAGAGGGCATAATTGTTTAAAATACTTTTCACCATCGAACGATAGATTTTCCAATAAAGTCGGAAAAGCCGCAAGGAAAATAGCACTTTTAATAACCTTCATTTTGAATTTTTTCGTAAACGGTAGGACTTACGAAAAATTTTATAATTATGTAATTTGTAGAGAATATCGTTCTCCATCGAATAGCAATTTACGAATTTTCCTACGACAACTAATTCCTGGTGATATTACAAAATGAAAAATTTGGTGAAAATTTATTTGTATGGAAAAAATTTATTATTTCGAAAACTATTAGGTTTTGGAAAAATTTACAAGAGGGCAAAATTGTTTAAAATACTTTTCACCATCGAACGATAGATTTTCCAATAAAGTCGGAAAAGCCGCAAGGAAAATAGCACTTTTAATAACCTTAATTTTTAATTTTTTCGTAAACGGTAGGAATTACGAAAAATTTTATGATTATGTAATTTGTAGAGAATATCGTTCTCCATCGAATAGCGATTTACGAATTTTCCTACGATAACTAATTCCTGGTGATATTACAAAATGAAAAATTTGGTGAAAATTTATTTGTATGGAAAAAAATGATTATTTCGAAAACTATTAGGTTTTGGAAAAATTTACAAGAGGGCAAAATTGTTCAAAATACTTGTCACCATCGAACGATAGATTTTCCAATAAAGTCGGAAAAGCCGCAAGGAAAATAGCACTTTTAATAACCTTAATTTTGAAACTTTTTCGTAAACGGTAGGACTTACGAAAAATTTTATATCATGTAATTTGTAGAGAATATTGTTCTCCATCGAATAGCAATTTACAAATTTTCCTACGACAATTAATTCCTGGTGATATTACAAAATGAAAAATTTGGTGAAAATTTATTTGTATGGAAAAAATGGATTATTTCGAAAACTATTAGGTTTTGGGAAAATTTACAAGAGGGCATAATTGTTTAAAATACTTTTCACCATCGAACGATAGATTTTCCAATAAAGTCGGAAAAGCCGCAAGGAAAATAGCACTTTTAATAACCTTAATTTTGAATTTTTTCGTAAACGGTAGGACTTACGAAAAATTTTATAATTATGTAATTTGTAGAGAATATCGTTCTCCATCGAATAGCAATTTACGAATTTTCCTACGACAACTAATTCCTGGTGATATTACAAAATGAAAAATTTGGTGAAAATTTATTTGTATGGAAAAAATTTATTATTTCGAAAACTATTAGGTTTTGGAAAAATTTACAAGAGGGCAAAATTGTTTAAAATACTTTTCACCATCGAACGATAGATTTTCCAATAAAGTCGGAAAAGCCGCAAGGAAAATAGCACTTTTAATAACCTTAATTTTTAATTTTTTCGTAAACGGTAGGAATTACGAAAAATTTTATGATTATGTAATTTGTAGAGAATATTGTTCTCCATCGAATAGCAATTTACAAATTTTCCTACGACAATTAATTCCTGGTGATATTACAAAATGAAAAATTTGGTGAAAATGTATTTGTATGGAAAAAATGGATTATTTCGAAAACTATTAGGTTTTGGGAAAATTTACAAGAGGGCATAATTGTTTAAAATACTTTTCACCATCGAACGATAAATTTTCCAATAAAGTCGGAAAAGCCGCAAGGAAAATAGCACTTTTAATAACCTTAATTTTGTCACTTTTTCGTAAACGGTAGGACTTACGAAAAATTTTATATCATGTAATTTGTAGAGAATATTGTTCTCCATCAAATAGCAATTTACGAATTTTCCTACGACAATTAATTCCTGGTGATATTACAAAATGAAAAATTTGGTTAAAATTTATTTGTATGGAAAAAATTGATTATTTCGAAAACTATTAGGTTTTGGAAAAATTTACAAGAGGGCAAAATTGTTTAAAATACTTTTCACCATCGAACGATGGATTTTCCAATAAAGTCGGAAAAGCCGCAAGGAAAATAGCACTTTTAATAACCTTAATTTTGAATTTTTTCGTAAACGGTAGGACTTACGAAAAATTTTATATCATGTAATTTGTAGAGAATATCGTTCTCCATCGAATAGCAATTTACGAATTTTCCTACGACAACTAATTCTTGGTGATATTACAAAATGAAAAATTTGGTGAAAATTATTTGTATGGAAAAAATTGATTATTTCGAAAACTATTAGGTTTTGGAAAAATTTACAAGAGGGCAAAATTGTTCAAAATACTTTTCACCATCGAACGATAGATTTTCCAATAAATTCGGAAAAGCCCCAAGGAAAATAGCACTTTTAATAACCTTAATTTTGAAACTTTTTCGTAAACGGTAGGACTTACGAAAAATTTTATAATTATGTAATTTGTAGAGAATATCGTTCTCTATCGAATAGCAATTTACAAATTTTCCTACGACAATTAATTCCTGGTGATATTACAAAATGAAAAATTTGGTGAAAATTTATTTGTATGGAAAAAATGGATTATTTCGAAAACTATTAGGTTTTGGAAAAATTTACAAGAGGGCAAAATTGTTTAAAATACTTTTAACCATCGAACGATAGATTTTCCAATAAAGTCGGAAAAACCGCAAGGAAAATAGCACTTTTAATAACCTTAATTTTGAATTTTTTCGTAAACGGTAGGACTTACGAAAAATTTTATAATTATGTAATTTGTAGAGAATATTGTTCTCCATCGAATAGCAATTTACAAATTTTCCTACGACAATTAATTCCTGGTGATATTACAAAATGAAAAATTTGGTGAAAATTTATTTGTATGGAAAAAAATGATTATTTCGAAAACTATTAGGTTTTGGAAAAATTTACAAGAGGGCAAAATTGTTCAAAATACTTTTCACCATCGAACGATAGATTTTCCAATAAAGTCGGAAAAGCCGCAAGGAAAATAGCACTTTTAATAACCTTAATTTTGAATTTTTTCGTAAACGGTAGGACTTACGAAAAATTTAATAATTATGTAATTTGTAGAGAATATTGTTCTCCATCGAATAGCAATTTACAAATTTTCCTACGACAATTAATTCCTGGTGATATTACAAAATGAAAAATTTGGTGAAAATTTATTTGTATGGAAAAAATGGATTATTTCGAAAACTATTAGGTTTTGGAAAAATTTACAAGAGGGCAAAATTGTTTAAAATACTTTTAACCATCGAACGATAGATTTTCCAATAAAGTCGGAAAAGCCGCAAGGAAAATAGCACTTTTAATAACCTTAATTTTGAAACTTTTTCGTAAACGGTAGGACTTACGAAAAATTTTATATCATGTAATTTGTAGAGAATATTGTTCTCCATCGAATAGCAATTTACGAATTTTCCTACGACAACTAATTCCTGGTGATATTACAAAATGAAAAATTTGGTTAAAATTTATTTGTATGGAAAAAATTGATTATTTCGAAAACTATTAGGTTTTGGTAAAATTTACAAGAGGGCAAAATTGTTCAAAATACTTTTCACCATCGAACCATAGATTTTCCAATAAAGTCGGAAAAGCCGCAAGGTAAATAGCACTTTTAATAACCTTAATTTTGAAACTTTTTCGTAAACGGTAGGACTTACGAAAAATTTTATATCATGTAATTTGTAGAGAATATTGTTCTCCATCGAATAGCGATTTACGAATTTTCCTACGATAACTAATTCCTGGTGATATTACAAAATGAAAAATTTGCTGAAAATTTATTTGTATGGAAAAAAATGATTATTTCGAAAACTATTAGGTTTTGGGAAAATTTACAAGAGGGCATAATTGTTTAAAATACTTTTCACCATCGAACGATAGATTTTCCAATAAAGTCGGAAAAGCCGCAAGGAAAATAGCACTTTTAATAACTTTAATTTTTAATTTTTTCGTAAACGGTAGGAATTACGAAAAATTTTATAATTATGTAATTTGTAGAGAATATCGTTCTCCATCGAATAGCAATTTACGAATTTTCCTACGACAACTAATTCCTGGTGATATTACAAAATGAAAAATTTGGTTAAAATTTATTTGAATGGAAAAAATTGATTATTTCGAAAACTATTAGGTTTTGGAAAAATTTACAAGAGGGCAAAATTGTTTAAAATACTTTTCACCATCGAACGATAGATTTTCCAATAAAGTCGGAAAAGCCGCAAGGAAAATAGCACTTTTAATAACCTTAATTTTGAATTTTTTCGTAAACGGTAGGACTTACGAAAAATTTTATATCATGTAATTTGTAGAGAATATCGTTCTCCATCGAATAGCAATTTACGAATTTTCCTACGACAACTAATTCTTGGTGATATTACAAAATGAAAAATTTGGTGAAAATTTATTTGTATGGAAAAAATTTATTATTTCGAAAACTATTAGGTTTTGGAAAAATTTACAAGAGGGCAAAATTGTTTAAAATACTTTTCACCATCGAACGATAGATTTTCCAATAAAGTCGGAAAAGCCGCAAGGAAAATAGCACTTTTAATAACCTTAATTTTGAAACTTTTTCGTAAACGGTAGGACTTACGAAAAATTTTATATCATGTAATTTGTAGAGAATATTGTTCTCCATCGAATAGCAATTTACGAATTTTCCTACGACAATTAATTCCTGGTGATATTACAAAATGAAAACTTTGGTTAAAATTTATTTGTATGGAAAAAATTGATTATTTCGAAAACTATTAGGTTTTGGAAAAATTTACAAGAGGGTAAAATTGTTCAAAATACTTTTCACCATCGAGCGATAGATTTTCCAATAAAATCGGAAAAGCCGCAAGGAAAATAGCACTTTTAATAACCTTAATTTTGAATTTTTTCGTAAACGGTAGGACTTACGAAAAATTTTATATCATGTAATTTGTAGAGAATATCGTTCTCCATCGAATAGCGATTTACGAATTTTCCTACGATAACTAATTCCTGGTGATATTACAAAATGAAAAATTTGGTGAAAATTTATTTGTATGGAAAAAAATGATTATTTCGAAAACTATTAGGTTTTGGGAAAATTTACAAGAGGGCATAATTGTTTAAAATACTTTTCACCATCGAACGATAGATTTTCCAATAAAGTCGGAAAAGCCGCAAGGAAAATAGCACTTTTAATAACCTTCATTTTGAATTTTTTCGTAAACGGTAGGACTTACGAAAAATTTTATATCATGTAATTTGTAGAGAATATCGTTCTCCATCGAATAGCGATTTACGAATTTTCCTACGATAACTAATTCCTGGTGATATTACAAAATGAAAAATTTGGTGAAAATTTATTTGTATGGAAAAAAATGATTATTTCGAAAACTATTAGGTTTTGGGAAAATTTACAAGAGGGCATAATTGTTTAAAATACTTTTCACCATCGAACGATAGATTTTCCAATAAAGTCGGAAAAGCCGCAAGGAAAATAGCACTTTTAATAACCTTCATTTTGAATTTTTTCGTAAACGGTAGGACTTACGAAAAATTTTATAATTATGTAATTTGTAGAGAATATCGTTCTCCATCGAATAGCAATTTACGAATTTTCCTACGACAACTAATTCCTGGTGATATTACAAAATGAAAAATTTGGTGAAAATTTATTTGTATGGAAAAAATTTATTATTTCGAAAACTATTAGGTTTTGGAAAAATTTACAAGAGGGCAAAATTGTTTAAAATACTTTTCACCATCGAACGATAGATTTTCCAATAAAGTCGGAAAAGCCGCAAGGAAAATAGCACTTTTAATAACCTTAATTTTTAATTTTTTCGTAAACGGTAGGAATTACGAAAAATTTTATGATTATGTAATTTGTAGAGAATATCGTTCTCCATCGAATAGCGATTTACGAATTTTCCTACGATAACTAATTCCTGGTGATATTACAAAATGAAAAATTTGGTGAAAATTTATTTGTATGGAAAAAAATGATTATTTCGAAAACTATTAGGTTTTGGAAAAATTTACAAGAGGGCAAAATTGTTCAAAATACTTGTCACCATCGAACGATAGATTTTCCAATAAAGTCGGAAAAGCCGCAAGGAAAATAGCACTTTTAATAACCTTAATTTTGAAACTTTTTCGTAAACGGTAGGACTTACGAAAAATTTTATATCATGTAATTTGTAGAGAATATTGTTCTCCATCGAATAGCAATTTACAAATTTTCCTACGACAATTAATTCCTGGTGATATTACAAAATGAAAAATTTGGTGAAAATTTATTTGTATGGAAAAAATGGATTATTTCGAAAACTATTAGGTTTTGGGAAAATTTACAAGAGGGCATAATTGTTTAAAATACTTTTCACCATCGAACGATAGATTTTCCAATAAAGTCGGAAAAGCCGCAAGGAAAATAGCACTTTTAATAACCTTAATTTTGAATTTTTTCGTAAACGGTAGGACTTACGAAAAATTTTATAATTATGTAATTTGTAGAGAATATCGTTCTCCATCGAATAGCAATTTACGAATTTTCCTACGACAACTAATTCCTGGTGATATTACAAAATGAAAAATTTGGTGAAAATTTATTTGTATGGAAAAAATTTATTATTTCGAAAACTATTAGGTTTTGGAAAAATTTACAAGAGGGCAAAATTGTTTAAAATACTTTTCACCATCGAACGATAGATTTTCCAATAAAGTCGGAAAAGCCGCAAGGAAAATAGCACTTTTAATAACCTTAATTTTTAATTTTTTCGTAAACGGTAGGAATTACGAAAAATTTTATGATTATGTAATTTGTAGAGAATATTGTTCTCCATCGAATAGCAATTTACAAATTTTCCTACGACAATTAATTCCTGGTGATATTACAAAATGAAAAATTTGGTGAAAATGTATTTGTATGGAAAAAATGGATTATTTCGAAAACTATTAGGTTTTGGGAAAATTTACAAGAGGGCATAATTGTTTAAAATACTTTTCACCATCGAACGATAGATTTTCCAATAAAGTCGGAAAAGCCGCAAGGAAAATAGCACTTTTAATAACCTTAATTTTGAAACTTTTTCGTAAACGGTAGGACTTACGAAAAATTTTATATCATGTAATTTGTAGAGAATATCGTTCTCCATCGAATAGCGATTTACGAATTTTCCTACGATAACTAATTCCTGGTGATATTACAAAATGAAAAATTTGGTGAAAATTTATTTGTATGGAAAAAAATGATTATTTCGAAAACTATTAGGTTTTGGGAAAATTTACAAGAGGGCATAATTGTTTAAAATACTTTTCACCATCGAACGATAGATTTTCCAATAAAGTCGGAAAAGCCGCAAGGAAAATAGCACTTTTAATAACCTTCATTTTGAATTTTTTCGTAAACGGTAGGACTTACGAAAAATTTTATAATTATGTAATTTGTAGAGAATATCGTTCTCCATCGAATAGCAATTTACGAATTTTCCTACGACAACTAATTCCTGGTGATATTACAAAATGAAAAATTTGGTGAAAATTTATTTGTATGGAAAAAATTTATTATTTCGAAAACTATTAGGTTTTGGAAAAATTTACAAGAGGGCAAAATTGTTTAAAATACTTTTCACCATCGAACGATAGATTTTCCAATAAAGTCGGAAAAGCCGCAAGGAAAATAGCACTTTTAATAACCTTAATTTTTAATTTTTTCGTAAACGGTAGGAATTACGAAAAATTTTATGATTATGTAATTTGTAGAGAATATCGTTCTCCATCGAATAGCGATTTACGAATTTTCCTACGATAACTAATTCCTGGTGATATTACAAAATGAAAAATTTGGTGAAAATTTATTTGTATGGAAAAAAATGATTATTTCGAAAACTATTAGGTTTTGGAAAAATTTACAAGAGGGCAAAATTGTTCAAAATACTTGTCACCATCGAACGATAGATTTTCCAATAAAGTCGGAAAAGCCGCAAGGAAAATAGCACTTTTAATAACCTTAATTTTGAAACTTTTTCGTAAACGGTAGGACTTACGAAAAATTTTATATCATGTAATTTGTAGAGAATATCGTTCTCCATCGAATAGCGATTTACGAATTTTCCTACGATAACTAATTCCTGGTGATATTACAAAATGAAAAATTTGGTGAAAATTTATTTGTATGGAAAAAAATGATTATTTCGAAAACTATTAGGTTTTGGGAAAATTTACAAGAGGGCATAATTGTTTAAAATACTTTTCACCATCGAACGATAGATTTTCCAATAAAGTCGGAAAAGCCGCAAGGAAAATAGCACTTTTAATAACCTTAATTTTGAATTTTTTCGTAAACGGTAGGACTTACGAAAAATTTTATAATTATGTAATTTGTAGAGAATATCGTTCTCCATCGAATAGCAATTTACGAATTTTCCTACGACAACTAATTCCTGGTGATATTACAAAATGAAAAATTTGGTGAAAATTTATTTGTATGGAAAAAATTTATTATTTCGAAAACTATTAGGTTTTGGAAAAATTTACAAGAGGGCAAAATTGTTTAAAATACTTTTCACCATCGAACGATAGATTTTCCAATAAAGTCGGAAAAGCCGCAAGGAAAATAGCACTTTTAATAACCTTAATTTTTAATTTTTTCGTAAACGGTAGGAATTACGAAAAATTTTATGATTATGTAATTTGTAGAGAATATTGTTCTCCATCGAATAGCAATTTACAAATTTTCCTACGACAATTAATTCCTGGTGATATTACAAAATGAAAAATTTGGTGAAAATGTATTTGTATGGAAAAAATGGATTATTTCGAAAACTATTAGGTTTTGGGAAAATTTACAAGAGGGCATAATTGTTTAAAATACTTTTCACCATCGAACGATAAATTTTCCAATAAAGTCGGAAAAGCCGCAAGGAAAATAGCACTTTTAATAACCTTAATTTTGAAACTTTTTCGTAAACGGTAGGACTTACGAAAAATTTTATATCATGTAATTTGTAGAGAATATTGTTCTCCATCAAATAGAAATTTACGAATTTTCCTACGACAATTAATTCCTGGTGATATTACAAAATGAAAAATTTGGTTAAAATTTATTTGTATGGAAAAAATTGATTATTTCGAAAACTATTAGGTTTTGGAAAAATTTACAAGAGGGCAAAATTGTTTAAAATACTTTTCACCATCGAACGATGGATTTTCCAATAAAGTCGGAAAAGCCGCAAGGAAAATAGCACTTTTAATAACCTTAATTTTGAAACTTTTTCGTAAACGGTAGGACTTACGAAAAATTTTATATCATGTAATTTGTAGAGAATATTGTTCTCCATCGAATAGCAATTTACGAATTTTCCTACGACAATTAATTCCTGGTGATATTACAAAATGAAAACTTTGGTTAAAATTTATTTGTATGGAAAAAATTGATTATTTCGAAAACTATTAGGTTTTGGAAAAATTTACAAGAGGGTAAAATTGTTCAAAATACTTTTCACCATCGAGCGATAGATTTTCCAATAAAATCGGAAAAGCCGCAAGGAAAATAGCACTTTTAATAACCTTAATTTTGAATTTTTTCGTAAACGGTAGGACTTACGAAAAATTTTATATCATGTAATTTGTAGAGAATATCGTTCTCCATCGAATAGCGATTTACGAATTTTCCTACGATAACTAATTCCTGGTGATATTACAAAATGAAAAATTTGGTGAAAATTTATTTGTATGGAAAAAAATGATTATTTCGAAAACTATTAGGTTTTGGGAAAATTTACAAGAGGGCATAATTGTTTAAAATACTTTTCACCATCGAACGATAGATTTTCCAATAAAGTCGGAAAAGCCGCAAGGAAAATAGCACTTTTAATAACCTTCATTTTGAATTTTTTCGTAAACGGTAGGACTTACGAAAAATTTTATATCATGTAATTTGTAGAGAATATCGTTCTCCATCGAATAGCGATTTACGAATTTTCCTACGATAACTAATTCCTGGTGATATTACAAAATGAAAAATTTGCTGAAAATTTATTTGTATGGAAAAAATGATTATTTCGAAAACTATTAGGTTTTGGGAAAATTTACAAGAGGGCATAATTGTTTAAAATACTTTTCACCATCGAACGATAGATTTTCCAATAAAGTCGGAAAAGCCGCAAGGAAAATAGCACTTTTAATAACCTTCATTTTGAATTTTTTCGTAAACGGTAGGACTTACGAAAAATTTTATAATTATGTAATTTGTAGAGAATATCGTTCTCCATCGAATAGCAATTTACGAATTTTCCTACGACAACTAATTCCTGGTGATATTACAAAATGAAAAATTTGGTGAAAATTTATTTGTATGGAAAAAATTTATTATTTCGAAAACTATTAGGTTTTGGAAAAATTTACAAGAGGGCAAAATTGTTTAAAATACTTTTCACCATCGAACGATAGATTTTCCAATAAAGTCGGAAAAGCCGCAAGGAAAATAGCACTTTTAATAACCTTAATTTTTAATTTTTTCGTAAACGGTAGGAATTACGAAAAATTTTATGATTATGTAATTTGTAGAGAATATCGTTCTCCATCGAATAGCGATTTACGAATTTTCCTACGATAACTAATTCCTGGTGATATTACAAAATGAAAAATTTGGTGAAAATTTATTTGTATGGAAAAAAATGATTATTTCGAAAACTATTAGGTTTTGGAAAAATTTACAAGAGGGCAAAATTGTTCAAAATACTTGTCACCATCGAACGATAGATTTTCCAATAAAGTCGGAAAAGCCGCAAGGAAAATAGCACTTTTAATAACCTTAATTTTGAAACTTTTTCGTAAACGGTAGGACTTACGAAAAATTTTATATCATGTAATTTGTAGAGAATATTGTTCTCCATCGAATAGCAATTTACAAATTTTCCTACGACAATTAATTCCTGGTGATATTACAAAATGAAAAATTTGGTGAAAATTTATTTGTATGGAAAAAATGGATTATTTCGAAAACTATTAGGTTTTGGGAAAATTTACAAGAGGGCATAATTGTTTAAAATACTTTTCACCATCGAACGATAGATTTTCCAATAAAGTCGGAAAAGCCGCAAGGAAAATAGCACTTTTAATAACCTTAATTTTGAATTTTTTCGTAAACGGTAGGACTTACGAAAAATTTTATAATTATGTAATTTGTAGAGAATATCGTTCTCCATCGAATAGCAATTTACGAATTTTCCTACGACAACTAATTCCTGGTGATATTACAAAATGAAAAATTTGGTGAAAATTTATTTGTATGGAAAAAATTTATTATTTCGAAAACTATTAGGTTTTGGAAAAATTTACAAGAGGGCAAAATTGTTTAAAATACTTTTCACCATCGAACGATAGATTTTCCAATAAAGTCGGAAAAGCCGCAAGGAAAATAGCACTTTTAATAACCTTAATTTTTAATTTTTTCGTAAACGGTAGGAATTACGAAAAATTTTATGATTATGTAATTTGTAGAGAATATTGTTCTCCATCGAATAGCAATTTACAAATTTTCCTACGACAATTAATTCCTGGTGATATTACAAAATGAAAAATTTGGTGAAAATGTATTTGTATGGAAAAAATGGATTATTTCGAAAACTATTAGGTTTTGGGAAAATTTACAAGAGGGCATAATTGTTTAAAATACTTTTCACCATCGAACGATAAATTTTCCAATAAAGTCGGAAAAGCCGCAAGGAAAATAGCACTTTTAATAACCTTAATTTTGAAACTTTTTCGTAAACGGTAGGACTTACGAAAAATTTTATATCATGTAATTTGTAGAGAATATTGTTCTCCATCAAATAGCAATTTACGAATTTTCCTACGACAATTAATTCCTGGTGATATTACAAAATGAAAAATTTGGTTAAAATTTATTTGTATGGAAAAAATTGATTATTTCGAAAACTATTAGGTTTTGGAAAAATTTACAAGAGGGCAAAATTGTTTAAAATACTTTTCACCATCGAACGATGGATTTTCCAATAAAGTCGGAAAAGCCGCAAGGAAAATAGCACTTTTAATAACCTTAATTTTGAATTTTTTCGTAAACGGTAGGACTTACGAAAAATTTTATATCATGTAATTTGTAGAGAATATCGTTCTCCATCGAATAGCAATTTACGAATTTTCCTACGACAACTAATTCTTGGTGATATTACAAAATGAAAAATTTGGTGAAAATTTATTTGTATGGAAAAAATTGATTATTTCGAAAACTATTAGGTTTTGGAAAAATTTACAAGAGGGCAAAATTGTTCAAAATACTTTTCACCATCGAACGATAGATTTTCCAATAAATTCGGAAAAGCCGCAAGGAAAATAGCACTTTTAATAACCTTAATTTTGAAACTTTTTCGTAAACGGTAGGACTTACGAAAAATTTTATAATTATGTAATTTGTAGAGAATATCGTTCTCCATCGAATAGCAATTTACAAATTTTCCTACGACAATTAATTCCTGGTGATATTACAAAATGAAAAATTTGGTGAAAATTTATTTGTATGGAAAAAATGGATTATTTCGAAAACTATTAGGTTTTGGAAAAATTTACAAGAGGGCAAAATTGTTTAAAATACTTTTAACCATCGAACGATAGATTTTCCAATAAAGTCGGAAAAGCCGCAAGGAAAATAGCACTTTTAATAACCTTAATTTTGAAACTTTTTCGTAAACGGTAGGACTTACGAAAAATTTTATATCATGTAATTTGTAGAGAATATCGTTCTCCATCGAATAGCAATTTACGAATTTTCCTACGACAATTAATTCCTGGTGATATTACAAAATGAAAAATTTGGTTAAAATTTATTTGTATGGAAAAAAATGATTATTTCGAAAACTATTAGGTTTTGGAAAAATTTACAAGAGGGCAAAATTGTTCAAAATACTTGTCACCATCGAACGATAGATTTTCCAATAAAGTCGGAAAAGCCGCAAGGAAAATAGCACTTTTAATAACCTTAATTTTGAATTTTTTCGTAAACGGTAGGACTTACGAAAAATTTTATATCATGTAATTTGTAGAGAATATCGTTCTCCATCGAATAGCAATTTACGAATTTTCCTACGATAACTAATTCCTGGTGATATTACAAAATGAAAAATTTGGTGAAAATTTATTTGTATGGAAAAAAATGATTATTTCGAAAACTATTAGGTTTGGGAAAATTTACAAGAGGGCAAAATTGTTTAAAATACTTTTAACCATCGAACAATAGATTTTCCAATAAAGTCGGAAAAGCCGCAAGGAAAATAGCACTTTTAATAACCTTAATTTTAATTTTTTCGTAAACGGTAGGAATTACGAAAAATTTTATAATTATGTAATTTGTAGAGAATATCGTTCTCCATCGAATAGCAATTTACGAATTTTCCTACGACAACTAATTCCTGGTGATATTACAAAATGAAAAATTTGGTGAAAATTTATTTGTATGGAAAAAAATGATTATTTCGAAAACTATTAGGTTTTGGAAAAAATTACAAGAGGGTAAAATTGTTCAAAATACTTTTCACCATCGAACGATAGATTTTCCAATAAAATCGGAAAAGCCGCAAGGAAAATAGCTTTTTTAATAACCTTAATTTTGAATTTTTTCGTAAACGGTAGGACTTACGAAAAATTTTATGATTATGTAATTTGTAGAGAATATCGTTCTCCATCGAATAGCGATTTACGAATTTTCCTACGATAACTAATTCCTGGTGATATTACAAAATGAAAAATTTGGTGAAAATTTATTTGTATGGAAAAAAATGATTATTTCGAAAACTATTAGGTTTTGGAAAAATTTACAAGAGGGCAAAATTGTTCAAAATACTTGTCACCATCGAACGATAGATTTTCCAATAAAGTCGGAAAAGCCGCAAGGAAAATAGCACTTTTAATAACCTTAATTTTGAATTTTTTCGTAAACGGTAGGACTTACGAAAAATTTTACATCATGTAATTTGTAGAGAATATCGTTCTCCATCGAATAGCAATTTACGAATTTTCCTACAACTAATTCCTGGTGATATTACAAAATGAAAAATTTGGTGAAAATTTATTTGTATGGAAAAAATTGATTATTTCGAAAACTATTAGGTTTTGGGAAAATTTACAAGAGGGTATTGTTGTTGTTGTTGTTGTTTTTATGCGGGCGGTCTTTCCAGCCCCGTGACCACCTAGATCTAATGATCCTCTGTAGTTTCCCGCTGTTTCCCAAGGTCATTGATTCTGCCAGAGGTCGCAAGTATTTGCAAACCTCAGCAGTTCGGATGCCCTTGTGTTTTTGAGATCGCTAGGATCTAATGAGGTCCTTCCCCAGGTATTATACCTGCGCAAGGATAATGCTGGACAGTGACACAGTATGTGTATGCTGTCCTCATCAGCCTCCCCACATAGACGGCATGTTTTCTGCTCTACTATTTTAAGGCGGTATAGGTGCGCTCTGAGTGCTACGTGTCCTGTGAGTAGTCCAAGCGTTTTGCTCAGCCTGTCACGGTCCATAGCCCAGAGCTCGGTTGCCCTTTCTTTTGAGGGTGTTTCCATGAACTGTTTGGATACCCTACAGCCTGTCGAGTTCCTCCATCGAACGAGATGTTCCCTTTCTAGGAGTTTGTTTAGGTATTGTTTACCTTCTGCAAAGGGCATTCCAACTATCTGCCTACCAGGTTGCTCCATGGCCCCCTCTCTGGCTAGATTATCGGCTACCTCATTGCCTTCTATTCCCTGATGTCCAGGGATCCAAATTAGAGTCACTACATTCTCAGCCCCTAACCTGGCGAGGTTCTGCATGCAGTCCCGCACCACGGCGGAGACCGTGGTGTTTTTCGCCAGTGCCTCTAGGGCAGCGCGGCTATCCGAATAAATATTTATTCGGGAATGTGTGGCTCCATTATTTATGAGATGCTCTGCACATCTCAGTATAGCAAATACTTCGGCTTGGAAGACCGAAGCATGTTCACCCAGGGATATGCTCTCCCTGTAGTTGGTATTTTGCCCGTAGATGCCCGATCCATGGCGGTCCCCACACCCCGAGCCATCGGAGTACCAGTTTTCGCCCTGATGTTCCATCAACGGTTTTTGTTCCTTCCAGTCTTCTCTGGTTGGTATTTTTACCCTATAGGTGTGTTCAATCATAACCTGTTTAGAGGTTCTGTCTTGTCTTAATGTAAAAGGTGTGTTTCGAAGGACATGTATCCTGGTATGTCCAGTTCCATTTTCCTTCCACTCCCCTTGACATTTCATTCTGTATGCTGTCTGCCGGGCGACATTTGTCACTTTTAGGTCCAGGGGTGGAATATTGAGCGCTATTTCTAGCGCGTCAATTGGTGTGGTTCTCATGGCCCCTGTCGCAGCCCGCAGGTAGTACAAGAGGGCATAATTGTTTAAAATACTTTTCACCATCGAACGATAGATTTTCCAATAAAGTCGGAAAAGCCGCAAGGAAAATAGCACTTTTAATAACCTTAATTTTTAATTTTCTCATAAACGGTAGGACTTACGAAAAATTTTATAATTATGTAATTTGTAGAGAATATCGTTCTCCATCGAATAGCAATTTACGAATTTTCCTACGACAACTAATTCCTGTGATATTACAAAATGAAAAATTTGGTTAAAATTTATTTGTATGGAAAAAATTTATTATTTCGAAAACTATTAGGTTTTGGAAAAATTTACAAGAGGGCAAAATTGTTCAAAATACTTTTCACCATCGAACGATAGATTTTCCAATAAAATCGGAAAAGCCGCAAGGAAAATAGCACTTTTAATAACCTTAATTTTGAATTTTTTCGTAAACGGTAGGACTTACGAAAAATTTTATATCATGTAATTTGTAGAGAATATCGTTCTCCATCGAATAGCAATTTACGAATTTTCCTACGACAACTAATTCCTGGTGATATTACAAAATGAAAAATTTGGTGAAAATTTATTTGTATGGAAAAAATTGATTATTTCGAAAACTATTAGGTTTTGGGAAAATTTACAAGAGGGCATAATTGTTTAAAATACTTTTCACCATCGAACGATAGATTTTCCAATAAAGTCGGAAAAGCCGCAAGGAAAATAGCACTTTTAATAACCTTAATTTTGAAACTTTTTCGTAAACGGTAGGACTTACGAAAAATTTTATATCATGTAATTTGTAGAGAATATTGTTCTCCATCGAATAGCAATTTACAAATTTTCCTACGACAATTAATTCCTGGTGATATTACAAAATGAAAAATTTGGTGAAAATTTATTTGTATGGAAAAAATGGATTATTTCGAAAACTATTAGGTTTTGGAAAAATTTACAAGAGGGCAAAATTGTTTAAAATACTTTTAACCATCGAACGATAGATTTTCCAATAAAATGGAAAAAGCCGCAAGGAAAATAGCACTTTTAATAACCTTAATTTTGAATTTTTTCGTAAACGGTAGGACTTACGAAAAATTTTATAATTATGTAATTTGTAGAGAATATCGTTCTCCATCGAATAGCAATTTACGAATTTTCCTACGACAACTAATTCTTGGTGATATTACAAAATGAAAAATTTGGTGAAAATTTATTTGTATGGAAAAAATTGAGTATTTCGAAAACTATTAGGTTTTGGGAAAATTTACAAGAGGGCATAATTGTTTAAAATACTTTTCACCATCGAACGATAGATTTTCCAATAAAGTCGGAAAAGCCGCAAGGAAAATAGCACTTTTAATAACCTTAATTTTGAATTTTTTCGTAAACGGTAGGACTTACGAAAAATTTTATAATTATGTAATTTGTAGAGAATATCGTTCTCCATCGAATAGCAATTTACGAATTTTCCTACGACAACTAATTCCTGGTGATATTACAAAATGAAAAATTTGGTGAAAATTTATTTGTATGGAAAAAAATGATTATTTCGAAAACTATTAGGTTTTGGAAAAATTTACAAGAGGGCAAAATTGTTTAAAATACTTTTCACCATCGAACGATAGATTTTCCAATAAAGTCGGAAAAGCCGCAAGGAAAATAGCACTTTTAATAACCTTAATTTTGAATTTTTTCGTAAACGGTAGGACTTACGAAAAGTTTTATATCATGTAATTTGTAGAGAATATCGTTCTCCATCGAATAGCAATTTACGAATTTTCCTACGACAAAAAATTCCTGGTGATATTACAAAATGAAAAATTTGGTTAAAATTTATTTGTATGGAAAAAATTGATTATTTCGAAAACTATTAGGTTTTGGAAAAATTTACAAGAGGGCAAAATTGTTCAAAATACTTTTCACCATCGAACGATAGATTTTCCAATAAAGTCGGAAAAGCCGCAAGGAAAATAGCACTTTTAATAACCTTAATTTTGAATTTTTTCGTAAACGGTAGGACTTACGAAAAATTTTATATCATGTAATTTGTAGAGAATATCGTTCTCCATCGAATAGCAATTTACGAATTTTCCTACGACAACTAATTCTTGGTGATATTACAAAATGAAAAATTTGGTGAAAATTTATTTGTATGGAAAAAATTTATTATTTCGAAAACTATTAGGTTTTGGAAAAATTTACAAGAGGGCAAAATTGTTTAAAATACTTTTCACCATCGAACGATAGTTTTCCAATAAAGTCGGAAAAGCCGCCAGGAAAATAGCACTTTTAATAACCTTAATTTTTAATTTTTTCGTAAACGGTAGGAATTACGAAAAATTTTATAATTATGTAATTTGTAGAGAATATCGTTCTCCATCGAATAGCAATTTACGAATTTTCCTACGACAACTAATTCCTGGTGATATTACAAAATGAAAAATTTGGTGAAAATTTATTTGTATGGAAAAAAATGATTATTTCGAAAACTATTAGGTTTTGGAAAAAATTACAAGAGGGTAAAATTGTTCAAAATACTTTTCACCATCGAACGATAGATTTTCCAATAAAGTCGGAAAAGCCGCAAGGAAAATAGCACTTTTAATAACCTTAATTTTGAATTTTTTCGTAAACGGTAGGACTTACGAAAAATTTTATGATTATGTAATTTGTAGAGAATATCGTTCTCCATCGAATAGCAATTTACGAATTTTCCTACGACAACTAATTCCTGGTGATATTACAAAATGAGAAATTTGGTGAAAATTTATTTGTATGGAAAAAATTTATTATTTCGAAAACTATTAGGTTTTGGAAAAATTTACAAGAGGGCAAAATTGTTTAAAATACTTTTCACCATCGAACGATAGATTTTCCAATAAAGTCGGAAAAGCCGCAAGGAAAATAGCACTTTTAATAACCTTAATTTTGAATTTTTTCGTAAACGGTAGGACTTACGAAAAATTTTATGATTATGTAATTTGTAGAGAATATCGTTCTCCATCGAATAGCAATTTACGAATTTTCCTACGATAACTAATTCCTGGTGATATTACAAAATGAAAAATTTGGTGAAAATTTATTTGTATGGAAAAAAATGATTATTTCGAAAACTATTAGGTTTTGGAAAAATTTACAAGAGGGCAAAATTGTTCAAAATACTTGTCACCATCGAACGATAGATTTTCCAATAAAGTCGGAAAAGCCGCAAGGAAAATAGCACTTTTAATAACCTTAATTTTGAATTTTTTCGTAAACGGTAGGACTTACGAAAAGTTTTATATCATGTAATTTGTAGAGAATATTGTTCTCCATCGAATAGCAATTTACGAATTTTCCTACGACAATTAATTCCTGGTGATATTACAAAATGAAAAATTTGGTTAAAATTTATTTGTATGGAAAAAATTGATTATTTCGAAAACTATTAGGTTTTGGAAAAATTTACAAGAGGGCAAAATTGTTTAAAATACTTTTCACCATCGAACGATAGATTTTCCAATAAAGTCGGAAAAGCCGCAAGGAAAATAGCACTTTTAATAACCTTAATTTTGAATTTTTTCGTAAACGGTAGGACTTACGAAAAATTTTATATCATGTAATTTGTAGAGAATATCGTTCTCCATCGAATAGCAATTTACGAATTTTCCTACGACAACTAATTCTTGGTGATATTACAAAATGAAAAATTTGGTGAAAATTTATTTGTATGGAAAAAATTGATTATTTCGAAAACTATTAGGTTTTGGAAAAATTTACAAGAGGGCAAAATTGTTTAAAATACTTTTCACCATCGAACGATAGATTTTCCAATAAAGTCGGAAAAGCCGCAAGGAAAATAGCACTTTTAATAACCTTAATTTTGAATTTTTTCGTAAACGGTAGGACTTACGAAAAATTTTATATCATGTAATTTGTAGAGAATATCGTTCTCCATCGAATAGCAATTTACGAATTTTCCTACGACAACTAATTCTTGGTGATATTACAAAATGAAAAATTTGGTGAAAATTTATTTGTATGGAAAAAATTGATTATTTCGAAAACTATTAGGTTTTGGAAAAATTTACAAGAGGGCAAAATTGTTTAAAATACTTTTCACTATCGAACGATAGTTTTCCAATAAAGTCGGAAAAGCCGCAAGGAAAATAGCACTTTTAATAACCTTAATTTTGAAACTTTTTCGTAAACGGTAGGACTTACGAAAAATTTTATATCATGTAATTTGTAGAGAATATCGTTCTCCATCGAATAGCAATTTACGAATTTTCCTACGACAACTAATTCTTGGTGATATTACAAAATGAAAAATTTGGTGAAAATTTATTTGTATGGAAAAAATTGATTATTTCGAAAACTATTAGGTTTTGGAAAAATTTACAAGAGGGCAAAATTGTTTAAAATACTTTTCACCATCGAACGATAGATTTTCCAATAAAGTCGGAAAAGCCGCAAGGAAAATTATACTTTTAATAACCTGAATTTTGAATTTTTTCGTAAACGGTAGGACTTACGAAAAATTTTATATCATGTAATTTGTAGAGAATATCGTTCTCCATCGAATAGCAATTTACGAATTTTCCTACGACAACTAATTCTTGGTGATATTACAAAATGAAAAATTTGGTGAAAATTTATTTGTATGGAAAAAATTGATTATTTCGAAAACTATTAGGTTTTGGCAAAAATTACAAGAGGGTAAAATTGTTTAAAATACTTTTCACCATCGAACGATAGATTTTCCAATAAAGTCGGAAAAGCCGCAAGGAAAATAGCACTTTTAATAACCTTAATTTTGAATTTTTTCGTAAACGGTAGGAATTACGAAAAATTTTATAATTATGTAATTTGTAGAGAATATCGTTCTCCATCGAATAGCAATTTACGAATTTTCCTACGACAACTAATTCCTGGTGATATTACAAAATGAAAAATTTGGTGAAAATTTATTTGTATGGAAAAAAATGATTATTTCGAAAACTATTAGGTTTTGGCAAAAATTACAAGAGGGTAAAATTGTTTAAAATACTTTTCACCATCGAACGATAGATTTTCCAATAAAGTCGGAAAAGCCGCAAGGAAAATAGCACTTTTAATAACCTTAATTTTGAATTTTTTCGTAAACGGTAGGACTTACGAAAAGTTTTATATCATGTAATTTGTAGAGAATATTGTTCTCCATCGAATAGCAATTTACGAATTTTCCTACGACAATTAATTCCTGGTGATATTACAAAATGAAAAATTTGGTTAAAATTTATTTGTATGGAAAAAATTGATTATTTCGAAAACTATTAGGTTTTGGAAAAATTTACAAGAGGGCAAAATTGTTTTAAAATACTTTTCACCATCGAACGATAGATTTTCCAATAAAGTCGGAAAAGCCGCAAGGAAAATAGCACTTTTAATAACCTTAATTTTGAATTTTTTCGTAAACGGTAGGACTTACGAAAAATTTTATATCATGTAATTTGTAGAGAATATCGTTCTCCATCGAATAGCAATTTACGAATTTTCCTACGACAACTAATTCTTGGTGATATTACAAAATGAAAAATTTGGTGAAAATTTATTTGTATGGAAAAAATTGATTATTTCGAAAACTATTAGGTTTTGGAAAAATTTACAAGAGGGCAAAATTGTTTAAAATACTTTTCACCATCGAACGATAGATTTTCCAATAAAGTCGGAAAAGCCGCAAGGAAAATAGCACTTTTAATAACCTTAATTTTGAATTTTTTCGTAAACGGTAGGACTTACGAAAAATTTTATATCATGTAATTTGTAGAGAATATCGTTCTCCATCGAATAGCAATTTACGAATTTTCCTACGACAACTAATTCTTGGTGATATTACAAAATGAAAAATTTGGTGAAAATTTATTTGTATGGAAAAAATTGATTATTTCGAAAACTATTAGGTTTTGGAAAAATTTACAAGAGGGCAAAATTGTTTAAAATACTTTTCACCATCGAACGATAGTTTTCCAATAAAGTCGGAAAAGCCGCAAGGAAAATAGCACTTTTAATAACCTTAATTTTGAAACTTTTTCGTAAACGGTAGGACTTACGAAAAATTTTATATCATGTAATTTGTAGAGAATATCGTTCTCCATCGAATAGCAATTTACGAATTTTCCTACGACAACTAATTCTTGGTGATATTACAAAATGAAAAATTTGGTGAAAATTTATTTGTATGGAAAAAATTGATTATTTCGAAAACTATTAGGTTTTGGAAAAATTTACAAGAGGGCAAAATTGTTTAAAATACTTTTCACCATCGAACGATAGATTTTCCAATAAAGTCGGAAAAGCCGCAAGGAAAATTATACTTTTAATAACCTGAATTTTGAATTTTTTCGTAAACGGTAGGACTTACGAAAAATTTTATATCATGTAATTTGTAGAGAATATCGTTCTCCATCGAATAGCAATTTACGAATTTTCCTACGACAACTAATTCTTGGTGATATTACAAAATGAAAAATTTGGTGAAAATTTATTTGTATGGAAAAAATTGATTATTTCGAAAACTATTAGGTTTTGGCAAAAATTACAAGAGGGTAAAATTGTTTAAAATACTTTTCACCATCGAACGATAGATTTTCCAATAAAGTCGGAAAAGCCGCAAGGAAAATAGCACTTTTAATAACCTTAATTTTTAATTTTTTCGTAAACGGTAGGAATTACGAAAAATTTTATAATTATGTAATTTGTAGAGAATATCGTTCTCCATCGAATAGCAATTTACGAATTTTCCTACGACAACTAATTCCTGGTGATATTACAAAATGAAAAATTTGGTGAAAATTTATTTGTATGGAAAAAAATGATTATTTCGAAAACTATTAGGTTTTGGAAAAAATTACAAGAGGGTAAAATTGTTTAAAATACTTTTCACCATCGAACGATAGATTTTCCAATAAAGTCGGAAAAGCCGCAAGGAAAATAGCACTTTTAATAACCTTAATTTTGAATTTTTTCGTAAACGGTAGGACTTACGAAAAATTTTATAATTATGTAATTTGTAGAGAATATCGTTCTCCATCGAATAGCAATTTACGAATTTTCCTACGACAACTAATTCCTGGTGATATTACAAAATGAAAAATTTGGTGAAAATTTATTTGTATGGAAAAAATTGATTATTTCGAAAACTATTAGGTTTTGGGAAAATTTACAAGAGGGCATAATTGTTTAAAATACTTTTCACCATCGAACGATAGATTTTCCAATAAAGTCGGAAAAGCCGCAAGGAAAATAGCACTTTTAATAACCTTAATTTTGAATTTTTTCGTAAACGGTAGGACTTACGAAAAATTTTATATCATGTAATTTGTAGAGAATATCGTTCTCCATCGAATAGCAATTTACGAATTTTCCTACGACAACTAATTCCTGGTGATATTACAAAATGAAAAATTTGGTGAAAATTTATTTGTATGGAAAAAATTGATTATTTCGAAAACTATTAGGTTTTGGAAAAATTTACAAGAGGGCAAAATTGTTTAAAATACTTTTCACCATCGAACGATAGATTTTCCAATAAAGTCGGAAAAGCCGCAAGGAAAATAGCACTTTTAATAACCTTAATTTTGAATTTTTTCGTAAACGGTAGGACTTACGAAAAATTTTATAATTATGTAATTTGTAGAGAATATCGTTCTCCATCGAATAGCAATTTACGAATTTTCCTACGACAACTAATTCCTGGTGATATTACAAAATGAAAAATTTGGTGAAAATTTATTTGTATGGAAAAAATTGATTATTTCGAAAACTATTAGGTTTTGGGAAAATTTACAAGAGGGCATAATTGTTTAAAATACTTTTCACCATCGAACGATAGATTTTCCAATAAAGTCGGAAAAGCCGCAAGGAAAATAGCACTTTTAATAACCTTAATTTTGAATTTTTTCGTAAACGGTAGGAATTACGAAAAATTTTATAATTATGTAATTTGTAGAGATTATCGTTCTCCATCGAATAGCAATTTACGAATTTTTCTACGACAACTAATTCCTGGTGATATTACAAAATGAAAAATTTGGTGAAAATTTATTTGTATGGAAAAAATTGATTATTTCGAAAACTATTAGGTTTTGGAAAAATTTACAAGAGGGCAAAATTGTTTAAAATACTTTTCACCATCGAACGATAGATTTTCCAATAAAGTCGGAAAAGCCGCAAGGAAAATAGCACTTTTAATAACCTTAATTTTGAATTTTTTCGTAAACGGTAGGAATTACGAAAAATTTTATAATTATGTAATTTGTAGAGAATATCGTTCTCCATCGAATAGCAATTTACGAATTTTCCTACGACAACTAATTCCTGGTGATATTACAAAATGAAAAATTTAGTGAAAATTTATTTGTATGGAAAAAATTGATTATTTCGAAAACTATTAGGTTTTGGAAAAATTTACAAGAGGGCAAAATTGTTTAAAATACTTTTCACCATCGAACGATAGATTTTCCAATAAAGTCGGAAAAGCCGCAAGGAAAATAGCACTTTTAATAACCTTAATTTTGAATTTTTTCGTAAACGGTAGGACTTACGAAAAATTTTATATCATGTAATTTGTAGAGAATATCGTTCTCCATCGAATAGCAATTTACGAATTTTCCTACGACAACTAATTCCTGGTGATATTACAAAATGAAAAATTTGGTGAAAATTTATTTGTATGGAAAAAAATGATTATTTCGAAAACTATTAGGTTTTGGAAAAATTTACAAGAGGGCAAAATTGTTCAAAATACTTGTCACCATCGAACGATAGATTTTCCAATAAAGTCGGAAAAGCCGCAAGGAAAATAGCACTTTTAATAACCTTAATTTTGAATTTTTTCGTAAACGGTAGGACTTACGAAAAGTTTTATATCATGTAATTTGTAGAGAATATTGTTCTCCATCGAATAGCAATTTACGAATTTTCCTACGACAACTAATTCCTGGTGATATTACAAAATGAAAAATTTGGTTAAAATTTATTTGTATGGAAAAAATTGATTATTTCGAAAACTATTAGGTTTTGGAAAAATTTACAAGAGGGCAAAATTGTTCAAAATACTTTTCACCATCGAACGATAGATTTTCCAATAAAGTCGGAAAAGCCGCAAGGAAAATAGCACTTTTAATAACCTTAATTTTTAATTTTTTCGTAAACGGTAGGAATTACGAAAAATTTTATAATTATGTAATTTGTAGAGATTATCGTTCTCCATCGAATAGCAATTTACGAATTTTTCTACGACAACTAATTCCTGGTGATATTACAAAATGAAAAAGTTTGTGAAAATTTATTTGTATGGAAAAAATTGATTATTTCGAAAACTATTAGGTTTTGGAAAAATTTACAAGAGGGCAAAATTGTTTAAAATACTTTTCACCATCGAACGATAGATTTTCCAATAAAGTCGGAAAAGCCGCAAGGAAAATAGCACTTTTAATAACCTTAATTTTGAATTTTTTCGTAAACGGTAGGACTTACGAAAAATTTTACAATTATGTAATTTGTAGAGAATATCGTTCTCCATCGAATAGCAATTTACGAATTTTCCTACGACAACTAATTCCTGGTGATATTACAAAATGAAAAATTTGGTTAAAATTTATTTGTATGGAAAAAATTGATTATTTCGAAAACTATTAGGTTTTGGAAAAATTTACAAGAGGGCAAAATTGTTTAAAATACTTTTCACCATCGAACGATTGATTTTCCAATAAAGTCGGAAAAGCCGCAAGGAAAATAGCACTTTTAATAACCTTAATTTTGAATTTTTTCGTAAACGGTAGGACTTACGAAAAATTTTATATCATGTAATTTGTAGAGAATATCGTTCTCCATCGAATAGCAATTTACGAATTTTCCTACGACAACTAATTCCTGGTGATATTACAAAATGAAAAATTTGGTGAAAATTTATTTGTATGGAAAAAAATGATTATTTCGAAAACTATTAGGTTTTGGAAAAATTTACAAGAGGGCAAAATTGTTCAAAATACTTGTCACCATCGAACGATAGATTTTCCAATAAAGTCGGAAAAGCCGCAAGGAAAATAGCACTTTTAATAACCTTAATTTTGAATTTTTTCGTAAACGGTAGGACTTACGAAAAGTTTTATATCATGTAATTTGTAGAGAATATTGTTCTCCATCGAATAGCAATTTACGAATTTTCCTACGACAATTAATTCCTGGTGATATTACAAAATGAAAAATTTGGTTAAAATTTATTTGTATGGAAAAAATTGATTATTTCGAAAACTATTAGGTTTTGGAAAAATTTACAAGAGGGCAAAATTGTTTAAAATACTTTTCACCATCGAACGATAGATTTTCCAATAAAGTCGGAAAAGCCGCAAGGAAAATAGCACTTTTAATAACCTTAATTTTTAATTTTTTCGTAAACGGTAGGAATTACGAAAAATTTTATAATTATGTAATTTGTAGAGATTATCGTTCTCCATCGAATAGCAATTTACGAATTTTTCTACGACAACTAATTCCTGGTGATATTACAAAATGAAAAATTTGGTGAAAATTTATTTGTATGGAAAAAATTGATTATTTCGAAAACTATTAGGTTTTGGAAAAATTTACAAGAGGGCAAAATTGTTTAAAATACTTTTCACCATCGAACGATAGATTTTCCAATAAAGTCGGAAAAGCCGCAAGGAAAATAGCACTTTTAATAACCTTAATTTTTAATTTTTTCGTAAACGGTAGGACTTACGAAAAATTTTATAATTATGTAATTTGTAGAGAATATCGTTCTCCATCGAATAGCAATTTACGAATTTTCCTACGACAACTAATTCCTGGTGATATTACAAAATGAAAAATTTGGTGAAAATTTATTTGTATGGAAAAAATTGATTATTTCGAAAACTATTAGGTTTTGGAAAAATTTACAAGAGGGCAAAATTGTTTAAAATACTTTTCACCATCGAACGATAGATTTTCCAATAAAGTCGGAAAAGCCGCAAGGAAAATAGCACTTTTAATAACCTTAATTTTGAATTTTTTCGTAAACGGTAGGACTTACGAAAAATTTTATATCATGTAATTTGTAGAGAATATCGTTCTCCATCGAATAGCAATTTACGAATTTTCCTACGACAACTAATTCTTGGTGATATTACAAAATGAAAAATTTTGTGAAAATTTATTTGTATGGAAAAAATTGATTATTTCGAAAACTATTAGGTTTTGGAAAAATTTACAAGAGGGCAAAATTGTTGAAAATACTTTTCACCATCGAACGATAGTTTTCCAATAAAGTCGGAAAAGCCGCAAGGAAAATAGCACTTTTAATAACCTTAATTTTGAAACTTTTTCGTAAACGGTAGGACTTACGAAAAATTTTATATCATGTAATTTGTAGAGAATATCGTTCTCCATCGAATAGCAATTTACGAATTTTCCTACGACAACTAATTCTTGGTGATATTACAAAATGAAAAATTTGGTGAAAATTTATTTGTATGGAAAAAATTGATTATTTCGAAAACTATTAGGTTTTGGAAAAATTTACAAGAGGGCAAAATTGTTTAAAATACTTTTCACCATCGAACGATAGATTTTCCAATAAAGTCGGAAAAGCCGCAAGGAAAATAGCACTTTTAATAACCTGAATTTTGAATTTTTTCGTAAACGGTAGGACTTACGAAAAATTTTATATCATGTAATTTGTAGAGAATATCGTTCTCCATCGAATAGCAATTTACGAATTTTCCTACGACAACTAATTCTTGGTGATATTACAAAATGAAAAATTTGGTGAAAATTTATTTGTATGGAAAAAATTGATTATTTCGAAAACTATTAGGTTTTGGAAAAATTTACAAGAGGGCAAAATTGTTTAAAATACTTTTCACCATCGAACGATAGTTTTCCAATAAAGTCGGAAAAGCCGCCAGGAAAATAGCACTTTTAATAACCTTAATTTTTAATTTTTTCGTAAACGGTAGGAATTACGAAAAATTTTATAATTATGTAATTTGTAGAGAATATCGTTCTCCATCGAATAGCAATTTACGAATTTTCCTACGACAACTAATTCTTGGTGATATTACAAAATGAAAAATTTGGTGAAAATTTATTTGTATGGAAAAAATTGATTATTTCGAAAACTATTAGGTTTTGGAAAAATTTACAAGAGGGCAAAATTGTTTAAAATACTTTTCACCATCGAACGATAGTTTTCCAATAAAGTCGGAAAAGCCGCCAGGAAAATAGCACTTTTAATAACCTTAATTTTTAATTTTTTCGTAAACGGTAGGAATTACGAAAAATTTTATAATTATGTAATTTGTAGAGAATATCGTTCTCCATCGAATAGCAATTTACGAATTTTCCTACGACAACTAATTCCTGGTGATATTACAAAATGAAAAATTTGGTGAAAATTTATTTGTATGGAAAAAATTGATTATTTCGAAAACTATTAGGTTTTGGGAAATTTTCAAGAGGGCATAATTGTTTAAAATACTTTTCACCATCGAACGATAGATTTTCCAATAAAGTCGGAAAAGCCGCAAGGAAAATAGCACTTTTAATAACCTTAATTTTTAATTTTTTCGTAAACGGTAGGAATTACGAATAATTTTATAATTATGTAATTTGTAGGGAATATCGTTCTCCATCGAATAGCAATTTACGAATTTTCCTACGACAACTAATTCCTGGTGATATTACAAAATGAAAAATTTGGTGAAAATTTATTTGTATGGAAAAAATTGATTATTTCGAAAACTATTAGGTTTTGGGAAAATTTACAAGAGGGCATAATTGTTTAAAATACTTTTCACCATCGAACGATAGATTTTCCAATAAAGTCGGAAAAGCCGCAAGGAAAATAGCACTTTTAATAACCTTAATTTTTAATTTTTTCGTAAACGGTAGGAATTACGAAAAAAAATAAAATTGTAAAAAAATTGTAATTTGTAGAGAATATCGTTCTCCATCGAATAGCAATTTACGAATTTTCCTACGACAACTAATTCCTGGTGATATTACAAAATGAAAAATTTGGTGAAAATTTATTTGTATGGAAAAAATTGATTATTTCGAAAACTATTAGGTTTTGGGAAAATTTACAAGAGGGCATAATTGTTTAAAATACTTTTCACCATCGAACGATAGATTTTCCAATAAAGTCGGAAAAGCCGCAAGGAAAATAGCACTTTTAATAACCTTAATTTTGAATTTTTTCGTAAACGGTAGGACTTACGAAAAATTTTATAATTATGTAATTTGTAGAGAATATCGTTCTCCATCGAATAGCAATTTACGAATTTTCCTACGACAACTAATTCCTGGTGATATTACAAAATGAAAAATTTGGTGAAAATTTATTTGTATGGAAAAAATTTATTATTTCGAAAACTATTAGGTTTTGGAAAAATTTACAAGAGGGCAAAATTGTTTAAAATACTTTTCACCATCGAACGATAGTTTTCCAATAAAGTCGGAAAAGCCGCCAGGAAAATAGCACTTTTAATAACCTTAATTTTTAATTTTTTCGTAAACGGTAGGAATTACGAAAAATTTTATAATTATGTAATTTGTAGAGAATATCGTTCTCCATCGAATAGCAATTTACGAATTTTCCTACGACAACTAATTCCTGGTGATATTACAAAATGAAAAATTTGGTGAAAATTTATTTGTATGGAAAAAATTGATTATTTCGAAAACTATTAGGTTTTGGAAAAATTTACAAGAGGGCAAAATTGTTCAAAATACTTTTCACCATCGAACGATAGATTTTCCAATAAAGTCGGAAAAGCCGCAAGGAAAATAGCACTTTTAATAACCTTAATTTTGAATTTTTTCGTAAACGGTAGGACTTACGAAAAATTTTATATCATGTAATTTGTAGAGAATATTGTTCTCCATCGAATAGCAATTTACGAATTTTCCTACGACAATTAATTCCTGGTGATATTACAAAATGAAAAATTTGGTGAAAATTTATTTGTATGGAAAAAATTGATTATTTCGAAAACTATTAGGTTTTGGGAAAATTTACAAGAGGGCAAAATTGTTTAAAATACTTTTCACCATCGAACGATAGATTTTCCAATAAAGTCGGAAAAGCCGCAAGGAAAATAGCACTTTTAATAACCTTAATTTTGAATTTTTTCGTAAACGGTAGGACTTACGAAAAATTTTATATCATGTAATTTGTAGAGAATATCGTTCTCCATCGAATAGCAATTTACGAATTTTCCTACGACAACTAATTCTTGGTGATATTACAAAATGAAAAATTTGGTGAAAATTTATTTGTATGGAAAAAATTGATTATTTCGAAAACTATTAGGTTTTGGAAAAATTTACAAGAGGGCAAAATTGTTTAAAATACTTTTCACCATCGAACGATAGATTTTCCAATAAAGTCGGAAAAGCCGCAAGGAAAATAGCACTTTTAATAACCTTAATTTTGAATTTTTTCGTAAACGGTAGGACTTACGAAAAATTTTATATCATGTAATTTGTAGAGAATATCGTTCTCCATCGAATAGCAATTTACGAATTTTCCTACGACAACTAATTCTTGGTGATATTACAAAATGAAAAATTTGGTGAAAATTTATTTGTATGGAAAAAATTGATTATTTCGAAAACTATTAGGTTTGGAAAAATTTACAAGAGGGCAAAATTGTTTAAAATACTTTTCACCATCGAACGATAGATTTTCCAATAAAGTCGGAAAAGCCGCAAGGAAAATTATACTTTTAATAACCTGAATTTTGAATTTTTTCGTAAACGGTAGGACTTACGAAAAATTTTATATCATGTAATTTGTAGAGAATATCGTTCTCCATCGAATAGCAATTTACGAATTTTCCTACGACAACTAATTCTTGGTGATATTACAAAATGAAAAATTTGGTGAAAATTTATTTGTATGGAAAAAATTGATTATTTCGAAAACTATTAGGTTTTGGCAAAAATTACAAGAGGGTAAAATTGTTTAAAATACTTTTCACCATCGAACGATAGATTTTCCAATAAAGTCGGAAAAGCCGCAAGGAAAATAGCACTTTTAATAACCTTAATTTTGAATTTTTTCGTAAACGGTAGGAATTACGAAAAATTTTATAATTATGTAATTTGTAGAGAATATCGTTCTCCATCGAATAGCAATTTACGAATTTTCCTACGACAACTAATTCCTGGTGATATTACAAAATGAAAAATTTGGTGAAAATTTATTTGTATGGAAAAAAATGATTATTTCGAAAACTATTAGGTTTTGGCAAAAATTACAAGAGGGTAAAATTGTTTAAAATACTTTTCACCATCGAACGATAGATTTTCCA
>OU900106.1:110347-240764 GCA_918026865.1 Phyllotreta striolata | reverse complement strand
AAGGAAAATAGCACTTTTTATAACCTTAATTTTAAATTTTTTCTTAAACGGTAGAACTTACGAAAAATTTTATATCATGTAATTTGTAGAGAATATTGTTCTCCATCGAATAGCAGTTTACAAATTTTCCTACGACAACTAATTCCTGGTGATATTACAAAATGAAATATTTGGTTAAAATTTATTTGTATGGAAAAAATTGATTATTTCGAAAACTAATAGGTTTTGAAAAAAAAATACAAGATGGCAAAATTGTTCAAAATACTTTTCACCATCGAACGATAGACTTTCCAATAAAATCGGAAAAGCCGCAAGAAAAATAGCACTTTTTATAACCTTAATTTTCAATTTTTTCGTAAACGGTAGAACTTACGAAAATTTTATATCATGTAATTTGTAGAGAATATCGTTCTCCATCGAATAGCAATTTACAAATTTCCTACGATAACTAATTCCTGGTGATATTACAAAATGAAAAATTTGGTGAAAATTTATTTGTATGGAAAAAATTGATTATTTGGAAAACTATTAGGTTTAGAAAAAATTTACAAGAGGGTAAAATTGTTCAAAATACTTTTCACCATCGAACGATAGATTTTCTAATAAAATGGGAAAAGCCGCAAGGAAAATAGCACTTTTAATAACCTTAATTTTTAATTTTCTCGTAAACGGTAGGACTTACGAAAAATTTTATAATTATGTAATTTGTAGAGAATATCGTTCTCCATCGAATAGCAATTTACGATTTTCCTACAACAACTAATTCCTGGTAATATTACAAAATACAAATATTTGGTTAAAATTTATTTGTATGGAAAAAATTGATTATTCGAAAACTATTAGGTTTTCAAAAAATTTACAGGAGGGTAAAATTGTTCAAAATACTTTTCACCATCGAACGATAGATTTTCCAATAAAATCGGAAAAGCCGCAAGGAAAATAGCACTTTTTATAACCTTAATTTTAAATTTTTTCGTAAACGGTAGAACTTACGAAAAATTTTATATCATGTAATTTGTAGAGAATATCGTTCTCCATCGAATAGCAATTTACAAATTTCCTACGATAACTAATTCCTGGTGATATTACAAAATGAAAAAGTTGGTTAAAATTTATTTGTATGAAAAAAATTGATTATTTCGAAAACTATTAGGTTTTGAAAAAATTTACAAGAGGGTAAAATTGTTCAAAATACTTTTCACCATCGAACGATAGATTTTCTAATAAAATGGGAAAAGCCGCAAGGAAAATAGCACTTTTAATAACCTTAATTTTTAATTTTCTCGTAAACGGTAGGACTTACGAAAAATTTATAATTATGTATTTGTAGAGAATATCGTTCTCCATCGAATAGCAATTTACGAATTTTCCTACGACAACTAATTTCTGGAGATATTACAAAATACAAATATTTGGTTAAAATTTATTTGTATGGAAAAAATTGATTATTTCGAAAACTATTAGGTTTTGAAAAAATTTACAAGAGGATAAAATTGTTCAAAATACTTTTCACCATCGAACGATAGACTTTCCAATAATATCGGAAAAGCCGCAAGGAAAATAGCACTTTTTATAACCTTAATTTTAAATTTTTTCTTAACGGTAGAACTTACGAAAAATTTTATATCATGTAATTTGTAGAGAATATTGTTCTCCATCGAATAGCAGTTTACAAATTTTCCTACGATAACTAATTCCTGGTGATATTACAAAATGAAAAATTTGGTTAAAATTTATTTGTATGGAAAAAATTGATTATTTCGAAAACTACTAGGTTTTGAAAAAAATTACAAGAGGGCAAAATTGTTCAAAATACTTTTCACCATCGAACGATAGACTTTCCAATAAAATCGGAAAAGCCGCAAGAAAAATAGCACTTTTTATAACCTTAATTTTAAATTTTTTCTTAAACGGTAGAACTTACGAAAAATTTTATATCATGTAATTTGTAGAGAATATCGTTCTCCATCGAATAGCAATTTACAAATTTTCCTACGATAACTAATTCCTGGTGATATTACAAAATGAAAAATTTGGTGAAAATTTATTTGTATGGAAAAAATTGATTATTTGGAAAACCTATTAGGTTTAGAAAAAATTTACAAGAGGGTAAAATTGTTCAAAATACTTTTCACCATCGAACGATAGATTTTCTAATAAAATGGGAAAAGCCGCAAGGAAAATATGACTTTTAATAACCTTAATTTTTAATTTTCTCGTAAACGGTAGGACTTACGAAAAATTTTATAATTATGTAATTTGTAGAGAATATCGTTCTCCATCGAATAGCAATTTACGAATTTTCCTACGACAACTAATTCCTGGTAATATTACAAAATACAAATATTTGGTTAAAATTTATTTGTATGGAAAAAATTGATTATTTCGAAAACTATTAGGTTTTGAAAAAATTTACAAGAGGGTAAAATTGTTCAAAATACTTTTCACCATCGAACGATAGATTTTCTAATAAAATGGGAAAAGCCGCAAGGAAAATATGACTTTTAATAACCTTAATTTTTAATTTTCTCGTAAACGGTAGGACTTACGAAAAATTTTATAATTATGTAATTTGTAGAGAATATCGTTCTCCATCGAATAGCAATTTACGAATTTTCCTACGACAACTAATTCCTGGTAATATTACAAAATACAAATATTTGGTTAAAATTTATTTGTATGGAAAAAATGATTATTTCCAAAACTATTAGGTTTTGAAAAAATTTACAAGAGGATAAAATTGTTCAAAATACTTTTCACCATCGAACGATAGACTTTCCAATAAAATCGGAAAAGCCGCAAGGAAAATAGCACTTTTTATAACCTTAATTTTAAATTTTTTCTTAAACGGTAGAACTTACGAAAAATTTTATATCATGTAATTTGTAGAGAATATCGTTCTCCATCGAATAGCAATTTACAAATTTTCCTACGATAACTAATTCCTGGTGATATTACAAAATGAAAAATTTGGTTAAAATTTATTTGTATGGAAAAAATTGATTATTTCGAAAACTATTAGGTTTTGAAAAAAAATACAAGAGGGCAAAATTGTTCAAAATACTTTTCACCATCGAACGATAGATTTTCCAATAAAGTCGGAAAAGCCGCAAGGAAAATAGCACTTTTTATAACCTTAATTTTTAATTTTTTCGTAAACGGTAGGACTTACGAAAAATTTTATATCATGTAATTTGTAGAGAATATCGTTCTCCATCGAATAGCAATTTACAAATTTTCCTACGACAACTAATTCCTGGTGATATTACAAAATGAAAAATTTGGTGAAAATTTATTTGTATGGAAAAAATTGATTATTTGGAAAACTATTAGGTTTAGAAAAAATTACAAGAGGGCAAAATTGTTCAAAATACTTTTCACCATCGAACGATAGATTTTCCAATAAAGTCGGAAAAGCCGCAAGGAAATAGCACTTTTAATAACCTTAATTTTTAATTTTCTCGTAAACGGTAGGACTTACGAAAAATTTTATAATTATGTAATTTGTAGAGAATATCGTTCTCCATCGAATAGCAATTTACGAATTTTCCTACGACAGACTAATTCCTGGTGATATTACAAAATACAAATATTTGGTTAAAATTTATTTGTATGGAAAAAATTAATTATTTCGAAAACTATTAGGTTTAGAAAAAATTTACAAGAGGGTAAAATTGTTCAAAATACTTTTCACCATCGAACGATAGATTTTCTAATAAAATGGGAAAAGCCGCAAGGAAAATATGACTTTTAATAACCTTAATTTTTAATTTTCTCGTAAACGGTAGGACTTACGAAAAATTTTATAATTATGTAATTTGTAGAGAATATCGTTCTCCATCGAATAGCAATTTACGAATTTTCCTACGACAACTAATTCCTGGTGATATTACAAAATACAAATATTTGGTTAAAATTTATTTGTATGGAAAAAAATGATTATTTCGAAAACTATTAGGTTTTGGAAAAATTTACAAGAGGACAAAATTGTTGAAAATACGTTTCACCATCGAACGATAGATTTTCGAATAAAATCGAAAAAGCCGCAAGGAAAATATGACTTTTAATAACCTTAATTTTTAATTTTCTCGTAAACGGTAGGACTTACGAAAAATTTTATAATTATGTAATTTGTAGAGAATATCGTTCTCCATCGAATAGCAATTTACAAATTTTCCTACGACAACTAATTCCTGGTAATATTACAAAATACAAATATTTGGTTAAAATTTATTTGTATGGAAAAAATTGATTATTTCGAAAACTATTAGGTTTTGAAAAAATTTACAAGAGGGTAAAATTGTTCAAAATACTTTTCACCATCGAACGATAGATTTTCCAATAAAATCGGAAAAGCCGCAAGAAAAATAGCACTTTTTATGACCTTAATTTTTAATTTTCTTGTAAACGGTAGGACTTACGAAAAATTTTATAATTATGTAATTTGTAGAGAATATCGTTCTCCATCGAATAGCGATTTACGAATTTTCCTACGATAACTAATTCCTGGTGATATTACAAAATAAAAAATTTGGTTAAAATTTATTTGTATGGAAAAAATTAATTATTTCCAAAACTATTAGGTTTTGAAAAAAGTTACAAGAGGGTAAAATTTTTCAAAATACTTTTCACCATCGAACGATAGAATTTCTAATAAAATGGGAGAAGCCACAAGAAAAATAGCACTTTTATTAACCTTAATTTTGAATTTTTCGTAAACGGTAGGACTAACAAAAAATTTTGTAATTATGTAATTTGTAGAGAATATCGAATAGCAATTTAAAAATTTTCCTACGACAACTAATTCCTGGTGATATTACAAAATGAAAAATTTGGTTAAAATTTATTTGTATGAAAAAAATTAATTATTTCGAAAACTATTAGGTTTTGGAAAAATTTACAAGAGGGCAAAATTGTTCAAAATACTTTTCACTATCGAAGGATAGATTTTCCAATAAAGTCGGAAAAGCCGCAAGAAAAATAGCACTTTTTATAACCTTAATTTTTAATTTTTTCGTAAACGGTAGGACTAACGAAAAATTTTACAATTATGTAATTTGTAGAGAATATCGTTCTCCATCGAATAACAATTTACAAATTTTCCTACGACAACTAATTCCTGGTGATATTACAAAATGAAAAATTTAGTTAAAATTTATTTGTATGGAAAAAATTGATTATTTGGAAAACTATTAGGTTTTGAAAAAATTTACAAGAGGGCAAAATTGTTCAAAATACTTTTCACCATCGAACGATAGATTTTCCAATAAAATCGGAAAAGCCGCAAGAAAAATAGCACTTTTTATAACCTTAATTTTTAATTTTTTCGTAAACGGTAGGACTAACGAAAAATTTTACAATTATGTAATTTGTAGAGAATATCGTTCTCCATCGAATAACAATTTACGAATTTTCCTACGACAACTAATTCCTGGTGATATTACAAAATGAAAAATTTGGTTAAAATTTATTTGTATGGAAAAAATTGATTATTTCGAAAACTATTAGGTTTTGAAAAAATTTACAAGAGGATAAAATTGTTCAAAATACTTTCCACCATCGAACGAGAGATTTTCCAATAAAGTCGGAAAAGCCGCAAGGAAAATAGCACTTTTAATAACCTTAATTTAGAATTTTTTCGTAAACGGTATGACTAACGAAAAATTTTATAATTATGTAATTTGTAGAGAATATCGAATAGCAATTTACGAATTTTCCTACGACAACTAATTCCTGGTGATATTACAAAATGAAAAATTTGGTGAAAAGTTATTTGTATGGAAAAAATTGATTATTGCGAAAACTACTAGGTTTTGAAAAAAATTACAAGAGGGCAAAATTGTTCAAAATACTTTTCACCATCGAACGATAGATTTTCCAATAAAGTCGGAAAAGCCGCAAGGAAAATAGCACTTTTTATAACCTTAATTTTAAATTTTTTCGTAAACGGTAGGACTTACGAAAAATTTTATAATTATGTAATTTGTAGAGAATATCGTTCTCCATCGAATAGCAATTTACAAATTTTCCTACGACAACTAATTCCTGGTAATATTACAAAATACAAATATTTGGTTAAAATTTATTTGTATGGAAAAAATTGATTATTTCGAAAACTATTAGGTTTTGAAAAAATTTACAAGAGGGTAAAATTGTTCAAAATACTTTTCACCATCGAACGATAGATTTTCCAATAAAATCGAAAAAGCCGCAAGAAAAATAGCACTTTTTATGACCTTAATTTTTAATTTTCTCGTAAACGGTAGGACTTACGAAAAATTTCATAATTATGTAATTTGTAGAGAATATCGTTCTCTATCGAATAGCGATTTACGAATTTTCCTACGATAACTAATTCCTGGTGATATTACAAAATAAAAAATTTGGTTAAAATTTATTTGTATGGAAAAAATTAATTATTTCCAAAACTATTAGGTTTTGAAAAAAGTTACAAGAGGGTAAAATTTTTCAAAATACTTTTCACCATCGAACGATAGAATTTCTAATAAAATGGGAGAAGCCACAAGAAAAATAGCACTTTTATTAACCTTAATTTTGAATTTTTCGTAAACGGTAGGACTAACAAAAAATTTTGTAATTATGTAATTTGTAGAGAATATCGAATAGCAATTTAAAAATTTTCCTACGACAACTAATTCCTGGTGATATTACAAAATGAAAAATTTGGTTAAAATTTATTTGTATGAAAAAAATTAATTATTTCGAAAACTATTAGGTTTTGGAAAAATTTACAAGAGGGCAAAATTGTTCAAAATACTTTTCACTATCGAAGGATAGATTTTCCAATAAAGTCGGAAAAGCCGCAAGAAAAATAGCACTTTTTATAACCTTAATTTTTAATTTTTTCGTAAACGGTAGGACTAACGAAAAATTTTACAATTATGTAATTTGTAGAGAATATCGTTCTCCATCGAATAACAATTTACAAATTTTCCTACGACAACTAATTCCTGGTGATATTACAAAATGAAAAATTTAGTTAAAATTTATTTGTATGGAAAAAATTGATTATTTGGAAAACTATTAGGTTTTGAAAAAATTTACAAGAGGGCAAAATTGTTCAAAATACTTTTCACCATCGAACGATAGATTTTCCAATAAAATCGGAAAAGCCGCAAGAAAAATAGCACTTTTTATAACCTTAATTTTTAATTTTTTCGTAAACGGTAGGACTAACGAAAAATTTTACAATTATGTAATTTGTAGAGAATATCGTTCTCCATCGAATAACAATTTACGAATTTTCCTACGACAACTAATTCCTGGTGATATTACAAAATGAAAAATTTGGTTAAAATTTATTTGTATGGAAAAAATTGATTATTTCGAAAACTATTAGGTTTTGAAAAAATTTACAAGAGGATAAAATTGTTCAAAATACTTTCCACCATCGAACGAGAGATTTTCCAATAAAGTCGGAAAAGCCGCAAGGAAAATAGCACTTTTAATAACCTTAATTTAGAATTTTTTCGTAAACGGTATGACTAACGAAAAATTTTATAATTATGTAATTTGTAGAGAATATCGAATAGCAATTTACGAATTTTCCTACGACAACTAATTCCTGGTGATATTACAAAATGAAAAATTTGGTGAAAAGTTATTTGTATGGAAAAAATTGATTATTGCGAAAACTACTAGGTTTTGAAAAAAATTACAAGAGGGCAAAATTGTTCAAAATACTTTTCACCATCGAACGATAGATTTTCCAATAAAGTCGGAAAAGCCGCAAGGAAAATAGCACTTTTTATAACCTTAATTTTAAATTTTTTCGTAAACGGTAGGACTTACGAAAAATTTTATAATTATGTAATTTGTAGAGAATATCGTTCTCCATCGAATAGCAATTTACGAATTTTCCTACGACAACTAATTCCTGGTGATATTACAAAATGAAAAATTTGGTTAAAATTTATTTGTATGAAAAAAATTGATTATTTCGAAAACTATTAGGTTTTGAAAAAATTTACAAGAGGGTAAAATTGTTCAAAATACTTTTCACCATCGAACGATAGATTTTCTAATAAAATGGGAAAAGCCGCAAGGAAAATAGCACTTTTAATAACCTTAATTTTTAATTTTCTCGTAAACGGTAGGACTTACGAAAAATTTTATAATTATGTAATTTGTAGAGAATATCGTTCTCCATCGAATAGCAATTTACGAATTTTCCTACGACAACTAATTTCTGGTGATATTACAAAATACAAATATTTGGTTAAAATTTATTTGTATGGAAAAAATTGATTATTTCGAAAACTATTAGGTTTTGAAAAAATTTACAAGAGGATAAAATTGTTCAAAATACTTTTCACCATCGAACGATAGACTTTCCAATAATATCGGAAAAGCCGCAAGGAAAATAGCACTTTTTATAACCTTAATTTTAAATTTTTTCTTAAACGGTAGAACTTACGAAAAATTTTATATCATGTAATTTGTAGAGAATATTGTTCTCCATCGAATAGCAGTTTACAAATTTTCCTACGATAACTAATTCCTGGTGATATTACAAAATGAAAAATTTGGTTAAAATTTATTTGTATGGAAAAAATTGATTATTTCGAAAACTACTAGGTTTTGAAAAAAATTACAAGAGGGCAAAATTGTTCAAAATACTTTTCACCATCGAACGATAGACTTTCCAATAAAATCGGAAAAGCCGCAAGAAAAATAGCACTTTTTATAACCTTAATTTTAAATTTTTTCTTAAACGGTAGAACTTACGAAAAATTTTATATCATGTAATTTGTAGAGAATATCGTTCTCCATCGAATAGCAATTTACAAATTTTCCTACGATAACTAATTCCTGGTGATATTACAAAATGAAAAATTTGGTGAAAATTTATTTGTATGGAAAAAATTGATTATTTGGAAAACTATTAGGTTTAGAAAAAATTTACAAGAGGGTAAAATTGTTCAAAATACTTTTCACCATCGAACGATAGATTTTCTAATAAAATGGGAAAAGCCGCAAGGAAAATAGCACTTTTAATAACCTTAATTTTTAATTTTCTCGTAAACGGTAGGACTTACGAAAAATTTTATAATTATGTAATTTGTAGAGAATATCGTTCTCCATCGAATAGCAATTTACGAATTTTCCTACGACAACTAATTCCTGGTAATATTACAAAATACAAATATTTGGTTAAAATTTATTTGTATGGAAAAAATTGATTATTTCGAAAACTATTAGGTTTTGAAAAAATTTACAAGAGGGTAAAATTGTTCAAAATACTTTTCACCATCGAACGATAGATTTTCTAATAAAATGGGAAAAGCCGCAAGGAAAATATGACTTTTAATAACCTTAATTTTTAATTTTCTCGTAAACGGTAGGACTTACGAAAAATTTTATAATTATGTAATTTGTAGAGAATATCGTTCTCCATCGAATAGCAATTTACGAATTTTCCTACGACAACTAATTCCTGGTAATATTACAAAATACAAATATTTGGTTAAAATTTATTTGTATGGAAAAAATTGATTATTTCGAAAACTATTAGGTTTTGAAAAAATTTACAAGAGGGTAAAATTGTTCAAAATACTTTTCACCATCGAACGATAGATTTTCTAATAAAATGGGAAAAGCCGCAAGGAAAATAGCACTTTTAATAACCTTAATTTTTAATTTTCTCGTAAACGGTAGGACTTACGAAAAATTTTATAATTATGTAATTTGTAGAGAATATCGTTCTCCATCGAATAGCAATTTACGAATTTTCCTACGACAACTAATTCCTGGTAATATTACAAAATACAAATATTTGGTTAAAATTTATTTGTATGGAAAAAATTGATTATTTCCAAAACTATTAGGTTTTGAAAAAATTTACAAGAGGATAAAATTGTTCAAAATACGTTTCAACATCGAACGATAGATTTTCGAATAAAATCGGAAAAGCCGCAAGGAAAATATCACTTTTTATAACCTTAATTTAGAATTTTTTCGTAAACGGTAGGACATACGAAAATTTTATAATTATGTAATTTGTAGAGAATATCGTTCTCCATCGAATAACAATTTACAAATTTTCCTACGACAACTAATTCCTGGTAATATTACAAAATACAAATATTTGGTTAAAATTTATTTGTATGGAAAAAATTGATTATTTCCAAAACTATTAGGTTTTGAAAAAATTTACAAGAGGATAAAATTGTTCAAAATACTTTTCACCATCGAACGATAGACTTTCCAATAAAATCGGAAAAGCCGCAAGGAAAATAGCACTTTTTATAACCTTAATTTTAAATTTTTTCTTAAACGGTAGAACTTACGAAAAATTTTATATCATGTAATTTGTAGAGAATATCGTTCTCCATCGAATAGCAATTTACAAATTTTCCTACGATAACTAATTCCTGGTGATATTACAAAATGAAAAATTTGGTTAAAATTTATTTGTATGGAAAAAATTGATTATTTCGAAAACTACTAGGTTTTGAAAAAAATTACAAGAGGGCAAAATTGTTCAAAATACTTTTCACCATCGAACGAGAGATTTTCCAATAAAGTCGGAAAAGCCGCAAGGAAAATAGCACTTTTTATAACCTTAATTTTAAATTTTTTCGTAAACGGTAGGACTTACGAAAAATTTTATATCATGTAATTTGTAGAGAATATCGTTCTCCATCGAATAGCAATTTACAAATTTTCCTACGACAACTAATTCCTGGTGATATTACAAAATGAAAAATTTGGTGAAAATTTATTTGTATGGAAAAAATTGATTATTTGGAAAACTATTAGGTTTAGAAAAAATTTACAAGAGGGCAAAATTGTTCAAAATACTTTTCACCATCGAACGATAGATTTTCCAATAAAGTCGGAAAAGCCGCAAGGAAAATAGCACTTTTAATAACCTTAATTTTTAATTTTCTCGTAAACGGTAGGACTTACGAAAAATTTTATAATTATGTAATTTGTAGAGAATATCGTTCTCCATCGAATAGCAATTTACGAATTTTCCTACGACAACTAATTCCTGGTGATATTACAAAATACAAATATTTGGTTAAAATTTATTTGTATGGAAAAAATTAATTATTTCGAAAACTATTAGGTTTAGAAAAAATTTACAAGAGGGTAAAATTGTTCAAAATACTTTTCACCATCGAACGATAGATTTTCTAATAAAATGGGAAAAGCCGCAAGGAAAATATGACTTTTAATAACCTTAATTTTTAATTTTCTCGTAAACGGTAGGACTTACGAAAAATTTTATAATTATGTAATTTGTAGAGAATATCGTTCTCCATCGAATAGCAATTTACGAATTTTCCTACGACAACTAATTCCTGGTGATATTACAAAATACAAATATTTGGTTAAAATTTATTTGTATGGAAAAAAATGATTATTTCGAAAACTATTAGGTTTTGGAAAAATTTACAAGAGGACAAAATTGTTGAAAATACGTTTCACCATCGAACGATAGATTTTCTAATAAAATGGGAAAAGCCGCAAGGAAAATAGCACTTTTTATAACCTTAATTTTTAATTTTTTCGTAAACGGTAGGACTAACGAAAAATTTTACAATTATGTAATTTGTAGAGAATATCGTTCTCCATCGAATAACAATTTACGAATTTTCCTACGACAACTAATTCCTGGTGATATTACAAAATGAAAAATTTGGTTAAAATTTATTTGTATGGAAAAAATTGATTATTTCGAAAACTATTAGGTTTTGAAAAAATTTACAAGAGGATAAAATTGTTCAAAATACTTTCCACCATCGAACGAGAGATTTTCCAATAAAGTCGGAAAAGCCGCAAGGAAAATAGCACTTTTAATAACCTTAATTTAGAATTTTTTCGTAAACGGTATGACTAACGAAAAATTTTATAATTATGTAATTTGTAGAGAATATCGAATAGCAATTTACGAATTTTCCTACGACAACTAATTCCTGGTGATATTACAAAATGAAAAATTTGGTGAAAAGTTATTTGTATGGAAAAAATTGATTATTGCGAAAACTACTAGGTTTTGAAAAAAATTACAAGAGGGCAAAATTGTTCAAAATACTTTTCACCATCGAACGAGAGATTTTCCAATAAAGTCGGAAAAGCCGCAAGGAAAATAGCACTTTTTATAACCTTAATTTTAAATTTTTTCGTAAACGGTAGGACTTACGAAAAATTTTATAATTATGTAATTTGTAGAGAATATCGTTCTCCATCGAATAGCAATTTACGAATTTTCCTACGACAACTAATTCCTGGTGATATTACAAAATGAAAAATTTGGTTAAAATTTATTTGTATGGAAAAAATTGATTATTTCGAAAACTACTAGGTTTTGAAAAAAATTACAAGAGGGCAAAATTGTTCAAAATACTTTTCACCATCGAACGATAGACTTTCCAATAAAATCGGAAAAGCCGCAAGAAAAATAGCACTTTTTATAACCTTAATTTTAAATTTTTTCTTAAACGGTAGAACTTACGAAAAATTTTATATCATGTAATTTGTAGAGAATATCGTTCTCCATCGAATAGCAATTTACAAATTTTCCTACGATAACTAATTCCTGGTGATATTACAAAATGAAAAAGTTGGTTAAAATTTATTTGTATGAAAAAAATTGATTATTTCGAAAACTATTAGGTTTTGAAAAAATTTACAAGAGGGTAAAATTGTTCAAAATACTTTTCACCATCGAACGATAGATTTTCTAATAAAATGGGAAAAGCCGCAAGGAAAATAGCACTTTTAATAACCTTAATTTTTAATTTTCTCGTAAACGGTAGGACTTACGAAAAATTTTATAATTATGTAATTTGTAGAGAATATCGTTCTCCATCGAATAGCAATTTACGAATTTTCCTACGACAACTAATTTCTGGAGATATTACAAAATACAAATATTTGGTTAAAATTTATTTGTATGGAAAAAATTGATTATTTCGAAAACTATTAGGTTTTGAAAAAATTTACAAGAGGATAAAATTGTTCAAAATACTTTTCACCATCGAACGATAGACTTTCCAATAATATCGGAAAAGCCGCAAGGAAAATAGCACTTTTTATAACCTTAATTTTAAATTTTTTCTTAAACGGTAGAACTTACGAAAAATTTTATATCATGTAATTTGTAGAGAATATTGTTCTCCATCGAATAGCAGTTTACAAATTTTCCTACGATAACTAATTCCTGGTGATATTACAAAATGAAAAATTTGGTTAAAATTTATTTGTATGGAAAAAATTGATTATTTCGAAAACTACTAGGTTTTGAAAAAAATTACAAGAGGGCAAAATTGTTCAAAATACTTTTCACCATCGAACGATAGACTTTCCAATAAAATCGGAAAAGCCGCAAGAAAAATAGCACTTTTTATAACCTTAATTTTAAATTTTTTCTTAAACGGTAGAACTTACGAAAAATTTTATATCATGTAATTTGTAGAGAATATCGTTCTCCATCGAATAGCAATTTACAAATTTTCCTACGATAACTAATTCCTGGTGATATTACAAAATGAAAAATTTGGTGAAAATTTATTTGTATGGAAAAAATTGATTATTTGGAAAACTATTAGGTTTAGAAAAAATTTACAAGAGGGTAAAATTGTTCAAAATACTTTTCACCATCGAACGATAGATTTTCTAATAAAATGGGAAAAGCCGCAAGGAAAATAGCACTTTTAATAACCTTAATTTTTAATTTTCTCGTAAACGGTAGGACTTACGAAAAATTTTATAATTATGTAATTTGTAGAGAATATCGTTCTCCATCGAATAGCAATTTACGAATTTTCCTACGACAACTAATTCCTGGTAATATTACAAAATACAAATATTTGGTTAAAATTTATTTGTATGGAAAAAATTGATTATTTCGAAAACTATTAGGTTTTGAAAAAATTTACAAGAGGGTAAAATTGTTCAAAATACTTTTCACCATCGAACGATAGATTTTCTAATAAAATGGGAAAAGCCGCAAGGAAAATATGACTTTTAATAACCTTAATTTTTAATTTTCTCGTAAACGGTAGGACTTACGAAAAATTTTATAATTATGTAATTTGTAGAGAATATCGTTCTCCATCGAATAGCAATTTACGAATTTTCCTACGACAACTAATTCCTGGTAATATTACAAAATACAAATATTTGGTTAAAATTTATTTGTATGGAAAAAATTGATTATTTCGAAAACTATTAGGTTTTGAAAAAATTTACAAGAGGGTAAAATTGTTCAAAATACTTTTCACCATCGAACGATAGATTTTCTAATAAAATGGGAAAAGCCGCAAGGAAAATAGCACTTTTAATAACCTTAATTTTTAATTTTCTCGTAAACGGTAGGACTTACGAAAAATTTTATAATTATGTAATTTGTAGAGAATATCGTTCTCCATCGAATAGCAATTTACGAATTTTCCTACGACAACTAATTCCTGGTAATATTACAAAATACAAATATTTGGTTAAAATTTATTTGTATGGAAAAAATTGATTATTTCCAAAACTATTAGGTTTTGAAAAAATTTACAAGAGGATAAAATTGTTCAAAATACGTTTCAACATCGAACGATAGATTTTCGAATAAAATCGGAAAAGCCGCAAGGAAAATATCACTTTTTATAACCTTAATTTAGAATTTTTTCGTAAACGGTAGGACATACGAAAATTTTATAATTATGTAATTTGTAGAGAATATCGTTCTCCATCGAATAACAATTTACAAATTTTCCTACGACAACTAATTCCTGGTAATATTACAAAATACAAATATTTGGTTAAAATTTATTTGTATGGAAAAAATTGATTATTTCCAAAACTATTAGGTTTTGAAAAAATTTACAAGAGGATAAAATTGTTCAAAATACTTTTCACCATCGAACGATAGACTTTCCAATAAAATCGGAAAAGCCGCAAGGAAAATAGCACTTTTTATAACCTTAATTTTAAATTTTTTCTTAAACGGTAGAACTTACGAAAAATTTTATATCATGTAATTTGTAGAGAATATCGTTCTCCATCGAATAGCAATTTACAAATTTTCCTACGATAACTAATTCCTGGTGATATTACAAAATGAAAAATTTGGTTAAAATTTATTTGTATGGAAAAAATTGATTATTTCGAAAACTACTAGGTTTTGAAAAAAATTACAAGAGGGCAAAATTGTTCAAAATACTTTTCACCATCGAACGAGAGATTTTCCAATAAAGTCGGAAAAGCCGCAAGGAAAATAGCACTTTTTATAACCTTAATTTTAAATTTTTTCGTAAACGGTAGGACTTACGAAAAATTTTATATCATGTAATTTGTAGAGAATATCGTTCTCCATCGAATAGCAATTTACAAATTTTCCTACGACAACTAATTCCTGGTGATATTACAAAATGAAAAATTTGGTGAAAATTTATTTGTATGGAAAAAATTGATTATTTGGAAAACTATTAGGTTTAGAAAAAATTTACAAGAGGGCAAAATTGTTCAAAATACTTTTCACCATCGAACGATAGATTTTCCAATAAAGTCGGAAAAGCCGCAAGGAAAATAGCACTTTTAATAACCTTAATTTTTAATTTTCTCGTAAACGGTAGGACTTACGAAAAATTTTATAATTATGTAATTTGTAGAGAATATCGTTCTCCATCGAATAGCAATTTACGAATTTTCCTACGACAACTAATTCCTGGTGATATTACAAAATACAAATATTTGGTTAAAATTTATTTGTATGGAAAAAAATGATTATTTCGAAAACTATTAGGTTTTGGAAAAATTTACAAGAGGACAAAATTGTTGAAAATACGTTTCACCATCGAACGATAGATTTTCGAATAAAATCGAAAAAGCCGCAAGGAAAATATGACTTTTAATAACCTTAATTTTTAATTTTCTCGTAAACGGTAGGACTTACGAAAAATTTTATAATTATGTAATTTGTAGAGAATATCGTTCTCCATCGAATAGCAATTTACGAATTTTCCTACGACAACTAATTCCTGGTAATATTACAAAATACAAATATTTGGTTAAAATTTATTTGTATGGAAAAAATTGATTATTTCGAAAACTATTAGGTTTTGAAAAAATTTACAAGAGGGTAAAATTGTTCAAAATACTTTTCACCATCGAACGATAGATTTTTCAATAAAATCGAAAAAGCCGCAAGAAAAATAGCACTTTTTATGACCTTAATTTTTAATTTTCTTGTAAACGGTAGGACTTACGAAAAATTTCATAATTATGTAATTTGTAGAGAATATCGTTCTCTATCGAATAGCGATTTACGAATTTTCCTACGATAACTAATTCCTGGTGATATTACAAAATAAAAAATTTGGTTAAAATTTATTTGTATGGAAAAAATTAATTATTTCCAAAACTATTAGGTTTTGAAAAAAGTTACAAGAGGGTAAAATTTTTCAAAATACTTTTCACCATCGAACGATAGAATTTCTAATAAAATGGGAGAAGCCACAAGAAAAATAGCACTTTTATTAACCTTAATTTTGAATTTTTCGTAAACGGTAGGACTAACAAAAAATTTTGTAATTATGTAATTTGTAGAGAATATCGTTCTCCATCGAATAGCAATTTAAAAATTTTCCTACGACAACTAATTCCTGGTGATATTACAAAATGAAAAATTTGGTTAAAATTTATTTGTATGAAAAAAATTAATTATTTCGAAAACTATTAGGTTTTGGAAAAATTTACAAGAGGGCAAAATTGTTCAAAATACTTTTCACTATCGAAGGATAGATTTTCCAATAAAGTCGGAAAAGCCGCAAGAAAAATAGCACTTTTTATAACCTTAATTTTTAATTTTTTCGTAAACGGTAGGACTAACGAAAAATTTTACAATTATGTAATTTGTAGAGAATATCGTTCTCCATCGAATAGCAGTTTACAAATTTTCCTACGATAACTAATTCCTGGTGATATTACAAAATGAAAAATTTAGTTAAAATTTATTTGTATGGAAAAAATTGATTATTTCGAAAACTACTAGGTTTTGAAAAAAATTACAAGAGGGCAAAATTGTTCAAAATACTTTTCACCATCGAACGATAGACTTTCCAATAAAATCGGAAAAGCCGCAAGAAAAATAGCACTTTTTATAACCTTAATTTTAAATTTTTTCTTAAACGGTAGGACTTACGAAAAATTTTATATCATGTAATTTGTAGAGAATATCGTTCTCCATCGAATAGCAATTTACAAATTTTCCTACAACTAATTCCTGGTGATATTACAAAATGAAAAATTTGGTGAAAATTTATTTGTATGGAAAAAATTGATTATTTGGAAAACTATTAGGTTTTGAAAAAATTTACAAGAGGGTAAAATTGTTCAAAATACTTTTCACCATCGAACGATAGATTTTCTAATAAAATGGGAAAAGCCGCAAGGAAAATAGCACTTTTAATAACCTTAATTTTTAATTTTCTCGTAAACGGTAGGACTTACGAAAAATTTTATAATTATGTAATTTGTAGAGAATATCGTTCTCCATCGAATAGCAATTTACGAATTTTCCTACGACAACTAATTCCTGGTAATATTACAAAATACAAATATTTGGTTAAAATTTATTTGTATGGAAAAAATTGATTATTTCGAAAACTATTAGGTTTTGAAAAAATTTACAAGAGGGTAAAATTGTTCAAAATACTTTTCACCATCGAACGATAGATTTTCCAATAAAATCGGAAAAGCCGCAAGGAAAATAGAACTTTTAATAACCTTAATTTTGAACTTTTTCGTAAACGGCAGGACTTACGAAAAATTTTATAATTATGTAATTTGTAGAGAATATCGTTCTCCATCGAATAGCAATTTACGAATTTTCCTACGACAACTAATTCCTGGTAATATTACAAAATACAAATATTTGGTTAAAATTTATTTGTATGGAAAAAATTGATTATATCGAAAACTATTAGGTTTTGAAAAAATTTACAAGAGGGTAAAATTGTTCAAAATACTTTTCACCATCGAACGATAGATTTTCCAATAAAATGGGAAAAGCCGCAAGGAAAATAGCACTTTTAATAACCTTAATTTTTAATTTTCTCGTAAACGGTAGGACTTACGAAAAATTTTATAATTATGTAATTTGTAGAGAATATCGTTCTCCATCGAATAGCAATTTACGAATTTTCCTACGACAACTAATTCCTGGTAATATTACAAAATACAAATATTTGGTTAAAATTTATTTGTATGGAAAAAATTGATTATTTCCAAAACTATTAGGTTTTGAAAAAATTTACAAGAGGATAAAATTGTTCAAAATACGTTTCAACATCGAACGATAGATTTTCGAATAAAATCGGAAAAGCCGCAAGGAAAATATCACTTTTTATAACCTTAATTTAGAATTTTTTCGTAAACGGTAGGACATACGAAAATTTTATAATTATGTAATTTGTAGAGAATATCGTTCTCCATCGAATAACAATTTACAAATTTTCCTACGACAACTAATTCCTGGTAATATTACAAAATACAAATATTTGGTTAAAATTTATTTGTATGGAAAAAATTGATTATTTCCAAAACTATTAGGTTTTGAAAAAATTTACAAGAGGATAAAATTGTTCAAAATACTTTTCACCATCGAACGATAGACTTTCCAATAAAATCGGAAAAGCCGCAAGGAAAATAGCACTTTTTATAACCTTAATTTTAAATTTTTTCTTAAACGGTAGAACTTACGAAAAATTTTATATCATGTAATTTGTAGAGAATATCGTTCTCCATCGAATAGCAATTTACAAATTTTCCTACGATAACTAATTCCTGGTGATATTACAAAATGAAAAATTTGGTTAAAATTTATTTGTATGGAAAAAATTGATTATTTCGAAAACTACTAGGTTTTGAAAAAAATTACAAGAGGGCAAAATTGTTCAAAATACTTTTCACCATCGAACGAGAGATTTTCCAATAAAGTCGGAAAAGCCGCAAGGAAAATAGCACTTTTTATAACCTTAATTTTAAATTTTTTCGTAAACGGTAGGACTTACGAAAAATTTTATATCATGTAATTTGTAGAGAATATCGTTCTCCATCGAATAGCAATTTACAAATTTTCCTACGACAACTAATTCCTGGTGATATTACAAAATGAAAAATTTGGTGAAAATTTATTTGTATGGAAAAAATTGATTATTTGGAAAACTATTAGGTTTAGAAAAAATTTACAAGAGGGCAAAATTGTTCAAAATACTTTTCACCATCGAACGATAGATTTTCCAATAAAGTCGGAAAAGCCGCAAGGAAAATAGCACTTTTAATAACCTTAATTTTTAATTTTCTCGTAAACGGTAGGACTTACGAAAAATTTTATAATTATGTAATTTGTAGAGAATATCGTTCTCCATCGAATAGCAATTTACGAATTTTCCTACGACAACTAATTCCTGGTGATATTACAAAATACAAATATTTGGTTAAAATTTATTTGTATGGAAAAAATTAATTATTTCGAAAACTATTAGGTTTAGAAAAAATTTACAAGAGGGTAAAATTGTTCAAAATACTTTTCACCATCGAACGATAGATTTTCTAATAAAATGGGAAAAGCCGCAAGGAAAATATGACTTTTAATAACCTTAATTTTTAATTTTCTCGTAAACGGTAGGACTTACGAAAAATTTTATAATTATGTAATTTGTAGAGAATATCGTTCTCCATCGAATAGCAATTTACGAATTTTCCTACGACAACTAATTCCTGGTGATATTACAAAATACAAATATTTGGTTAAAATTTATTTGTATGGAAAAAAATGATTATTTCGAAAACTATTAGGTTTTGGAAAAATTTACAAGAGGACAAAATTGTTGAAAATACGTTTCACCATCGAACGATAGATTTTCTAATAAAATGGGAAAAGCCGCAAGGAAAATAGCACTTTTTATAACCTTAATTTTTAATTTTTTCGTAAACGGTAGGACTAACGAAAAATTTTACAATTATGTAATTTGTAGAGAATATCGTTCTCCATCGAATAACAATTTACGAATTTTCCTACGACAACTAATTCCTGGTGATATTACAAAATGAAAAATTTGGTTAAAATTTATTTGTATGGAAAAAATTGATTATTTCGAAAACTATTAGGTTTTGAAAAAATTTACAAGAGGATAAAATTGTTCAAAATACTTTCCACCATCGAACGAGAGATTTTCCAATAAAGTCGGAAAAGCCGCAAGGAAAATAGCACTTTTAATAACCTTAATTTAGAATTTTTTCGTAAACGGTATGACTAACGAAAAATTTTATAATTATGTAATTTGTAGAGAATATCGAATAGCAATTTACGAATTTTCCTACGACAACTAATTCCTGGTGATATTACAAAATGAAAAATTTGGTGAAAAGTTATTTGTATGGAAAAAATTGATTATTGCGAAAACTACTAGGTTTTGAAAAAAATTACAAGAGGGCAAAATTGTTCAAAATACTTTTCACCATCGAACGAGAGATTTTCCAATAAAGTCGGAAAAGCCGCAAGGAAAATAGCACTTTTTATAACCTTAATTTTAAATTTTTTCGTAAACGGTAGGACTTACGAAAAATTTTATAATTATGTAATTTGTAGAGAATATCGTTCTCCATCGAATAGCAATTTACGAATTTTCCTACGACAACTAATTCCTGGTGATATTACAAAATGAAAAATTTGGTTAAAATTTATTTGTATGGAAAAAATTGATTATTTCGAAAACTACTAGGTTTTGAAAAAAATTACAAGAGGGCAAAATTGTTCAAAATACTTTTCACCATCGAACGATAGACTTTCCAATAAAATCGGAAAAGCCGCAAGAAAAATAGCACTTTTTATAACCTTAATTTTAAATTTTTTCTTAAACGGTAGAACTTACGAAAAATTTTATATCATGTAATTTGTAGAGAATATCGTTCTCCATCGAATAGCAATTTACAAATTTTCCTACGATAACTAATTCCTGGTGATATTACAAAATGAAAAAGTTGGTTAAAATTTATTTGTATGAAAAAAATTGATTATTTCGAAAACTATTAGGTTTTGAAAAAATTTACAAGAGGGTAAAATTGTTCAAAATACTTTTCACCATCGAACGATAGATTTTCTAATAAAATGGGAAAAGCCGCAAGGAAAATAGCACTTTTAATAACCTTAATTTTTAATTTTCTCGTAAACGGTAGGACTTACGAAAAATTTTATAATTATGTAATTTGTAGAGAATATCGTTCTCCATCGAATAGCAATTTACGAATTTTCCTACGACAACTAATTTCTGGAGATATTACAAAATACAAATATTTGGTTAAAATTTATTTGTATGGAAAAAATTGATTATTTCGAAAACTATTAGGTTTTGAAAAAATTTACAAGAGGATAAAATTGTTCAAAATACTTTTCACCATCGAACGATAGACTTTCCAATAATATCGGAAAAGCCGCAAGGAAAATAGCACTTTTTATAACCTTAATTTTAAATTTTTTCTTAAACGGTAGAACTTACGAAAAATTTTATATCATGTAATTTGTAGAGAATATTGTTCTCCATCGAATAGCAGTTTACAAATTTTCCTACGATAACTAATTCCTGGTGATATTACAAAATGAAAAATTTGGTTAAAATTTATTTGTATGGAAAAAATTGATTATTTCGAAAACTACTAGGTTTTGAAAAAAATTACAAGAGGGCAAAATTGTTCAAAATACTTTTCACCATCGAACGATAGACTTTCCAATAAAATCGGAAAAGCCGCAAGAAAAATAGCACTTTTTATAACCTTAATTTTAAATTTTTTCTTAAACGGTAGAACTTACGAAAAATTTTATATCATGTAATTTGTAGAGAATATCGTTCTCCATCGAATAGCAATTTACAAATTTTCCTACGATAACTAATTCCTGGTGATATTACAAAATGAAAAATTTGGTGAAAATTTATTTGTATGGAAAAAATTGATTATTTGGAAAACTATTAGGTTTTGAAAAAATTTACAAGAGGGTAAAATTGTTCAAAATACTTTTCACCATCGAACGATAGATTTTCCAATAAAGTCGGAAAAGCCGCAAGGAAAATAGCACTTTTAATAACCTTAATTTTTAATTTTCTCGTAAACGGTAGGACTTACGAAAAATTTTATAATTATGTAATTTGTAGAGAATATCGTTCTCCATCGAATAGCAATTTACGAATTTTCCTACGACAACTAATTCCTGGTGATATTACAAAATACAAATATTTGGTTAAAATTTATTTGTATGGAAAAAATTAATTATTTCGAAAACTATTAGGTTTAGAAAAAATTTACAAGAGGGTAAAATTGTTCAAAATACTTTTCACCATCGAACGATAGATTTTCTAATAAAATGGGAAAAGCCGCAAGGAAAATATGACTTTTAATAACCTTAATTTTTAATTTTCTCGTAAACGGTAGGACTTACGAAAAATTTTATAATTATGTAATTTGTAGAGAATATCGTTCTCCATCGAATAGCAATTTACGAATTTTCCTACGACAACTAATTCCTGGTGATATTACAAAATACAAATATTTGGTTAAAATTTATTTGTATGGAAAAAAATGATTATTTCGAAAACTATTAGGTTTTGGAAAAATTTACAAGAGGACAAAATTGTTGAAAATACGTTTCACCATCGAACGATAGATTTTCGAATAAAATCGAAAAAGCCGCAAGGAAAATATGACTTTTAATAACCTTAATTTTTAATTTTCTCGTAAACGGTAGGACTTACGAAAAATTTTATAATTATGTAATTTGTAGAGAATATCGTTCTCCATCGAATAGCAATTTACGAATTTTCCTACGACAACTAATTCCTGGTAATATTACAAAATACAAATATTTGGTTAAAATTTATTTGTATGGAAAAAATTGATTATTTCGAAAACTATTAGGTTTTGAAAAAATTTACAAGAGGGTAAAATTGTTCAAAATACTTTTCACCATCGAACGATAGATTTTTCAATAAAATCGAAAAAGCCGCAAGAAAAATAGCACTTTTTATGACCTTAATTTTTAATTTTCTTGTAAACGGTAGGACTTACGAAAAATTTCATAATTATGTAATTTGTAGAGAATATCGTTCTCTATCGAATAGCGATTTACGAATTTTCCTACGATAACTAATTCCTGGTGATATTACAAAATAAAAAATTTGGTTAAAATTTATTTGTATGGAAAAAATTAATTATTTCCAAAACTATTAGGTTTTGAAAAAAGTTACAAGAGGGTAAAATTTTTCAAAATACTTTTCACCATCGAACGATAGAATTTCTAATAAAATGGGAGAAGCCACAAGAAAAATAGCACTTTTATTAACCTTAATTTTGAATTTTTCGTAAACGGTAGGACTAACAAAAAATTTTGTAATTATGTAATTTGTAGAGAATATCGTTCTCCATCGAATAGCAATTTAAAAATTTTCCTACGACAACTAATTCCTGGTGATATTACAAAATGAAAAATTTGGTTAAAATTTATTTGTATGAAAAAAATTAATTATTTCGAAAACTATTAGGTTTTGGAAAAATTTACAAGAGGGCAAAATTGTTCAAAATACTTTTCACTATCGAAGGATAGATTTTCCAATAAAGTCGGAAAAGCCGCAAGAAAAATAGCACTTTTTATAACCTTAATTTTTAATTTTTTCGTAAACGGTAGGACTAACGAAAAATTTTACAATTATGTAATTTGTAGAGAATATCGTTCTCCATCGAATAACAATTTACAAATTTTCCTACGACAACTAATTCCTGGTGATATTACAAAATGAAAAATTTAGTTAAAATTTATTTGTATGGAAAAAATTGATTATTTGGAAAACTATTAGGTTTTGAAAAAATTTACAAGAGGGCAAAATTGTTCAAAATACTTTTCACCATCGAACGATAGATTTTCCAATAAAATCGGAAAAGCCGCAAGAAAAATAGCACTTTTTATAACCTTAATTTTTAATTTTTTCGTAAACGGTAGGACTAACGAAAAATTTTACAATTATGTAATTTGTAGAGAATATCGTTCTCCATCGAATAACAATTTACGAATTTTCCTACGACAACTAATTCCTGGTGATATTACAAAATGAAAAATTTGGTTAAAATTTATTTGTATGGAAAAAATTGATTATTTCGAAAACTATTAGGTTTTGAAAAAATTTACAAGAGGATAAAATTGTTCAAAATACTTTCCACCATCGAACGAGAGATTTTCCAATAAAGTCGGAAAAGCCGCAAGGAAAATAGCACTTTTAATAACCTTAATTTAGAATTTTTTCGTAAACGGTATGACTAACGAAAAATTTTATAATTATGTAGTTTGTAGAGAATATCGAATAGCAATTTACGAATTTTCCTACGACAACTAATTCCTGGTGATATTACAAAATGAAAAATTTGGTGAAAAGTTATTTGTATGGAAAAAATTGATTATTGCGAAAACTACTAGGTTTTGAAAAAAATTACAAGAGGGCAAAATTGTTCAAAATACTTTTCACCATCGAACGAGAGATTTTCCAATAAAGTCGGAAAAGCCGCAAGGAAAATAGCACTTTTTATAACCTTAATTTTAAATTTTTTCGTAAACGGTAGGACTTACGAAAAATTTTATAATTATGTAATTTGTAGAGAATATCGTTCTCCATCGAATAGCAATTTACGAATTTTCCTACGACAACTAATTCCTGGTGATATTACAAAATGAAAAATTTGGTGAAAAGTTATTTGTATGGAAAAAATTAATTATTTCGAAAACTATTAGGTTTTGAAAAAAATTACAAGAGGGCAAAATTGTTCAAAATACTTTTCACCATCGTACGATAGATTTTCCAATAAAATCGAAAAAGCCGCATGAAAAATAGCACTTTTATTAACCTTAATTTTGAATTTTTCGTAAACGGTAGGACTAACAAAAAATTTTGTAATTATGTAATTTGTAGAGAATATCGTTCTCCATCGAATAGCAATTTAAAAATTTTCCTACGACAACTAATTCCTGGTGATATTACAAAATGAAAAATTTGGTTAAAATTTATTTGTATGAAAAAAATTAATTATTTCGAAAACTATTAGGTTTTGGAAAAATTTACAAGAGGGCAAAATTGTTCAAAATACTTTTCACTATCGAAGGATAGATTTTCCAATAAAGTCGGAAAAGCCGTAAGGAAAATAGCACTTTTTATAATTTTAGAATTTTTAGAATTTTTTAGAATTTTAGCAATTTACAAATTTTCCTACAACTAATTCCTGGTGATATTACAAAATGAAAAATTTGGTGAAAATTTATTTGTATGGAAAAAATTGATTATTTCGAAAACTATTAGGTTTTGGAAAAATTTACAAGAGGGCAAAATTGCTCAAAATACTTTTCACTATCGAAGGATAGATTTTCCAATAAAGTCGGAAAAGCCGTAAGGAAAATAGCACTTTTTATAACCTTAATTTTTAATTTTTTCGTAAACGGTAGGACTTACGAAAAATTTTATATCATGTAATTTGTAGAGAATATCGAATAGCAATTTACGAATTTTCCTACGACAACTAATTCCTGGTGATATTACAAAATGAAAAATTTGGTGAAAAGTTATTTGTATGGAAAAAATTGATTATTGCGAAAACTACTAGGTTTTGAAAAAAATTACAAGAGGGCAAAATTGTTCAAAATACTTTTCACCATCGAACGAGAGATTTTCCAATAAAGTCGGAAAAGCCGCAAGGAAAATAGCACTTTTTATAACCTTAATTTTAAATTTTTTCGTAAACGGTAGGACTTACGAAAAATTTTATAATTATGTAATTTGTAGAGAATATCGTTCTCCATCGAATAGCAATTTACGAATTTTCCTACGACAACTAATTCCTGGTGATATTACAAAATGAAAAATTTGGTGAAAAGTTATTTGTATGGAAAAAATTAATTATTTCGAAAACTATTAGGTTTTGAAAAAAATTACAAGAGGGCAAAATTGTTCAAAATACTTTTCACCATCGTACGATAGATTTTCCAATAAAATCGAAAAAGCCGCATGAAAAATAGCACTTTTATTAACCTTAATTTTGAATTTTTCGTAAACGGTAGGACTAACAAAAAATTTTGTAATTATGTAATTTGTAGAGAATATCGTTCTCCATCGAATAGCAATTTAAAAATTTTCCTACGACAACTAATTCCTGGTGATATTACAAAATGAAAAATTTGGTTAAAATTTATTTGTATGAAAAAAATTAATTATTTCGAAAACTATTAGGTTTTGGAAAAATTTACTAGAGGGCAAAATTGTTCAAAATACTTTTCACTATCGAAGGATAGATTTTCCAATAAAGTCGGAAAAGCCGTAAGGAAAATAGCCCTTTTTATAATTTTAGAATTTTTAGAATTTTTTAGAATTTTAGCAATTTACAAATTTTCCTACAACTAATTCCTGGTGATATTACAAAATGAAAAATTTGGTTAAAATTTATTTGTATGGAAAAAATTGATTATTTGGAAAACTATTAGGTTTTGAAAAAATTTACAAGAGGACAAAATTGTTCAAAATACTTTTCACCATCGAACGATAGATTTTCCAATAAAATGGGAAAAGCCGCAAGAAAAATAGAACTTTTAATAACCTTAATTTTGAATTTTTTCGTAAACGGTAGGACTTACGAAAAATTTTATATCATGTAATTTGTAGAGAATATTGTTCTCCATCGAATAGCAATTTACAAATTTTCCTACGACAACTAATTCCTGGTGATATTACAAAATGAAAAATTTGGTTAAAATTTATTTGTATGGAAAAAATTGATTATTTGGAAAACTATTAGGTTTTGAAAAAATTTACAAGAGGGCAAAATTGTTCAAAATACTTTTCACCATCGAACGATAGATTTTCCAATAAAATCGGAAAAGCCGCAAGAAAAATAGCACTTTTTATAACCTTAATTTTTAATTTTTTCGTAAACGGTAGGACTTACGAAAAATTTTACAATTATGTAATTTGTAGAGAATATCGTTCTCCATCGAATAACAATTTACGAATTTTCCTACGACAACTAATTCCTGGTGATATTACAAAATGAAAAATTTGGTTAAAATTTATTTGTATGGAAAAAATTGATTATTTCGAAAACTATTAGGTTTTGAAAAAATTTACAAGAGGATAAAATTGTTCAAAATACTTTTCACCATCGAACGAGAGATTTTCCAATAAAGTCGGAAAAGCCGCAAGGAAAATAGCACTTTTAATAACCTTAATTTAGAATTTTTTCGTAAACGGTATGACTAACGAAAAATTTTATAATTATGTAATTTGTAGAGAATATCGAATAGCAATTTACGAATTTTCCTACGACAACTAATTCCTGGTGATATTACAAAATGAAAAATTTGGTGAAAAGTTTTTTGTATGGAAAAAATTAATTATTTCGAAAACTATTAGGTTTTGAAAAAAATTACAAGAGGGCAAAATTGTTCAAAATACTTTTCACCATCGTACGATAGATTTTCCAATAAAATCGAAAAAGCCGCATGAAAAATAGCACTTTTATTAACCTTAATTTTGAATTTTTCGTAAACGGTAGGACTAACAAAAAATTTTGTAATTATGTAATTTGTAGAGAATATCGTTCTCCATCGAATAGCAATTTAAAAATTTTCCTACGACAACTAATTCCTGGTGATATTACAAAATGAAAAATTTGGTTAAAATTTATTTGTATGAAAAAAATTAATTATTTCGAAAACTATTAGGTTTTGGAAAAATTTACAAGAGGGCAAAATTGTTCAAAATACTTTTCACTATCGAAGGATAGATTTTCCAATAAAGTCGGAAAAGCCGTAAGGAAAATAGCACTTTTTATATTTTTAGAATTTTTAGAATTTTTTAGAATTTTAGCAATTTACAAATTTTCCTACAACTAATTCCTGGTGATATTACAAAATGAAAAATTTGGTGAAAATTTATTTGTATGGAAAAAATTGATTATTTCCAAAACTATTAGGTTTTGAAAAAATTTACAAGAGGATAAAATTGTTCAAAATACTTTTCACCATCGAACGATAGATTTTCCAATAAAGTCGGAAAAGCCGCAAGGAAAATAGCACTTTTTATAACCTTAATTTTAAATTTTTTCTTAAACGGTAGGACTAACGAAAAATTTTATATCATGTAATTTGTAGAGAATATTGTTCTCCATCGAATAGCAATTTACAAATTTTCCTACGACAACTAATTCCTGGTGATATTACAAAATGAAAAATTTAGTTAAAATTTATTTGTATGGAAAAAATTGATTATTTGGAAAACTATTAGGTTTTGAAAAAATTTACAAGAGGGCAAAATTGTTCAAAATACTTTTCACCATCGAACGATAGATTTTCCAATAAAATCGGAAAAGCCGCAAGAAAAATAGCACTTTTTATAACCTTAATTTTTAATTTTTTCGTAAACGGTAGGACTAACGAAAAATTTTACAATTATGTAATTTGTAGAGAATATCGTTCTCCATCGAATAACAATTTACGAATTTTCCTACGACAACTAATTCCTGGTGATATTACAAAATGAAAAATTTGGTTAAAATTTATTTGTATGAAAAAAATTAATTATTTCGAAAACTATTAGGTTTTGGAAAAATTTACAAGAGGGCAAAATTGTTCAAAATACTTTTCACTATCGAAGGATAGATTTTCCAATAAAATCGAAAAAGCCGCATGAAAAATAGCACTTTTATTAACCTTAATTTTGAATTTTTCGTAAACGGTAGGACTAACAAAAAATTTTGTAATTATGTAATTTGTAGAGAATATCGTTCTCCATCGAATAGCAATTTAAAAATTTTCCTACGACAACTAATTCCTGGTGATATTACAAAATGAAAAATTTGGTTAAAATTTATTTGTATGAAAAAAATTAATTATTTCGAAAACTATTAGGTTTTGGAAAAATTTACAAGAGGGCAAAATTGTTCAAAATACTTTTCACTATCGAAGGATAGATTTTCCAATAAAGTCGGAAAAGCCGTAAGGAAAATAGCACTTTTTATATTTTTAGAATTTTTAGAATTTTTTAGAATTTTAGCAATTTACAAATTTTCCTACAACTAATTCCTGGTGATATTACAAAATGAAAAATTTGGTGAAAATTTATTTGTATGGAAAAAATTGATTATTTCCAAAACTATTAGGTTTTGAAAAAATTTACAAGAGGATAAAATTGTTCAAAATACTTTTCACCATCGAACGATAGATTTTCCAATAAAGTCGGAAAAGCCGCAAGGAAAATAGCACTTTTTATAACCTTAATTTTAAATTTTTTCTTAAACGGTAGGACTAACGAAAAATTTTATATCATGTAATTTGTAGAGAATATTGTTCTCCATCGAATAGCAATTTACAAATTTTCCTACGACAACTAATTCCTGGTGATATTACAAAATGAAAAATTTAGTTAAAATTTATTTGTATGGAAAAAATTGATTATTTGGAAAACTATTAGGTTTTGAAAAAATTTACAAGAGGGCAAAATTGTTCAAAATACTTTTCACCATCGAACGATAGATTTTCCAATAAAATCGGAAAAGCCGCAAGAAAAATAGCACTTTTAATAACCTTAATTTTTAATTTTTTCGTAAACGGTAGGACTTACGAAAAATTTTACAATTATGTAATTTGTAGAGAATATCGTTCTCCATCGAATAACAATTTACGAATTTTCCTACGACAACTAATTCCTGGTGATATTACAAAATGAAAAATTTGGTTAAAATTTATTTGTATGGAAAAAATTGATTATTTCGAAAACTATTAGGTTTTGGAAAAATTTACAAGAGGGCAAAATTGTTCAAAATACTTTTCACCATCGAACGATAGATTTTCCAATAAAGTCGGAAAAGCCGTAAGGAAAATAGCACTTTTTATAATTTTAGAATTTTTAGAATTTTTTAGAATTATAGCAATTTACAAATTTTCCTACAACTAATTCCTGGTGATATTACAAAATGAAAAATTTGGTGAAAATTTATTTGTATGGAAAAAATTGATTATTTCGAAAACTATTAGGTTTTGGAAAAATTTACAAGAGGGCAAAATTGTTTAAAATACTTTTCACCATCGAAGGATAGATTTTCCAATAAATTCGGAAAAGCCGTAAGGAAAATAGCACTTTTTATAACCTTAATTTTCAATTTTTTCGTAAACGGTAGGACTTGCGAAAAATTTTATATCATGTAATTTGTAGAGAATATTGTTCTCCATCGAATAGCAATTTACAAATTTTCCTACGACAACTAATTCCTGGTGATATTACAAAATGAAAAATTTGGTGAAAATTTATTTGTATGGAAAAAATTGATTATTTCGAAAACTATTAGGTTTTGGAAAAATTTACAAGAGGGCAAAATTGCTCAAAATACTTTTCACTATCGAAGGATAGATTTTCCAATAAAGTCAGGAAAGGCGTAAGGAAAATAGCACTTTTTATAACCTTAATTTTTAATTTTTTCGTAAACGGTAGGACTTACGAAAAATTTTATATCATGTAATTTGTAGAGAATATCGTTCTCCATCGAATAGCAATTTACAAATTTTCCTACGACAACTAATTCCTGGTGATATTACAAAATGAAAAATTTAGTTAAAATTTATTTGTATGGAAAAAATTGATTATTTGGAAAACTATTAGGTTTTGAAAAAATTTACAAGAGGACAAAATTGTTCAAAATACTTTTCACCATCGAACGATAGATTTTCCAATAAAATCGGAAAAGCCGCAAGAAAAATAGCACTTTTTATAACCTTAATTTTTAATTTTTTCGTAAACGGTAGGACTAACGAAAAATTTTACAATTATGTAATTTGTAGAGAATATCGTTCTCCATCGAATAACAATTTACGAATTTTCCTACGACAACTAATTCCTGGTGATATTACAAAATGAAAAATTTGGTTAAAATTTATTTGTATGGAAAAAATTGATTATTTCGAAAACTATTAGGTTTTGAAAAAATTTACAAGAGGATAAAATTGTTCAAAATACTTTCCACCATCGAACGAGAGATTTTCCAATAAAGTCGGAAAAGCCGCAAGGAAAATAGCACTTTTAATAACCTTAATTTAGAATTTTTTCGTAAACGGTATGACTAACGAAAAATTTTATAATTATGTAATTTGTAGAGAATATCGAATAGCAATTTACGAATTTTCCTACGACAACTAATTCCTGGTGATATTACAAAATGAAAAATTTGGTGAAAAGTTATTTGTATGGAAAAAATTGATTATTGCGAAAACTACTAGGTTTTGAAAAAAATTACAAGAGGGCAAAATTGTTCAAAATACTTTTCACCATCGAACGAGAGATTTTCCAATAAAGTCGGAAAAGCCGCAAGGAAAATAGCACTTTTTATAACCTTAATTTTAAATTTTTTCGTAAACGGTAGGACTTACGAAAAATTTTATAATTATGTAATTTGTAGAGAATATCGTTCTCCATCGAATAGCAATTTACGAATTTTCCTACGACAACTAATTCCTGGTGATATTACAAAATGAAAAATTTGGTGAAAAGTTATTTGTATGGAAAAAATTAATTATTTCGAAAACTATTAGGTTTTGAAAAAAATTACAAGAGGGCAAAATTGTTCAAAATACTTTTCACCATCGTACGATAGATTTTCCAATAAAATCGAAAAAGCCGCATGAAAAATAGCACTTTTATTAACCTTAATTTTGAATTTTTCGTAAACGGTAGGACTAACAAAAAATTTTGTAATTATGTAATTTGTAGAGAATATCGTTCTCCATCGAATAGCAATTTAAAAATTTTCCTACGACAACTAATTCCTGGTGATATTACAAAATGAAAAATTTGGTTAAAATTTATTTGTATGGAAAAAATTGATTATTTCGAAAACTATTAGGTTTTGGAAAAATTTACAGGAGGGCAAAATTGTTCAAAATACTTTTCACCATCGAACGATAGATTTTCCAATAAAGTCGGAAAAGCCGCAAGGAAAATAGCACTTTTTATAACCTTAATTTTTAATTTTTTCGTAAACGGTAGGACTTACGAAAAATTTTACAATTATGTAATTTGTAGAGAATATCGTTCTCCATCGAATAACAATTTACGAATTTTCCTACGACAACTAATTCCTGGTGATATTACAAAATGAAAAATTTGGTTAAAATTTATTTGTATGGAAAAAATTGATTATTTCGAAAACTATTAGGTTTTGAAAAAATTTACAAGAGGATAAAATTGTTCAAAATACTTTCCACCATCGAACGAGAGATTTTCCAATAAAGTCGGAAAAGCCGCAAGGAAAATAGCACTTTTAATAACCTTAATTTAGAATTTTTTCGTAAACGGTATGACTAACGAAAAATTTTATAATTATGTAATTTGTAGAGAATATCGAATAGCAATTTACGAATTTTCCTACGACAACTAATTCCTGGTGATATTACAAAATGAAAAATTTGGTGAAAAGTTATTTGTATGGAAAAAATTGATTATTGCGAAAACTACTAGGTTTTGAAAAAAATTACAAGAGGGCAAAATTGTTCAAAATACTTTTCACCATCGAACGAGAGATTTTCCAATAAAGTCGGAAAAGCCGCAAGGAAAATAGCACTTTTTATAACCTTAATTTTAAATTTTTTCGTAAACGGTAGGACTTACGAAAAATTTTATAATTATGTAATTTGTAGAGAATATCGTTCTCCATCGAATAGCAATTTACGAATTTTCCTACGACAACTAATTCCTGGTGATATTACAAAATGAAAAATTTGGTGAAAAGTTATTTGTATGGAAAAAATTAATTATTTCGAAAACTATTAGGTTTTGAAAAAAATTACAAGAGGGCAAAATTGTTCAAAATACTTTTCACCATCGTACGATAGATTTTCCAATAAAATCGAAAAAGCCGCATGAAAAATAGCACTTTTATTAACCTTAATTTTGAATTTTTCGTAAACGGTAGGACTAACAAAAAATTTTGTAATTATGTAATTTGTAGAGAATATCGTTCTCCATCGAATAGCAATTTAAAAATTTTCCTACGACAACTAATTCCTGGTGATATTACAAAATGAAAAATTTGGTTAAAATTTATTTGTATGGAAAAAATTGATTATTTCGAAAACTATTAGGTTTTGGAAAAATTTACAAGAGGGCAAAATTGTTCAAAATACTTTTCACCATCGAAGGATAGATTTTCCAATAAAATCGGAAAAGCCGCAAGAAAAATAGCACTTTTTATAACCTTAATTTTTAATTTTTTCGTAAACGGTAGGACTTACGAAAAATTTTACAATTATGTAATTTGTAGAGAATATCGTTCTCCATCGAATAACAATTTACGAATTTTCCTACGACAACTAATTCCTGGTGATATTACAAAATGAAAAATTTGGTTAAAATTTATTTGTATGGAAAAAATTGATTATTTCGAAAACTATTAGGTTTTGAAAAAATTTACAAGAGGATAAAATTGTTCAAAATACTTTCCACCATCGAACGAGAGATTTTCCAATAAAGTCGGAAAAGCCGCAAGGAAAATAGCACTTTTAATAACCTTAATTTAGAATTTTTTCGTAAACGGTATGACTAACGAAAAATTTTATAATTATGTAATTTGTAGAGAATATCGAATAGCAATTTACGAATTTTCCTACGACAACTAATTCCTGGTGATATTACAAAATGAAAAATTTGGTGAAAAGTTATTTGTATGGAAAAAATTGATTATTGCGAAAACTACTAGGTTTTGAAAAAAATTACAAGAGGGCAAAATTGTTCAAAATACTTTTCACCATCGAACGAGAGATTTTCCAATAAAGTCGGAAAAGCCGCAAGGAAAATAGCACTTTTTATAACCTTAATTTTAAATTTTTTCGTAAACGGTAGGACTTACGAAAAATTTTATAATTATGTAATTTGTAGAGAATATCGTTCTCCATCGAATAGCAATTTACGAATTTTCCTACGACAACTAATTCCTGGTGATATTACAAAATGAAAAATTTGGTGAAAAGTTATTTGTATGGAAAAAATTAATTATTTCGAAAACTATTAGGTTTTGAAAAAAATTACAAGAGGGCAAAATTGTTCAAAATACTTTTCACCATCGTACGATAGATTTTCCAATAAAATCGAAAAAGCCGCATGAAAAATAGCACTTTTATTAACCTTAATTTTGAATTTTTCGTAAACGGTAGGACTAACAAAAAATTTTGTAATTATGTAATTTGTAGAGAATATCGTTCTCCATCGAATAGCAATTTAAAAATTTTCCTACGACAACTAATTCCTGGTGATATTACAAATTGAAAAATTTGGTTAAAATTTATTTGTATGAAAAAAATTAATTATTTCGAAAACTATTAGGTTTTGGAAAAATTTACAAGAGGGCAAAATTGTTCAAAATACTTTTCACTATCGAAGGATAGATTTTCCAATAAAGTCGGAAAAGCCGTAAGGAAAATAGCACTTTTTATAATTTTAGAATTTTTAGAATTTTTTAGAATTTTAGCAATTTACAAATTTTCCTACAACTAATTCCTGGTGATATTACAAAATGAAAAATTTGGTGAAAATTTATTTGTATGGAAAAAATTGATTATTTCGAAAACTATTAGGTTTTGGAAAAATTTACAAGAGGGCAAAATTGTTCAAAATACTTTTCACCATCGAACGATAGATTTTCCAATAAAGTCGGAAAAGCCGCAAGGAAAATAGCACTTTTTATAACCTTAATTTTTAATTTTTTCGTAAACGGTAGGACTTACGAAAAATTTTATAATTATGTAATTTGTAGAGAATATCGTTCTCCATCGAATAGCAATTTACGAATTTTCCTACGACAACTAATTCCTGGTGATATTACAAAATGAAAAATTTGGTGAAAATTTATTTGTATGGAAAAAATTAATTATTTCGAAAACTATTAGGTTTTGAAAAAAATTACAAGAGGGCAAAATTGTTCAAAATACTTTTCACCATCGAACGATAGATTTTCCAATAAAATCGAAAAAGCCGCATGAAAAATAGCACTTTTATTAACCTTAATTTTGAATTTTTCGTAAACGGTAGGACTAACAAAAAATTTTATAATTATGTAATTTGTAGAGAATATCGTTCTCCATCGAATAGCAATTTACAAATTTTCCTACGACAACTAATTCCTGGTGATATTACAAAATGAAAAATTTGGTTAAAATTTATTTGTATGGAAAAAATTGATTATTTGGAAAACTATTAGGTTTTGAAAAAATTTACAAGAGGGCAAAATTGTTCAAAATACTTTTCACCATCGAACGATAGATTTTCCAATAAAATCGGAAATGCCGCAAGAAAAATAGCACTTTTTATAACCTTAATTTTTAATTTTTTCGTAAACGGTAGGACTAACGAAAAATTTTACAATTATGTAATTTGTAGAGAATATCGTTCTCCATCGAATAACAATTTACGAATTTTCCTACGACAACTAATTCCTGGTGATATTACAAAATGAAAAATTTGGTTAAAATTTATTTGTATGGAAAAAATTGATTATTTCGAAAACTATTAGGTTTTGAAAAAATTTACAAGAGGATAAAATTGTTCAAAATACTTTCCACCATCGAACGAGAGATTTTCCAATAAAGTCGGAAAAGCCGCAAGGAAAATAGCACTTTTAATAACCTTAATTTAGAATTTTTTCGTAAACGGTATGACTAACGAAAAATTTTATAATTATGTAATTTGTAGAGAATATCGAATAGCAATTTACGAATTTTCCTACGACAACTAATTCCTGGTGATATTACAAAATGAAAAATTTGGTGAAAAGTTATTTGTATGGAAAAAATTGATTATTGCGAAAACTACTAGGTTTTGAAAAAAATTACAAGAGGGCAAAATTGTTCAAAATACTTTTCACCATCGAACGAGAGATTTTCCAATAAAGTCGGAAAAGCCGCAAGGAAAATAGCACTTTTTATAACCTTAATTTTAAATTTTTTCGTAAACGGTAGGACTTACGAAAAATTTTATAATTATGTAATTTGTAGAGAATATCGTTCTCCATCGAATAGCAATTTACGAATTTTCCTACGACAACTAATTCCTGGTGATATTACAATATGAAAAATTTGGTTAAAATTTATTTGTATGAAAAAAATTAATTATTTCGAAAACTATTAGGTTTTGGAAAAATTTACAAGAGGGCAAAATTGTTCAAAATACTTTTCACTATCGAAGGATAGATTTTCCAATAAAGTCGGAAAAGCCGTAAGGAAAATAGCACTTTTTATAATTTTAGAATTTTTAGAATTTTTTAGAATTTTAGCAATTTACAAATTTTCCTACAACTAATTCCTGGTGATATTACAAAATGAAAAATTTGGTGAAAATTTATTTGTATGGAAAAAATTGATTATTTCGAAAACTATTAGGTTTTGGAAAAATTTACAGGAGGGCAAAATTGTTCAAAATACTTTTCACCATCGAAGGATAGATTTTCCAATAAAGTCGGAAAAGCCGCAAGGAAAATAGCACTTTTTATAACCTTAATTTTTAATTTTTTCGTAAACGGTAGGACTTACGAAAAATTTTATATCATGTAATTTGTAGAGAATATCGTTCTCCATCGAATAGCAATTTACAAATTTTCCTACGACAACTAATTCCTGGTGATATTACAAAATGAAAAATTTGGTTAAAATTTATTTGTATGGAAAAAATTGATTATTTGGAAAACTATTAGGTTTTGAAAAAATTTACAAGAGGGCAAAATTGTTCAAAATACTTTTCACCATCGAACGATAGATTTTCCAATAAAATCGGAAAAGCCGCAAGAAAAATAGCACTTTTTATAACCTTAATTTTTAATTTTTTCGTAAACGGTAGGACTTACGAAAAATTTTATAATTATGTAATTTGTAGAGAATATCGTTCTCCATCGAATAGCAATTTACGAATTTTCCTACGACAAAAAATTCCTGGTGATATTACAAAATGAAAAATTTGGTTAAAATTTATTTGTATGGAAAAAATTGATTATTTCCAAAACTATTAGGTTTTGAAAAAAATTACAAGAGGGCAAAATTGTTCAAAATACTTTTCACCATCGAACGATAGATTTTCCAATAAAATCGGAAAAGCCGCAAGAAAAATAGCACTTTTTATAACCTTAATTTTTAATTTATTCGTAAACGGTAGGACTTACGAAAAATTTTATAATTATGTAATTTGTAGAGAATATCGTTCTCTATCGAATAGCGATTTACGAATTTTCCTACGATAACTAATTCCTGGTGATATTACAAAATGAAAAATTTGGTTAAAATTTATTTGTATGGAAAAAATTGATTATTTCCAAAACTATTAGGTTTTGAAAAAAAATACAAGAGGGCAAAATTGTTCAAAATACTTTTCACCATCGAACGATAGATTTCCCAATAAAATCGGAAAAGCCGCAAGAAAAATAGCACTTTTTATAACCTTAATTTTTAATTTATTCGTAAACGGTAGGACTAACGAAAAATTTTATAATTATGTAATTTGTAGAGAATATCGTTCTCCATCGAATAGAAATTTACGAATTTTCCTACGACAACTAATTCCTGGTGATATTACAAAATAAAAAATTTGGATAAAATTTATTTGTATGGAAAAAATTGATTATTTCAAAAACTATTAGGTTTTGAAAAAAATTACAAGAGGATAAAATTGTTCAAAATACTTTTCACCATCGAACGATAGACTTTCCAATAAAATCGGAAAAGCCGCAAGGAAAATTGCACTTTTAATAACCTTAATTTAGAATTTTTTCGTAAACGGTAGGACTTACGAAAAATTTTATAATTATGTAATTTGTAGAGAATATCGTTCTCCATCGAATAACAATTTACGAATTTTCCTACAACTAATTCCTGGTGATATTACAAAATGAAATATTTGGTTAAAATTTATTTGTATAGAAAAAATTGATTATTTCGAAAACTATTAGGTTTTGAAAAAAAATACAAGAGGGCAAAATTGTTCAAATAACTTTTCACCATCAAACGGTAGATTTTACAATAAAGTCGGAAAAGCCGCAAGGAAAATAGCACTTTTAATAACTTTAATTTTGAATTTTTTCGTAAACGGTAGGACTTACGAAAAATTTTCTATCTTGTAATTTGTAGAGAATATCGTTCTCCATCGAATAGCAATTTACAAATTTTCCTACGACAACTAATTCTTGGTGATATTATAAAATGAAAAATTTGGTTAAAATTTATTTGTATGGAAAAAATTGATTATTTCGAAAACTATTAGGTTTTGAAAAAATTTACAAGAGGATAAAATTGTTCAAAATACTTTCCACCATTGAACGATAGATTTTCCAATAAAGTCGGAAAAACCGCAAGGAAAATAGCACTTTTAATAACTTTAATTTTGAATTTTTTCGTAAACGGTAGGACTTACGAAAAATTTTCTATCATGTAATTTGTAGAGAATATCGTTCTCCATCGAATAGGAATTTACAAATTTTCCTACGACAACTAATTCCTGGTGATATTACAAAATGAAAAATTTGGTGAAAATTTATTTGTATGGAAAAAATTGATTATTTCGAAAACTATTAGGTTTTGAAAAAATTTACAAGAGGGTAAAATTGTTCAAAATACTTTTCACCATCGAACGATAGATTTTCCAATAAAATCGGAAAAGCCGCAAGAAAAATAGCACTTTTTATGACCTTAATTTTTAATTTTCTCGTAAACGGTAGGACTTACGAAAAATTTTATAATTATGTAATTTGTAGAGAATATCGTTCTCCATCGAATAGCAATTTAAAAATTTTCCTACGACAACTAATTCCTGGTGATATTACAAAATGAAAAATTTGGTTAAAATTTATTTGTATGAAAAAAATTAATTATTTCGAAAACTATTAGGTTTTGGAAAAATTTACAAGAGGGCAAAATTGTTCAAAATACTTTTCACTATCGAAGGATAGATTTTCCAATAAAGTCGGAAAAGCCGTAAGGAAAATAGCACTTTTTATAATTTTAGAATTTTTAGAATTTTTTAGAATTTTAGCAATTTACAAATTTTCCTACAACTAATTCCTGGTGATATTACAAAATGAAAAATTTGGTGAAAATTTATTTGTATGGAAAAAATTGATTATTTCGAAAACTATTAGGTTTTGGAAAAATTTACAAGAGGGCAAAATTGTTCAAAATACTTTTCACAATCGAAGGATAGATTTTCCAATAAAGTCGGAAAAGCCGTAAGGAAAATAGCACTTTTTATAACCTTAATTTTGAATTTTTTCGTAAACGGTAGGACTTACGAAAAATTTTATATCATGTAATTTGTAGAGAATATCGTTCTCCATCGAATAACAATTTACGAATTTTCCTACGACAACTAATTCCTGGTGATATTACAAAATGAAAAATTTGGTTAAAATTTATTTGTATGGAAAAAATTGATTATTTCGAAAACTATTAGGTTTTGAAAAAATTTACAAGAGGACAAAATTGTTCAAAATACTTTTCACCATCGAACGAGAGATTTTCCAATAAAGTCGGAAAAGCCGCAAGGAAAATAGCACTTTTAATAACCTTAATTTAGAATTTTTTCGTAAACGGTATGACTAACGAAAAATTTTATAATTATGTAATTTGTAGAGAATATCGAATAGCAATTTACGAATTTTCCTACGACAACTAATTCCTGGTGATATTACAAAATGAAAAATTTGGTGAAAAGTTATTTGTATGGAAAAAATTGATTATTGCGAAAACTACTAGGTTTTGAAAAAAATTACAAGAGGGCAAAATTGTTCAAAATACTTTTTACCATCGAACGATAGATTTTCCAATAAAGTCGGAAAAGCCGCAAGGAAAATAGCACTTTTTATAACCTTAATTTTTAATTTTTTCGTAAACGGTAGGACTTACGAAAAATTTTATAATTATGTAATTTGTAGAGAATATCGTTCTCCATCGAATAGCAATTTACAAATTTTCCTACGACAACTAATTCCTGGTGATATTACAAAATGAAAAATTTGGTGAAAAGTTATTTATATGGAAAAAATTGATTATTTCCAAAACTATTAGGTTTTGAAAAAATTTACACGAGGATAAAATTGTTCAAAATACTTTCCACCATCGAACGATAGACTTTCCAATAAAGTCGGAAAAGCCGCAAGAAAAATAGCACTTTTTATGACCTAAATTTTTAATTTTCTCGTAAACAGTAGGACTTACGAAAAATTTTATAATTATGTAATTTGTAGAGAATATCGTTCTCCATCGAATAGCAATTTACAAATTTTCCTACGACAACTAATTCCTGGTGATATTACAAAATGAAAAATTTGGTTAAAATTTATTTGTATGGAAAAAATTGATTATTTCCAAAACTATTAGGTTTTGAAAAAATTTACAAGAGGACAAAATTGTTCAAAATACTTTTCACCATCGAACGATAGATTTTCCAATAAAATCGGAAAAGCCGCAAGAAAAATAGAACTTTTAATAACCTTAATTTTGAATTTTTTCGTAAACGGTAGAACTTACGAAAAATTTTATAATTATGTAATTTGTAGAGAATATCGTTCTCCATCGAATAGCGATTTACGAATTTTCCTACGATAACTAATTCCTGGTGATATTACAAAATGAAAAATTTGGTGAAAATTTATTTGTATGGAAAAAATTGATTATTTCGAAAACTATTAGGTTTTGGAAAAATTTACAAGAGGGCAAAATTGTTCAAAATACTTTTCACCATCGAACGATAGATTTTCCAATAAAATCGGAAAAGCCGCAAGGAAAATTGCACTTTTAATAACCTTAATTTAGAATTTTTTCGTAAACGGTAGGACTTACGAAAAATTTTATATCATGTAATTTGTAGAGAATATCGTTCTCCATCGAATAGCAATTTACGAATTTTCCTACGATAACTAATTCCTGGTGATATTACAAAATGAAAAATTTGGTGAAAATTTATTTGTATGGAAAAAATTGATTATTTCCAAAACTATTAGTTTTTGAAAAAATTTACAAGAGGATAAAATTGTTCAAAATACTTTCCACCATCGAACGATAGACTTTCCAATAAAATCGGAAAAGCCGCAAGGAAAATTGCACTTTTAATAACCTTAATTTAGATTTTTTTCGTAAACGGTAGGACTTACGAAAAATTTTATATCATGTAATTTGTAGAGAATATCGTTCTCCATCGAATAGCAATTTACGAATTTTCCTACGATAACTAATTCCTGGTGATATTACAAAATGAAAAATTTGGTTAAAATTTATTTGTATGGAAAAAATTGATTATTTCCAAAACTATTAGGTTTTGAAAAAATTTACATGAGGACACAATTGTTCAAAATACTTTTCACCATCGAACGATAGATTTTCCAATAAAATCGGAAAAGCCGCAAGAAAAATAGAACTTTTAAAAACCTTAATTTTGAATTTTTTCGTAAACGGTAGAACTTACGAAAAATTTTATAATTATGTAATTTGTAGAGAATATCGTTCTCCATCGAATAGCGATTTACGAATTTTCCTACGATAACTAATTCCTTGTGATATTACAAAATGAAAAATTTGGTGAAAATTTATTTGTATGGAAAAAATTGATTATTTCGAAAACTATTAGGTTTTGGAAAAATTTACAAGAGGGCAAAATTGTTCAAAATACTTTTCACCATCGAACGATAGATTTTCCAATAAAATCGGAAAAGCCGCAAGGAAAATTGCACTTTTAATAACCTTAATTTAGAATTTTTTCGTAAACGGTAGGACTAACGAAAAATTTTATATCATGTAATTTGTAGAGAATATCGTTCTCCATCGAATAGCAATTTACAAATTTTCCTACGATAACTAATTCGTTGTGATATTACAAAATGAAAAATTTGGTGAAAATTTATTTGTATGGAAAAAATTGATTATTTCCAAAACTATTAGGTTTTGAAAAAATTTACAAGAGGATAAAATTGTTCAAAATACTTTCCACCATCGAACGATAGACTTTCCAATAAAATCGGAAAAGCCGCAAGGAAAATTGCACTTTTAATAACCTTAATTTAGAATTTTTTCGTAAACGGTAGGACTAACGAAAAATTTTATATCATGTAATTTGTAGAGAATATCGTTCTCCATCGAATAGCAATTTACAAATTTTCCTACGATAACTAATTCCTGGTGATATTACAAAATGAAAAATTTGGTTAAAATTTATTTGTATGGAAAAAATTGATTATTTCCAAAACTATTAGGTTTTGAAAAAATTTACACGAGGATAAAATTGTTCAAAATACTTTCCACCATCGAACGATAGACTTTCCAATAAAGTCGGAAAAGCCGCAAGAAAAATAGCACATTTTATGACCTTAATTTTTAATTTTCTCGTAAACGGTAGGACTTACGTAAATTTTTATAATTATGTAATTTGTAGAGAATATCGTTCTCCATCGAATAGCAATTTACGAATTTTCCTACAACTAATTCCTGGTGATATTACAAAATAAAAAATTTGGTTAAAATTTATTTGTATGGAAAAAATTGATTATTTCGAAAACTATTAGGTTTTGAAAAAATTTACAAGAGGGTAAAATTGTTCAAAATACTTTTCACCATCGAACGATAGATTTTCCAATAAAATCGGAAAAGCCGCAAGAAAAATAGCACTTTTTATGACCTAAATTTTTAATTTTCTCGTAAACGGTAGGACTTACGAAAAATTTTATAATTATGTAATTTGTAGAGAATATCGTTCTCCATCGAATAGCAATTTACGAATTTTCCTACGACAACTAATTCCTGGTGATATTACAAAATAAAAAATTTGGTTAAAATTTATTTGTATGGAAAAAATTAATTATTTCGAAAACTATTAGGTTTTGAAAAAATTTACAAGAGGGTAAAATTGTTCAAAATACTTTTCACCATCGAACGATAGATTTTCTAATAAAATGGGAAAAGCCGCAAGAAAAATAGCACTTTTAATAACCTTAATTTTGAATTTTTTCGTAAACGGTAGGACTTACGAAAATTTTTATAATTATGTAATTTGCAGAGAATATCATTTTCCATCGAATAGAAATTTACAAATTTTCCTACAACTAATTCCTGGTGATATTACAAAATAAAAAATTTGGTTAAAATTTATTTGTATGGAAAAAATTAATTATTTCGAAAACTATTAGGTTTTGAAAAAATTTACAAGAGGGTAAAATTGTTCAAAATACTTTTCACCATCGAACGATAGATTTTCCAATAAAATCGGAAAAGCCGCAAGAAAAATAGCACTTTTTATGACCTTAATTTTTAATTTTCTCGTAAACGGTAGGACTTACGAAAAATTTTATAATTATGTAATTTGTAGAGAATATCGTTCTCCATCGAATAGCAATTTACGAATTTTCCTACGATAACTAATTCTTGGTGATATTACAAAATGAAAAATTTGGTTAAAATTTATTTGTATGGAAAAAATTGATTATTTCGAAAACTATTAGGTTTTGAAAAAATTTACAAGAGGACAAAATTGTTCAAAATACTTTTCACCATCGAACGATAGATTTTCCAATAAAATCGGAAAAGCCGCAAGGAAAATTGCACTTTTAATAACCTTAATTTAGAATTTTTTCGTAAACGGTAGGACTAACGAAAAATTTTATAATTATGTAATTTGTAGAGAATATCGTTCTCCATCGAATAGAAATTTACGAATTTTCCTACAACTAATTCCTGGTGATATTACAAAATAAAAAATTTGGTTAAAATTTATTTGTATGGAAAAAATTAATTATTTCGAAAACTATTAGGTTTTGAAAAAATTTACAAGAGGGTAAAATTGTTCAAAATACTTTTCACCATCGAACGATAGATTTTCCAATAAAATCGAAAAAGCCGCAAGGAAAATAGCACTTTTATTAACCTTAATTTTGAATTTTTTCGTAAACGGTAGGACTTGCGAAAAATTTTATATCTTGTGTTTTGTAGAGAATATCGTTCTCCATCGAATAGCAATTTACGAATTTTCCTACGACAACTAATTCCTGGTGATATTAAAAAATAAAAAATTTGGTTAAAATTTATTTGTATGGAAAAAATTGATTATTTGGAAAACTATTAAGTTTTCAAAAAATTGATTATTTGGAAAACTATTAGGTTTTGAAAAAATTTACAAGAGGACAAAATTGTTCAAAATACTTTTCACCATCGAACGATAGATTTTCCAATAAAATCGGAAAAGCCCTAAGGAAAATAGCACTTTTATTAACCTTAATTTTGAATTTTTTCGTAAACGGTAGGACTTACGAAAAATTTTATATCATGTAATTTGTAGAGAATATCGTTCTCCATCGAATAGCAATTTACAAATTTTCCTACGACAACTAATTCCTGGTGATATTGTAGCGTTATATTTTTTTTTGTTTGTAGTATACACACCACCAGAAGAAATGTTAATAATTTTCGCCGTAAATGTTTATTGTACGTTTTCTACTTTTAACGATAAAAACTTGTCCTGGTTTAAGGACGACCGATTGAATTGAAACGGAGAGGATTCGGGTTCTAGATTTCGAATAGTAAAGAACGATTTTTAAAATATATTTTATTTAAAGTGCAAAATACATTTTTCCTAATGTCGAGCTAAAAATTTCGTTAAGCCGCTAAGGCGCGGCTCCGGCTTTTAAAATGTCCCGACGTGTTCTGGGGCCGACAAATTGTGGACCGCTGAGACCAGTTTCTTTTCTTCATCTTGATTTCTTCGACATTTTCCTGCCAACCTCGTGGTACCGGTAAATGAGGCTGAATTTTCACCTTTCTTCTGGTGGTGTGGTACATCCGTCTTTGTTCTTCTACCAAAGGTAAAATTTATTTTTAATTTTCTATTTAAAGAAAAGAAATGAAACCATAATTTGTCTAATTTATTTTTTTTGTTTTCCGACTTTAACTCAATGAGTATTTTCTTTTCTTTAACATTGAACTTATTGAAATTTTGCATTCGTTTATCAACCTACTAGATTAAATTTATAGAAATTTGTTATAATTTAACTTAATTATTTTTTGATCATGCATTTAAATTTTTACTTACCTGATGCAGGTAACGTACTTGCACTTGTATATTCATTTATTAAATTTGTATAAACTCGCGACATTTAATTTGCCTGCCGGCCTGGCGTGGCTTATTTATGCATTTCTGATTTTTTGTTGTTTCGATATCGTTATCGCTATCGATTTGTATTTTCTTTATTTGAAGATTTAAATTTTATTTTATATATCGAATTGATTATTATAAATTTATTTTTCGAATCTTGAAAGAACGAATAAAATAAAATTGTGTTGTCAACTTGTATTTTTTTGGACTATACGGTGATACAGGTGGACATTAGACTTTTCCCTGGGTCTACCGATAGTTAAGCTCAATAGGGCGTCCACGGTATCACCCAAGGACAGAATATTAGCCATCCTCAGTCCCAAATAATTTAACATTACAAAATTTGGCGCCCGAGCAGGGACTTGAGCGCTTGGCGTTATTTTCTATCCTTGTTGTCCTGAATTGATTCCTAATTGCTAAATTTGAATAAATTCGTTCTCTCAATATTATAATTTTATACGTTCATTTTATTATCGATTTACTTACTGATCGTTTTAAATTTTAAATATGTCTGGAAAATCCGCGTATATACGTTCCTTGAAGAAGGAAGACTTACAAGAATTTGTTAAACGACTTGGAATTGACTTTCCTTCGGAGGACACTGTTGACGCTCTCCGAAAAGCTGCGTCCCTCCACATCAGCGAGAGAAATATCGATTACGACCAATTACCATTCATTAATGAGGCTGATCGAGAAAAGTTTCATCCATCTCGACAAGCGAATGTATCTTCACCGTTATTTCCGCCTACATTCGTTTCAACTGCTGCGACTACTTCTCTCGATTCTGTTGCTAGCGCTATCTTTGCGCTTATTCAAAATCAAACATTACAACATACTAGTCTTATGCAACATCTTCAATCGATTTCAAATAAGGGCTCTAGCACCCCCGTAGCACCATTGACTTCGACACACCAATTCCTTAATGAATGCCAACAAAGAAAAATTACCTTTGGTGGTAGACCTAACGAGCGTATAGATATATTCTTCCGAAACATAGATGCCGTACGCAGGATTTACCCACTTGCTGATAGTGATCTCCTCAATCTGTTTCCGGCTCTACTCAACGAATCGGCGTCGATTTGGTTTGAAGCCAACCAAAGTCAGTTTAAAACTTGGCAACAATGTGTTACTGCCTTACGTCAAGTTTACCTCCCGTCTGATTACGAACACCTTATTCGTCGGGATCTGTTTTTGAGAACTCAAGCTCCAGGCGAAAGAATTGACCATTTTATTAGTGTTCTTACCAACGTTAATAAAACGCTTTCTTCTCCATTTTCCGAATCAGAAATGATTGGCATCGCATCACACAATCTTCATCCATCTTATCATATTACTGTTTCCGGAAAATCCTTCGGAACTTTGGACGAACTTGCTACCTGCTGCCGACAACTGGAGGAAGCCCGAAATCTTTCGAACCAATATGAACCGCCGCCTCAACGACTTTTAAAAGACCCTTTATTTGGAGCTACACTTTCTTATCAACGATCTTCGTTTCCGTCTCCCTCACAGACTTATCAACAACGACAACAACAGTCATCTACGAGCGCAGCAAATTCAAATATTTGCTTTCGCTGTAAAAAGCCTGGACACTTCTCTAAGAATTGTAACACTGTACTCGAAATGCCGCTGAGTTAGATGAAGGATCTGGTCATACCACATCGGAAAACACGACCGGGGGTTTGTAAAGTCGGATCACAGGCCCTCCGAAATATGTAAAGTTCCGACAAAATCCGAATTAGAAGACGTTAAAGTCCTCGCCATTGGCGATTCCATTTTTCGCCAGATCAATAAATATTTTTGTATTGATGATGAGAACGCAGTTATATGTTGGCCAAATTGTACCATGGCACAAGCTTCGAAACTTATAAATGAAATCCACGCCTCACCTAAAGTAGTATTTCTCCACTTTGGCACCTACGATTTAAAAAGGGATAGCGAAGCGGTTGATTATCTCGTACCAGTTCAGCAAATTTTAACTTCCGCAAAATCGAAATTCCCGATGGCAGAAATTTATTTGAATTCCATACTCTATCGACAAGACTTGGAACACGACTTCATTGACTCGGTAAATAATATTTTTAACGAAACTGCCCAATCTGCAGGATGTCAATTTTTGCCAGTGTCTTCCTCTATCGAATCAGCCCACCTCTGCCCCGATGGGATTAACTTGAAAACTACTGGAAGCGAACGCCTATCTGAGTGCTTATTAAATTACGTTAACCTGGCACCTAGCGATGACTGCTTATCATGGAACTGCTCACAGTCTTCAGCAGAACCTGTTCCTATCGCCGCTTCGTGGATTGTTCCTGAACTAATAAAACCCATATGGTCATTCGAATCGTCAGCCAGATTGTTTGTCCCACTTACTGTAGGTGGTATTAAGGTTGAAGCTCTGTTAGATACTGGAGCCTCTCACTGTCTGCTCCCCAGCAAATTAATACCAATGCTCGAGAAACGGAAGATTGCAATCCAACCAATTCATCGTTACATTCGCCTGGCAGATGGAACTGAAATCCAGACCGATGGAAAAGCCGTAATACCTGTAAATTTAGGTCCTAGAACTTGGACTGGCGATTTCTTTTTCATGTCGACGTTACCTTATGAAGCTGTTATTGGCGTCGAAGGTATGCGAGGTCTTCAGATGACGATCGATTTCTCAACCCCGTCAGTGTCCGTTAAGGGAACAAACGTACCGTTGATTCATCTTTGCTCCACAGATTTTATCTCCGAAGAACCACGCGAAGACCCACGTATAGAAAGAAACCACCCAAAGATATCTGAAGAACAATATATATTTTTCGAAGAGTACTTGACCCAATGGAAAGATAAATTTAAGACAAGTAAAGGCGTAACCGACATAGTAAAACATACGATTTATCTCGAGAAAGAACATCATCCTCCCGTGAAGCAAAGATACTATCCTGTGTCTCCGGCTATTCAAGAAATAATCAATAAAGAAGTTGACGACCTTCTTGAAAAAGGATTGATAGAACCATCAACGAGCCCATGGTCTAGTCCGCTAATAGTGGTACCTAAAAAAAATGGAGAAAAACGAGTATGTGTAGATTTCCGAGCTGTTAATTCAAGAACGATAAAAAACTCTTACCCTTTACCGTATTTGCAAGAAGTCCTGGATTCACTTAAGAATAGTCACTTCGTTAGTTCCATCGATTTGAAAAGTGGGTTTCTTCAAATTCCCCTTGATGAACCTAGCAAACCAATTACGGCATTTACAGTTCCGGGGAAGGGCTTGTACCAATACCGAGTTATGCCTTTCGGTCTATGTAATGCACCAGCCACTTTCCAATATCTCGTCGATGTCGTTTTGCAACCGCTCGTCGCTCAAAAAACCGTTCGAGTCTATATGGATGATATTATTATTACTACTGATACGTTCGATCGACATTTGGAAGCGTTAGATAATGTTTTTCACTTACTTCATGACGCAAATCTTGTTATCAATTGGAAAAAATCATTCTTTCTACAACCAGAACTTGAATTTTTGGGACACATCGTAGGTCAAGGAACCATTCGTGCTTCTCCTACGAAAATATCCGCTGTCGTAGATTATCCTAAACCAGTATCTGTCACGCAAATAAAATCCTTTCTTGGGGCATGTGCCTGGTTTAAGCGATTTATACCGAGTTTCTCCGATACTGCTGAACCTCTTACACGTCTCTTACATAAAAATCAACCTTGGGTTTGGGGAACTGAACAAGATGCAGCCTTCGAAACCCTAAAGAAACGTCTAACTACTACACCAATTCTTCGCTGCCCCGATTTTAAATTGCCGTTTACGATAGAATGTGATGCAAGTAATGTTGGTCTAGGAGCAGTTTTAAGGCAAGAAGTAAAAGGAACACCCGTCGTCATAGCGTATGCCTCACGAACTCTCAATCGAGCAGAGCGAAACCTATCTACAACCCATAAGGAATTACTCGCTATTTTGTTTGCTGTTGAAAAATTCCAAGCTTACGTTGAAGGAACTCGCTTTCGAGTAATTACCGACCACAGTGCTCTTCAATGGTTACGAAGTCTCAAGAAACCAACTGGTAAATTCGCCAGATGGATACTGCGACTTGATCAATTTCATTTTGATGTTATCCATAAAAAAGGCTCGATGCTCGCAGTTAGTGATTGTCTGTCACGTGCACCCTACAATTATGAGGAACCTGAAAATTCGTCTGATCATGACGTCGTACATATATCTGCCGCACTTACTTTAACCAACATAACTGATTCGACGGATCCATGGTATTCAGAATTACTCCAACGTATAAAATCAAATCCAGAAGCTTATCCTTCTTTTAAAGTTGAAGATGGTTTAATATATAAACGAATCGACGATAAACTTCTCAACCGACCCAAATGGCTCTTAGTTGTTCCTACAGATCTTCGTAATTTGGTTATAAAGAAGTTTCACGAGCCACCATCTGCTGCGCATCTAGGAGTTAAAAAAACATTCAATAAAATACGTCAAAACTATTACTGGCCTAACATGTTTGTGACTATACGAGCTTCTGTTGTAAGGTGTAAAACATGTCAACAATTTAAAGCATCTAACCTCGCACCACCTGGTTCCATGGCAACGGATACCCCCAGTTTGAAACCTATGGCTCTCGTTTCGATCGATATAATTGGACCGCTTCCCAGGTCCAGTCGTCAGAACAAATTTGCCCTTGTAATGGTGGATGTAGCCACTAAATTCGTGGTAGCCGCACCAATGAAATCCGCGACTACCGCAGCCGTAGCAAAAGTTCTAATTAATGAACTTATACTTCTTCATGGACCACCGGAAGTTCTACTTTGTGATAATGGACCTGCATTTACAAGTCAAGATTTTAACGATTTATGTACTGAATATAATATTACTCTTCACCACGTACCTAAATATTATCCAAGAGGTAACGCTGTCGAAAGGACAAATCGAACACTCAAAACATCACTTTCCATATTTGCCCACGATGATCAGCGAAATTGGGATAATCATCTTAAATACTTAACATTCGCTATTAATACTAGTGTATCCGAAACTACAAATTTCTCTCCTTGTATGTTAATGTATGGACGTGAATTAAGACAATGTTTCAGCCTACATAATGTTACCGCTTCAGTAGTTAGGATATGGGGGTTCAAACGTGGAGGAAAATGATAAACCGGTTTTTCAAGGTCAGGTCAAGCACCTGTTAAACCGGTTTATCATTTTCCTCCACGTTTGAACCCCCATATCCATGCATGGTAAGTGACCTTCAAGGTCAACCACCTAATATAGGCATTCGACCCTCAAGTCGCGGTTTACCCACCATAGGTTACTAAAGGACACCAGACAAGGTAAATGACCCTTATTGGAAAAAGCAAAAGTGCAAGGTTATACAATACTTATTTGGTAAAATAATTAAAAATCACTTTTTCAATTTTATGTGCCTTTTATGTACCTTAATTAATTAATTATAAAGACAATTACGTTCCCATAACCCTGGAAAACCTGCTTCAATAATTTTTTATTATAATAAAAAGATCAATAATCTATTCCAGTTGTTAATGCAGGTTTCTGTTTTATCGCCATATTGAAGTTTACCTGACGGGGTAACAAACGGTAGAGAAAAAACAAGATTATGGTTTAAATAACGTCCATAGTATGAATTACTTCAGTTCAAGACAAAATGCTGTGCAGTAAATGTAACCGAGAGTTTTCAAATAAATATAATTTACGTCGCCAGATCAATTTGATGAAGAAACCAAACAATCTGTAATCATGATGTATAATAGTATGCATGTTTTTGAGCAAAAATTAAAACGGTATAATGAGAAACGTGATAAATATAATAAAAAAGTAAATTGTATACAAAACTTATTAAACGTTTTATAAGTGACTTTCAAAAAAGTTTGTAAAAATTTTAAACCAATAAAAAGTTTATTATCAATTATGTTTTATTTAAAACCAGTTAATTACATATTATTCTGTCTATAAACACTGAGTTCCTCCAATAGTTCTTCGACATCCTCGTCCTCAGTCCATGGGCAGACACACATATCCTGTGGACAGTCGCAATCTGTCGAATTTGAGAAATCCATTCTAAAACAATACCATAAATATTCAATAATTATTAATTATTATTTGTTTTAACAACTTACCTGATACTATCTTCCGTTATCAACCATCTACAACAAAAATAATAATAAAAACCTTGTAAGAAGATAGTTCTGAATTTAGAATTTTGTTAGACCACCGTCTAAATACATTATAAACCTATCGGGTTTTGAAGAATCATAATTTTAAGTATTTGTTGTAAGTAACACGGTGGTCTAAGTAAATTCTAAATGCAGAACCTTCTGAGAGTTTTAAAAGTTTCAGCTTACTCGTTGTTTTCATCCACTGCATCCAATAATTTGCCATAGATAGCAACTATTCTCATAATGACCTACGATAAAATATACATATAGAAAAACTTATTTAGAAAACGGTGATATACTTACAATCAAACTGATGTAGTGTTGTTTGTTAAATGTTCAATATGAAACAGTGTATTTATACAATATATTTCCCCCCAAAAAACCGTAAAAAGTAAAAGTGTAAGGTGAAATCAAATGATACTTATTTGGTAAAATAATTAAAAATCCCTTTTTCAATTTTATGTGCCTTTTATGTACCTTTATTAATTAAATTATAAAGACGTTCACGTTCCCATAACCCTGAAAAACCTGCTTCAATAATTTTTCTGTTATAATAAAATTATATATTTATATATTTCAATTTAATTCAAATTTTTATTGGTTTATAATTGTTTGGGAACAGATTAAAATTGAACAAAAAGTCTACAAGTATTTTATTATACGCCAAATTACACACATTTTATAATTATGCTTATAGTAAGTATGAAAATAAACATATAAAAAAAACAAACTTTTTTTTCAACACTATTAACTTTTTTCTGGGAAGATTCCAACATCATAGCGAAACTGCAGTAGGGGCTATATTTTATGTGGTCTTTAATCACATCATCATTTAATTTCCATTTAAAAACTTCAATGCCGCAACAAAAACATCTAACACAATCTTCAATTCCTGTATAATAAAATCCTGCTAACGCTAATTGTATTGGAGATACAACACCTTTCCATTTTTTAAAAGTTGCTAATCTGCAGTCGAATGAATTTGCAAACATTTCTTCAATACACATTTTTTACTATATTTACTGAGATTGAAAAAATTTTTTCAAGTAGTAGTATGGTTAATACAACTGTAATGTAATAACACCACCAGGGAATTGAATTATTTTCAACAGTCAACGTATTTTCTTTCTTGATAAATGGGGTGGGGTACAAACTTCGCCAACCAGTCTCTTCCATCGCATTATTAATTAATCTAATTCGTAATTTATAAACACTACTATTTTGTGGTAATTTAATAGTATAAACCGGTATGTTATTAGGAAAATAACTAGTCATTCTATTCCAATTATCTGGCCAGCTTTCGTTTTTAGTTCCATTTTTATCAAAACAAACAAACACTTCTTTACTACTATACAGGTGTTGAATGTAGAAATAATTTAACCATATGGTTTGAAGTATTAAAATAGGTGTTACCATTTTCACATCTAGTAAAAAAGTGTTAATTTTTATTAACAATAGTATTTAAATACCAAAAGGGTGCCATCAGATTTTCCGCAGTGTATAATAAATGTTTAATTAAGAATATTGACCTCATATATTGCAATATTGCTGATATAACGTGTAATACATCGAATTACTCGTATATTACAAAAAGTTTTACCCGATTCAATAGCTAAAATTGTGTGAACTGTACAAATGCAATGGTTTGCAAAATCATGGTTTCATATTAAAATGAATATATTATTACATCCGTAATAATTGAAAGAACAAAACGTAAACGTCTTTATAATTTAATTAATAAAGGTACATAAAAGGCACATAAGATTGAAAAAGGGATTTTTAATTATTTTACCAAATAAGTATCATCTGATTTCACCTTACACTTTTACTTTTTACGGTTTTTTGGGGGGAAATATATTGTATAAATACACTGTTTCATATTGAACATTTAACAAACAACACTACATCAGTTTGATTGTAAGTATATCACCGTTTTCTAAATAAGTTTTTCTATATGTATATTTTATCGTAGGTCATTATGAGAATAGTTGTTATCTATGGCAAATTATTGGATGCAGTGGATGAAAACAACGAGTAAGCTGAAACTTTTAAAACTCTCAGAAGGTTCTGCATTTAGAATTTACTTAGACCACCGTGTTACTTACAACAAATACTTAAAATTATGATTCTTCAAAACCCGATAGGTTTATAATGTATTTAGACGGTGGTCTAACAAAATTCTAAATTCAGAACTATCTTCTTACAAGGTTTTTATTATTATTTTTGTTGTAGATGGTTGATAACGGAAGATAGTATCAGGTAAGTTGTTAAAACAAATAATAATTAATAATTATTGAATATTTATGGTATTGTTTTAGAATGGATTTCTCAAATTCGACCGATTGCGACTGTCCACAGGATATGTGTGTCTGCCCATGGACTGAGGACGAGGATGTCGAAGAACTATTGGAGGAACTCAGTGTTTATAGACAGAATAATATGTAATTAACTGGTTTTAAATAAAACATAATTGATAATAAACTTTTTATTGGTTTAAAATTTTTACAAACTTTTTTGAAAGTCACTTATAAAACGTTTAATAAGTTTTGTATACAATTTACTTTTTTTATTATATTTATCACGTTTCTCATTATACCGTTTTAATTTTTGCTCAAAAACATGCATACTATTATACATCATGGTTACAGATTGTTTGGTTTCTTCATCAAATTGATCATCACTGTCATTTTCATCCTCAAGTTGTTCCTGCGCGCTAGACTGCTCGTTATCTTGCTTATTATCCTGCTCGATATCCTGCTCGACAGTCTGCTCGGTATCTTGCTCGATATTTTTCGAAATACTCGGATCGGTAATTTGCTTTGTTTCCTTTTCAGTTTCGATTAAACTCTCTTCATCGGAAACATCCGAGTAGTTTGTAAAACCAATTGGCTTTACCGCTTCAAAAGAACCGCTAATAATTTCTATATCACTTTCACGAGCAATTTGCAATAATTCATTAGAAATAATATTTATGTTTTTTTTAGGTAACATTGGATTTTTAAAATCTCTCACAGTTCTTTTCATTGTGATTACTTTTTATAAACTGATCTCACAGGGGTATTTATATCAATAGTCAACCTCGATAAACCTATTTTAAAAAACAAAAACTATAATCATCGATAATTAAATTTAATAATGGCTATTTTGGATTACTTATTTTAAAATACATCTCATCCAATTAAAAACTCTTCTTATGGGTATATAATTAAACAGATCTGTTATTTTTTCTTGTACTAAACCGGTAATCTTTAGTAATAATTTTAAAATTTACTGCTGTTTTAAGAATAAAAATTCTAAATTAAGAGTAAATTAAAAAAATCTAATATCAGAAAGTCACCCCACCACATTTTGTGTTGTATTTAAGAAAGCGAATAATGAAATAATTTTAGTTGCAACAGTTACAATGTGGATGGCTTACGCAAATTATACAAAAATTGTTGATTTATACAGTGGAATTACAAATCTGCAGGAAAGATTTCGCAACTTAGAATTTGATGCTGATCATGAACAAATTTATGGGTGTCTTCGAGTATATCAACCATACACAGAAGATGAGTTAGTTTTATTATCCAAGAAATACCAAAAAGGGTATGAAATTTGTTCAGCATTTGCAAATGGTAAAATTTGTCTAGGATGTTTTGTTTCAAATATGCGAACTGCAGAGCTGCAGGGATACTTAAATTGTGTTCAAAAATATTTACCATCTTTTTTGCGAGAACCTGATTATCGAGAGGGAGAAGATGAAGAAGGAGAAGATGAAGTGGGAGAAGAAGAAGGGGGTGGAGAAGAAGGGGGTAAACCAACCAGTCAAGAAATATTAATATAAAATGTGCTTAGTTAATTTTGTATTCAGTTGTAATCATGAATTGTAACAATAAATTTATATGTGAACAACGATTTAGTTTAAATCCATCGAAATCCAAATTCATATCTGTGTGTTTATGTCCTAATTTCAATTGGACACCATATGTTATTATTTCTGGAAATAAAAACACCAATGTGAAATTTAGTGAAAAAGAATGGGAGGAATTTTTAGCGTACAAGGATGTGATTAACGACTTTATGTATTCAACAAATTATTGTTCCACCATAGAAGCAACAAGTTTTGTGTTACATTTTGAAAATTTTGAAAAATCTAAAGTTTTGAAAATCAGTTCCAACAATTCCAATATTTGGTTGGGCCTCTCATCACTTGAAGAAATGTGGAAAATAGTACCATTAATAAAATATCATCAAGAAAATTTTAAAAATCAACATATTTTGAGTACTTTACAAATATTGAAGGAAGGAAAAAGGAATGATGTTATAAATAATTCCCTCATGATAATGGAACCAATTAAAAATCTAAATCCTGTGACTTATGGAATAATAATGGAGGTGATATATTTACATCCTGAGCTGTTATGAAAAAGGTGACATTTAATGAAAGTTTAAACCAAGTTCATCACATGTTTACATGGAATTATGCATACAGATCTGCTCGACAAAGTGATTGGGAGTCTACAGCGCTAGATTGTATACGATTTTCAACACGTATTAAGGAAGCTTCAATTATTTTAAATCCTGTATTAGATTTAGTTCATAGAAAAAATGTATTTGAAAAAATAAAACATTTGTATACTTTATAAGCTTTTTATTAAAAAATTAAACTATATCTTTTTTATTTATCCAAGAATTATAATTCAATCCCAACCATTTAACATAAAGTTTGTTTCCTTTTCTTTTTAACACCTTTTCAATTAAATAAACATCAGGATATTTTACTTTTTGTAATTCCTCCGTATAAAAACCACCTTCAATTTCTTCTTTTTTCACATCTTCTAAAATATATGTTGTCGGGTTTGTTAATTTAACTTTTTTAATTTTGAAAACTTCGGTAGTCCAATTAGGTGTATAACCTTTTGTAAATGTTTGACGATATTTACTTATACGAACAAAATCACCCTTTTTAAATTTTGGTTTTTTAGGGTCAGTAGTTTTTAGTTGGTTGAAAGCAACAATATGATGAGCATTTTTATCTGTAACCTTACTAGGTATAACACCGGTAGTTGTATGTTTTGTATTATTATATTTGGTTACAATTTCAGGAAGAATTTTTAACCATTTGTATGATCCTTGCAAACTAAATTGTTTCCAAAGCATTGTTTTCAGAGTTCGAATAACTCTTTCAACTATACTGGCTTTTAAATTGGAAAAAGTGCTGTAGTGATTAATATTATGTTTTTTCATTAATTCCTGAAAATCTTTATTATAAAATTCTTTTCCATTGTCGGTTTGTAAATTTTTAACAGGTGACATTTGTATTAATATTTTCTTCATCGCCTTTGTAACATCACTACCTGTTTTTCGTTTTACAGGTTCAGCCCAAACGTATTTACTAAATGTATTAATAACAACTAATATGTAATTATATCCCTGATTTTCTTTACCATAAAGAGACATTATAGCTAAATCACCTTGAATTAAGTCATGTAAACCTTTAATAATAACATGTCTTCGTTTATATTTTTTTCTAGCTGGTTTATGCAATTCTTCTACGACATCAAGTTTACTCATATTCAACTGGTACTTTTAAAATAATCTGAATAGATGCGTACTCGTCATAATCATCTGTAGAAAATAACGTTAATTTATCGCTTTTATTTACTTTTTTATTAATTAAATCATTTTTTTGAATCTGCTGATCATTTAATAAAATGCTTGCATCGATAGGAATTATTCTAATTTTTAAAATTATTGCATCAAAAGGAAATTGAAAATATGCTTGTCGGTTTAAATCCCATATTTTATGATCTTCTGGACTGATCAAATTGTTTCCTTTTCTAGTACTTGTAAGAGTTACTATTGATTTAGTAAATAATTTTGGTTTGTTGCAAATGTAAAACGTGGGTGGAAACGTGGGAGGAGACGTGGTAGAAGCATTTGCAATAGAAGAACCGTCATCGAGGAAGTGGCTACCAAATTTATTAAGTGGCATTTTTAAACTAAGTACATTATTAGATTGCACGAGTATTTATTCAATTATCCCACCCTCACGTAATTCTTCAAGAACTGAAATAATTTCATTTTGAACACCTGTATTACCCGCTGTCTCAGAAGCTATTAGTAATTTCAATCTATCTATTAATTCATTATATTCATTAAAATAAACGTAATCAATTTTGTTTTTGGAGTATTTTTTTAATGCACCCCCCCTTTTACTTTTCATATTTCGGGTTAAAACACCTTTTAGTAAACTGTTTGGTGCAGAACTTGATCGTCTTCTTTCTACAGGTTTAGTTTCTAATGTTGGTTTAATTATAAAATCATATTTATCTCTTATGTCAAAAGGATAACTTTTTTTAATGGGTAAATTAGCATCATAATTTGTGTGAATTAAATTTGTTCTTCTAATAATATCGATAAAATCTTCAACATCTTTCTTCTTATACCCCGTTGGATTTTTCTTGAATAATAATTCATAAAGTCCGGGAGTTCCCTTATATTGCAAATTATTAATTTTTAAATCGGGGCCGTTAAAATCTAATTCAGAATTACCAATATAAAACTTATCGGTAATAGGGTCGTGATAAACACCTAATATATGATCAAAAACACCTTCAACATCTCTAATCATATCTTCAATATATGCTCTAGGTAATGGTGAGTTAAATTGCTCAAAATATTCTTTTAAAACATTTGGGTCAGTTATTGTTTCAATAAATTGTGAAATGGTATCATCTATATATTCATCTGTTGGAGATACTTCACCAGGGGATTCATACGTTTGAGCATCTCTTAAAAATGATGGGGGTTCTTTGTGAGGTGGTGTGTTTGGAGTATCTTGTTGTAAAGGCGTTGAAAATAACGATTTTCTCAATTTTTTTATTGGTTTAATATCATATGGTTCTTGTTTTTCCAAAACCGATACTAATTCCTTTATGGGTTGTGTTATTGGTTGATAGCTTTTTTCCAAATGTATCTGTGATTGGGCTATATTAGTCTTTAAATTTTTATATTTCTTTTTTAAATCTTTTCTAGCCCTTAACAACTGTTTAGTCACTTGTGGATTCATATCTACTAATTCTTTTCCAGAGTAAAACTATTTATATAAATGTGTCCAAATTTTTTCTATATTTTCCAGCTAAAAGTGGACAATCTTTATCAATTGTTAAGAAGTCAAATTTTTTTTTTCCAACAATAAGAACAAATGTTTTTAAATTCTTGAAAAGACATGTCTATGTTTACATGATCATCGTAAATATGTTTTAAATTTGTTAAATCTTGTTTAAAAATTATTAAAAAATTAGCATTATCTCGAATTAATTGCTTTGGAATAGATGAATATGTTTGACATAAATAAAAACAATCTGTTTGTTTGTGTCGACCGAAAGAAAAGTATTTTTGTATAATATTCTGGTCACAAGAAGCTACATCATCAAAAATTATAATTGAGTTATTTTCTATATTTTCAGGAGAAATAATATCATTCGAATTGTCGAATTCTTTGTAACCAATTTCTTCAATAGGTTGTAATAAAGTTTTTAAATATCTATATTTCGGCTGTTGTAATGACTTTGAATATAGATAGACATTTTCAAATCGCAATCCGTTTGGGTGTTCAAGTAATGATATTATAACGTTTGTTTTTCCTGATGCACTTGGACCTATAATTAAACCTCGTTTACATTCCCCACCGAATAAAGGACCATGCTTATTAATTTTTACGTCGTTAACAGTAAAATCGTGATTTTTAACGGGTAGTAAGTGTTTGTTTTTCATCGTGATACTGACTATATATATAGGGTGGTGTTATATTTATATATTAGTCAATGTTGAAACGTAAACGTGTATACCGAAAAGGTAGAGGATTATTAAACACTTTGATTAATAAATTGCCAGTTGAACTACATATACCCGGCTATAATTATTGCGGACCCGGCACAAAATTAAAAAAACGATTAGCTAGGGGGGATAGTGGTATCAATCAATTAGATTCTGCATGTAAAGAACACGATATTGCTTATTCTAAAAGTAGTAATCTAGAAAAAAGACATAAAGCAGATAGGGAATTAGAAAATAAAGCCTGGAACATTGTCAATTCAGATTCTAACTTAGCTGAAAAAACTGCAGCGTGGTTAGTAACGACAGCAATGAAAGGTAAACAAAAATTCGGTATGGGATTAAAACAAAGAAAAAAAAAGAGAATTATTAAACCTCCAAAAATCGGTGGATTTCTACCACTTTTATTACCTCTTCTTGCCGCTCTTGGTGCTGTGGGTGGTGGAGCAGCTAGTATTGCAAAAGCAGTAAACGATGCGAAAGCGAATAAATTGGAACTTGAAGAACAAAAACGTCATAATTTAATGATGGAAAAATCGGGTAGAGGCATAAAAAAGGGGAAAGGAATAAAAAAGGGGGGAGGAATAAAGGGAAAAGGTTTATATTTGAGACCTTATTCAAAAAACTAATTTTACCCAACAGGGCATTAAACGATGTTGATTTAAAAAAGCATGCTGAAAAAATCCCCCATTTTCGAGGTGTATTTATGAGAGATACATTACCAAAACTTATACATACATTTGAAACTGGAATAGTAAATCTTGATTCGGATATTGGTACAGGTACTCATTGGGTAGCATATTCTAAGAAACACGATAAAATTATATATTTTGATAGTTATGGAAATTTACAACCACCTATAGAATTAATTAATTATTTCCATAGTAACGGAAAAGTAAACATATACTATAATTACGACCGAATTCAAAAAAATTCATACATGTGTGGACATTATTGTCTATTTTTTTTATATAATCAATATTTTTAATAAATCATATCATTTCAAAGTAAACTGTTGTAGAGTTATGTCTTTAAGTTTTACTTTAACTGGAAATTCATCCATTTTAAATTATGATTTTAATGATCCAATATATTTAGAAGATGACTATGAAATAGGTTTGGTAAATTTTTATAGTTTTAATACAATACCAAATATAGATGAAACAAATAATGTTTTTTATTGGGGTAAACCAAAAACTAAAGTATATGAATATAAAGTACCTGTAGGAGCATATGAATTGGATGATTTAATACAACTTATTAAAAATTATGTAAAAAGTGTTGATAGTGATGCCGTTATAGATATAATTCCTAATATAAATACATCAAAAATAGAAATAAAAAGTAATCGCATAATTTATTTTAAATATAAAGATAATTATATTGGATCCGTATTTGGATTTGATTTGGAAAGACTTGATCCTAATATAACATATATTTCCGAGCATCCCATAAAAATTTTAAAAGTTAATTCTGTTGGAATTGATTGTAGTATAGCAGCGGGTTCTTATTTAAATGGTAAACCTGTTCACATTATTCATCAATTTTTTCCGACTGTTCCTTTTGGGTATAAAATAGTTGAAACCCCTCAAAACGTTTTGTATTATCCAGTTAGCGTTAAAGCAATCAACAATATTACGGTAAAAATTATTGATCAATCTGGTGAGCTTATAAATTTTCAAGGTGAAGAAATTACTTTAACTTTACATATAAGAAAAGTATGGTCTTAAAATTTAACTATATAAAGCACTTTTACAAAAAAAACAGTAGTTATTCAAAAGCAATCATAGGAATAACACCAAAAAATAAAAAATTTTTAGCTTCTCTCGGGTTAAAAGTTTTGGTTTAAAATGGATGTTCTACATGTCACAGGTCAACCTTTTAATGACACCAGTATTGAAGAATATCAATTTCATAGTTATCAACCAAACATAACGGGAAATGTAAATTATAATGATGAAATACGAATTAGTATTCAAGATTTAGACGCTTATACTTTACCTTCAAACAGTTATTTGTACATTGAGGGTAAATTACTTACTGAAAACGATCAAATTCCGAAAAATCTAAGATTTATTAATAATGGAATAGGATTTTTATTTCGTGAAATGAGATATGAATTAAATGGGGTCGTTATTGATTCGGTTAGAGATTTAGGATTAACTACAACAATGAAAAGTTATTTAAGTTTGAATGAAAATGAAAGTGTGCTTTTACAAAATGCTGGTTGGTTTCCAAAAATTAAAGATGAAAAAATTTTGGTTGATGGTGATGGTAATTTTAACGTTTGCATTCCCATGAAACATTTATCAGGATTTTTTGAAGATTATAAAAAAATTATTATGAATATGAAACAGGAGCTAGTTTTAATTCGTTCCGCTGATGATATTGATTCAATTATCAGTATTGATGAAAGTGAAAAACCTAAAATTGTTATTTCAAAAGTGTTTTGGAATGTACCACACATTAAACCAAGTTTAAGTCAACAACTTCGATTAACAAACATTGCTAAAAGTAATAAAGAGTTACCCATCAAATTTCGCTCTTGGCAAACTATTGAATATCCATCATTAAATAATTCTAGTAGACATACTTGGGCTGTAAAAACTAGTTCAAAAATTGAAACACCTAGACATGTTATTATAGGTTTTCAAACCGATAGAAAAGGAAAAATTACCAAAGATATGAGTAAATTTGATCATTGCAAACTTAATAATCTAAGAATATTTTTAAATAGTGATCGGTTCCCATACCATGATTTAAATTTAAATTATGATTCAAATAGATTTGCAACGGTCTATGAAATGTTTGAAAATTTTCAAGAATCCTATTATCAGCTAATACAGAATCAACCTATTTTTACACCCAATGAATTTAAAGATAAAGCTCCTTTAGTTCATGTGGATTGTTCTCGACAAAAGGAGGTGATACAATCAGGAAGTGTTGCTTTAAGAATTGAATTTGAGACAGATGTTGCCACATCTTCCAATACTTCAGCATATTGTCTCATAATACATGAAAAAGAATTTTCATATAACCCCTCCACAAAAATTGTAAAACAGTATTAAATAAGTGGTTTTGTAAAAAATGTTATAATGTACGAGCAACTGTTGCGTGAGTTTGTTGACAAATTGCTTAAACTGAAGCAAGACATTGAATTTTTTGAAAGAAGAAAATATGTAGAAAAATTATTAAAACAATTAAAACTATGAGACTTGTTGTAGATGTGCAGGGATTTAAAATTGAAAACAATAAATTTATAATCAAAGAATTTGCAGCGTACAATGGGAATCAAATAAATCATTATGTGTTTAAACCACCATTCCCTTTACGAATGCTTTCACCTGAATTACACCGTCAAGCTACTTGGTTAATGAATAATCATCATTGTATCGAATGGAATTTTGGATTTACACCTATTCATCATTTTTCGAGAATATTGCAGCAATTAACAAATAATGTTGTGATGGTGTATGTAAAAGGTGCTGAAAAAGCTGATTATATAAAAAAATATTGCAATGTTCCGGTCTATGAATTTGAAGAATCGCCCTCACTTGGACATATGGAACCGAAATGTTTTAGTCACACATCTAATAATTGTGTTTGTGCTCTGTCAAATGTATTTTTTTTATATGAAAATTTTATAATAAATGAATAAAATATTTTAAAAGTATTTTTATTTTTACAGTTATAATATATCAACAAAATCTCTTAAATCTATATCATCTAAATTACATTCTTCAACATTTATATTATCTATATTAACCAACTCGTCTACATCATCAAAATTACATTCTTCTAAAAAATTATCTATATTAATTATAAAATGCCCCCATGCTAAAGTATTTACATCACCAGGTATTACATGTCTTTTATCATCATGATATGAAAGTGCAATTTTATTTTTTAACTCTGTAAATATTGTGTGTAAATCAGAGACAAATATGTACATTTTTCTAAAAATCACACCTTCATTTTCTACAATTTGTACATAATCATTTAATTCTAAATTATGTTTAACAACTGATCCGGAAACACCTTTAGCTTTTTTAATTAAATCACAATTTTTAAAAGGTTTACTTAATTTTACACAATACGCTTTAGCCCCTGTGCCATAAAATGAATCTATAGGAACACCACCAAATTCATCTTTCATTTTACCGACGGTTGACACAGTTTTTGGAATGTCATAAATATTATTGACCGGATAATTAGAAGTATCGTAAAATTCAATATTATTCTTCATATCCTGGTAAAAATCAGATGTAAATATTTCTAAAATTAAAGAGTCCGTGTCTGTATAACACAGTTTAGCATCCAAACCATATTTTTTTTTAATGTGAGTGTAATAAAAATCGTAAATTATTGTCTTTGAAATGTCTAAAATTGAAAAACCTACATAGGATGGTTTATCGTAAAACATTTTTACTTTATTTAATTGAATTGCTACGAGGTTTTCACTGAATATTGAACAAGACTTGAATTCTGGTTTGGCTATTAATCCTCGAGCTCCTGGAGATTTAGTTTTATTTTCCCATCTTGTTGCTAAGCGAATATCTTTTCTTTTTTCTATATTTTCCATGGTTTTTCCAAATATTGAATTTGTTAATAACTTAAATAAATCCCGTTCAAATTCATTTTTTGCATTATTTCGAAGAGTTGTATTTAATTCTATGTATTTCTTTAACCATTGTGATTGTGAAAATTCAATTATCCTATGAATTTTTTTCAATTTTAAACCATATTTTAAACACTGCTTCAAATTTTTGTAGTGAATAATATATTTTGTCTTATCATACAAATTTGGGATAAGTTTAGAAAATTTACTATTTGGTGGTGTTAAATTTTCCGGACAAAACGGTAGATCATTGTGGAGGTCGTGTAAATCTAACGGGTATTCTAAATCAACTTCCAACACATATCCTTTACATGAATCATCTAATATAGAAAAAACATTAAAATGATTAATTTCGTTTCCACATAACCATCTAAAATCACTTGTAGGAAGATAATCACTCATTGCAGCTCCGTATAAATTAGTTGCGTCTAAATACATTATAAAACTATCGGGTTTTGTAGAATCATAATTTTTCAGATATTTGTTATTAGCAACTGCTTTTCTCTTAGTACATTGTGCAACCCCACCTCTTATTCCTTTTTTAAAAAAATGCAGCATGTCAATATCTGTCAACAATTGTAATTTTATTTGTGTGTGTTTTAACATTGCATCCCAACTCAGAGATGGTGCTGTTAGATATTGTGCTGGATCTAATTTATATTCATTTAAACATATTGTTCTAAAATTTTCAAAAACATCTGCCAATAACAACACATCTGTTTTTAAGTACAACATTGAATATTCACCTAAATCGTTACAATTAAATTTATTCCAAATTTCATTTGCTCGTTTATAATCTTCATCCGAAATAGACTCATTTTTTAATTTATCATAAAATTTTTCTTTACATGGTAAGTGTTTATCATCTAATTTTTCGTATGAGTCGACATAAGAGTATGGAAAAACACCTTTCTGTCTCATTAAATTAAAATTTTCATTAAAATATTTTTTTATTTCTACACATTGAGTTATTTCTAAGGTTGAGCTAAGTTTATCTAAGGATCTTGCTAAAAATCGAAACGAATCTACAAATCGTATTTTCATGTATACGTTTTGTTTATCTATTTTTTCAACCAGTAGAGTTTTTGAAAATGAAATGTATTTTTCTTTTGTTTGTGCAATAACAGAAAGGGGTTCCTCATTGGTCGATAGTTCTTTAATAAATAGATGACAATCATAATTTGTGAGATTGTGGAAAAATACTGGTACAAAAGTTGGTAATTTATAATTTAAATTGCAAGCGTTGTGAGCTGGTCCTCTATATTTTCCCGTTAGATGACAATGGTCCTGTATTTTTAAATCAAAATTATCAAAAGGATTGTTACATATATGACAAATTTTTGTATTTGCAAACGTTTCCATTTCTTCTGTAGTTAATGGAAGCATTTTTTTTACAATTTTTAACTGATTATAAATATTATGAACCGTTTCATCCAACTTTTGCACAAACACTTTTGCAACATCTGGTCCTTTATACATTTCAAGTTTAGATAACTTATCATTAAAACTACATTTAACGTAAAACGCAAACGCATACGGTTCATGTTCACACACTTTTACGGAAAACGATTTTTCAGCTGATTGTTCGGCGTAGTCTATAGGCTTTAGATAACTTTCAAAATCTGCGTAAATCACAAAAGGCACTTTTAGTTGTTTTTCAATATTTGTAAACTTTAAAACATTTTCCGGTATAAATTCACCACACTTGTTTATTATTAAATCACTTGATGGTAGTTTTGTATATACATGAACACAATCATGTTGTTCGTGTAATTTCAACTTTTCCTTGGACGAAAACGATTGAAGACATCCATCGCAAATGTATATTTTTTCTGCGTGGCTGGTTTTTTGACTTCTAATTAATCGGGAAAGGTCGGTGATTAAACAATAATGATTTATTTCATTATTGGAAATTAATAAAAGGTTTACATGTGTTGGTTTGCGTTGAGATGTAAAATGTAAAGGTCCTACTATTTCATAAACAATTTTAGAATTTTCATAGTAGGAATCAATGCCATAGACGTTAACGGAAATATTGTTTAACATTTCAAATTTTTTAATATCTGTTAGTTTCACTGGAAACTCAATTCCTGTAAAATTTAATAATGTATCATATGGTGGGTATGATGATGGATTTCTTGGATTTCCATTTGCTGTAAAAATTGCTGCATTCATTGAATACGCAAAGCATTTGTTATCATTATTTATTAAATTTAAAACGGCTTTTCTTTTTACTATTTGCTTTGGTAAATTAATAAACGACGAGGCTGAAATACTGCTGAATCGGTTTATATTAACATCCAAAAATAATATTTCTTTTAAGGCCCAGTTGGAATCTTTTTCTTGAAATTCTGATGCTTTGTTGCTAATTTCTTCCTTAAGTTCTTCAAAAATTTTATTTAAGTCGGTAGAAATGGTTATAATCTTGTTACATGAGTTCATAGATTTTATATCTGTTAAAAATGTGTCTGGCTTGATATAAATTCCAAACACCTCCATGTTGATTTTAAGAGTACGATGAACTTGTAGATATTCACTAATTTTCTTTACCACCTTTAATTTAATTTCACTGAAGAATTCATTGTAGTCTATAGATTTCTTGTTGATGGAAAAACGATAACTTGCTATTCGGTTTTTAAATGCGTGAGATAGTTTACTAACGTTACTATCCAGCACCTCAATACTCATAGGTCTTAGTCTTTTTTTCGGTAGTTCCGGACAATTTTTTTGATGATGATGTAGTAAATAATTTCTTGAGAACTCTCGATTACACTTGTTGCATTTTAAGCTGCAAGTATGTTGTTGTATATTATTCAAAAACTCACCATTGCATTTTTTGCAATTTAAGTTTACACCACAATTAAATTGATGGCGACGTAAATTATATTTATTTGAAAACTCTCGGTTACATTTACTGCACAGCATTTTGTCTTGAACTGAAGTAATTCATACTATGGACGTTATTTAAACCATAATCTTGTTTTTTCTCTACCGTTTGTTACCCCGTCAGGTAAACTTCAATATGGCGATAAAACAGAAACCTGCATTAACAACTGGAATAGATTATTGATCTTTTTATTATAATAAAAAATTATTGAAGCAGGTTTTCCAGGGTTATGGGAACGTAATTGTCTTTATAATTAATTAATAAAGGTACATAAAAGGCACATAAAATTGAAAAAGTGATTTTTAATTATTTTACCAAATAAGTATTGTATAACCTTGCACTTTTGCTTTTTCCAATAAGGGTCATTTACCTTGTCTGGTGTCCTTTAGTAACCTATGGTGGGTAAACCGCGACTTGAGGGTCGAATGCCTATATTAGGTGGTTGACCTTGAAGGTCACTTACCATGCATGGATATGGGGGTTCAAACGTGGAGGAAAATGATAAACCGGTTTAACAGGTGCTTGACCTGACCTTGAAAAACCGGTTTATCATTTTCCTCCACGTTTGAACCCCCATATCCTAACTACTCGCTTCGTCTAATGTCTCACCGTTCGATGCCCGATATTATGCGAACACGTTACAGCACGATATCGCTCTGATTTTCGAAAAAGCTTTATCTGCCGTAGCTAAAGCGAAGGAACAACAATCCCACCAATATAAACTTCGCCATAGAAACGTTCCATTTCAAAAAGGTGATTTGGTGTGGCGTCGAAATTTCGCGTTGAGTCATGGTGCTGCGGGTATTGCAGCCAAATTATTACCTAAATATGTTGGACCATTTGTAATTAATAATGTATTGTCGCCAACACAATTCAACTTACGTACTGTTAAAGGGAAAGATGTAGGCAGATGGTCATCGATACATTTAAAACCAGTTATTTAACGAAAGAATTGTTTCGTTTTCCTATTATTGTAAACATTGTAAACAGTGACAGTATTGTTCCTAAAGATTTTATTTTGTACTAGAACCTAATAGAAATTGTACTAAAAAGTAACAAATTTCAGTACTAAATGTGCTTCCATGATCAAAATGTACTAGATTCATTACAATTGCATTGAAATGTCAACACTGTCTATTAAGTTGTATCGTCGTTCACTATGTTCACTCCTCTTTTAGGAGGGGATAATTTGTAGCGTTATATTTTTTTTTGTTTGTAGTATACACACCACCAGAAGAAATGTTAATAATTTTCGCCGTAAATGTTTATTGTACGTTTTCTACTTTTAACGATAAAAACTTATAATAATATAATGATATGATAATAAACTCCTGGTTTAAGGACGACCGATTGAATTGAAACGGAGAGGATTCGGGTTCTAGATTTCGAATAGTAAAGAACGATTTTTAAAATAAAATAAAATTGTGTTGTCAACTTGTATTTTTTTGGACTATACGGTGATACAGGTGGACATTAGACTTTTCCCTGGGTCTACCGATAGTTAAGCTCAATAGGGCGTCCACGGTATCACCCAAGGACAGAATATTAGCCATCCTCAGTCCCAAATAATTTAACATTACAATATTACAAAATGAAAAATTGGGTTAAAATTTATTTGTACGGAAAAAATTGATTATTTGGAAAACTATTAGGTTTTGAAAAAATTTACAAGAGGACAAAATTGTTCAAAATACTTTTCACCATCGAACGATAGATTTTCTAATAAAATCGGAAAAGCCGCAAGAAAAATAGCACTTTTTATGACCTTAATTTTTAATTTTCTCGTAAACGGTAGGACTTACGAAAAATTTTATAATTATGTAATTTGTAGAGAATATCGTTCTCCATCGAATAGCAATTTACAAATTTTCCTACGATAACTAATTCCTGGTGATATTACAAAATGAAAAATTTGGTTAAAATTTATTTGTATGGAAAAAATTGATTATTTCCAAAACTATTAGGTTTTGAAAAAATTTACAAGAGGATAAAATTGTTCAAAATACTTTTCACCATCGAACGATAGATTTTCCAATAAAGTCGGAAAAGCCGCAAGGAAAATAGCACTTTTTATAACCTTAATTTTTATTTTTTTCGTAAACGGTAGGACTTACGAAAAATTTTATATCATGTAATTTGTAGAGAATATCGTTCTCCATCGAATAGCAATTTACAAATTTTTCTACGATAACTAATTCCCGGTGATATTACAAAATGAAAAATTTGGTTAAAATTTATTTGTATGGAAAAAATTGATTATTTCGAAAACTACTAGGTTTTGAAAAAAATTACAGGAGGGCAAAATTGTTCAAAATACTTTTCACCATCAAACGATAGATTTTCCAATAAAATCGGAAAAGCCGCAAGAAAAATAGAAATTTTAATAACCTTAATTTTTAATTTTTTCGTAAACGGTAGGACTTACGAAAAATTTTATATCATGTAATTTGTAGAGAATATCGTTCTCCATCGAATAGCAATTTACAAATTTTCCTACGACAACTAATTCCTGGTGATATTACAAAATGAAAAATTTGGTTAAAAATTATTTGTATGGAAAAAATTAATTATTTGGAAAACTATTAGGTTTTGAAAAAAATTACAAGAGGACAAAATTGTTCAAAATACTTTTCACCATCGTACGATAGATTTTACAATAAAGTCGGAAAAGCTGCAAGGAAAATAGCACTTTTAATAACCTTAATTTTGAATTTTTTCGTAAACGGTAGGACTTACGAAAAATTTTATAATTATGTAATTTGTAGAGAATATCGTTCTCCATCGAATAGCGATTTACGAATTTTCCTACGATAACTAATTCTTGGTGATATTACAAAATGAAAAATTTGGTTAAAATTTATTTGTATGGAAAAAATTAATTATTTCGAAAACTATTAGGTTTTGGAAAAATTTACAAGAGGGCAAAATTGGTCAAAATACTTTTCACCATCAAACGGTAGATTTTACAATAAAGTCGGAAAAGCCGCAAGGAAAATAGCACTTTTTATGACCTAAATTTTTAATTTTCTCGTAAACGGTAGGACTTACGAAAAATTTTATAATTATGTAATTTGTAGAGAATATCGTTCTCCATCGAATAGAAATTTACGAATTTTCCTACGACAACTAATTCCTAGTGATATTACAAAATGAAAAATTTGGTGAAAATTTATTTGTATGGAAAAAATTGATTATTTCGAAAACTATTAGGTTTTGGATAAAGGTAGGGTAGGGTAGGGTAGTGGAGTCCTCACACTACTGGGGAAGGGAAGAACCTGTACCCGGTGTGCATAAAGCATTTCCACCCGGTAAAAAATGTTCTCTTATATCTTAATGTTTTTCTTTCAATTTCAAGACATTCGCTGGAATACAGGGAAAATTAAAAAAACATGATTTCTGCTGAAGAATGAATGTTCAAATTTATACGGAGAGAAAAATGTTCTCTTATATCTTAATGTTTTTCTCTCCGTATAAATTTGAACATTCATTCTTCAGCAGAAATCATGTTTTTTTAATTTTCCCTGTATTCCAGCTGTAGTGAAACCACATTTGGAGAGAACGGCAGTTTTATTGGCGAACAGGTGTACGCAGTACAACCATTAACTTGAGGAGAACTACACTTTGCAATTGCTTACTGATCAGTTGACTTGCATTAACTCTCTAACTTTCAATCACTAACCAACCCCAAATGGTTTACATGGACGCCAACGCCGAACTCTGTCATCCCCTTTGCGCACGCGCGTTATATATAATTTCCAATGTGTTTATAATTTGCTATGCAACAAACATTTGCAACCGTAAACTAAAACTCTAACAACCCTGTCAATTATCATTCTCTCAACTATCCACTAACTACCGCAGCTTTACCAACCTAATTCCCCTTGACTGTATCAGTCATGTTGGCAGTTGTCCTATTTGACAAATCCCAACATCCTCCGGCCGGGGAAAGTGGTGTATGTTCCTTACCAAACGCTTTACCTCAGAAAAGGAACCGTTTACGCAATAATAGTTAACAATTACCGGCCCAGTGGTTCGATAGCGTGCGACCTTTAACTGACGGAGAGAACGAAACAAAAATTATACCAATAGTGCAAACTCTAAAATTAACCCTTTTCTACTACTATAACTATTACTTATAACCTGAAGTAAGTTAGTCCTACCCTAGTTAGTTGATTCAAGTAGCGGACAGATTTTTGTTATCGGCCGTATTATCTCCCCTCTAACAGTCTTAATTTGTACTGCCCTAGCTCGACCATCTGACCCGACTATCACCTTGGTCACTCTACCTCTTGGCCAGTGCAGTGGCGGAACGGCATCCTCCTTTATTAAGACTAGCTCATTTACCTCTAGCTCCCGTTTTGGGACCAGCCATTTTGGTCTATGCTGCAACCTGCTTAAATACTCCATTGACCACCGTTTCCAAAATTGCTGTTGAAGTTGACAACACCTCTTCCACACATCTAACCGATTCTCCTTTTTTAAAGACACGTCTACTTCAGGGATCGCTGTTAGACTTTGTCCAATCAAAAAATGTCCTGGAGTTAGACATTCGAGATCAGCAGGATCATTGGACAGCGGACTTAATGGACGTGAATTCAAAATTGCCTCAATCTGCGTTAGCACTGTGGACAGCTCCTCAAACGTTAAACACGCCGTGCCTATAACCCGCGCTAACTGTGATTTTGTACTTTTTATAGCTGCTTCCCATATTCCACCCCAATGAGGACTGTGCGGAGGAATGAATTTCCACGTGATGCCTTTGTTACCTACAAACTCTACAATGCTATTCGTGTTTGCTTGATTTTGTAAAAACGTGTATAATTCGTGTAATTTGTTTTTGGCTCCTACGAAGTTCATTCCGTTATCGCTATATACGATGGGCGGATTTCCCCGCCGCGAAATAAACCTTTTAAATGCAAACAAAAATGCCTCCGTACTCAATGAGGAAACTAACTCTATGTGCAATGCTTTCGTGACCATGCATACAAACACTGCCATATATCCTTTAAGTACTTTCGCCTTCCGCAACCTTGATGCCCTAATCATAATAGGTCCCCCATAATCAATTCCTACACATTGAAACGGTCGTGTACCACTAGTAACTCTATCCTTGGGCAAGTCTGCCATAATCTGTTCACAAGGTTTAATTCGAAATCTTCTACATATTCCGCAATTAAATATAACTTTTTTAACTTCTTTTAAACCATGAATAGGCCAAAATCTCAATCGAATGTTTGATAACACCGTTTGCGCTCCAACGTGCCCTAACCTTTCATGTTCAGCTTTTAACAATAACTTGACTACATGATTATTGGACGGTAAAAGTTTTGGATGTTTCTGTTCCACCGAAATGCTTGCGTTTGACAATCTTCCCCCTACACACAAAAATCCTTCGTCATTTAAAATTGGTTTAAGCCCCAATATCGCTTTATTTGATACTATCTGTCCTGCTTTTATTTCTCTAATTTCCTTTTGAAACGCTTGTAATTGAACTATTTTAACTACCATATTTAATGCTTTGTTAAATTCTGCTGGAGATACTGCTTGCACTACCTTATATGTTTTTTCTTTTATCTTTGAAACAAATTTATTAACTACTGCCACTGTTCGAACTACCCTATTGAAATTCGAAAACCTTTCAAAATCTATCAACCTCTCTAGTTCTGCTGTATTTAATAGCACTGTTTGCTCTTTTTCATCTCGCTTATTCTCTGGAATTATATCAAGCACTTCTATATCTTTCTCCTTTAACGAATCGAACTCTAACTCCTGTAAATAATTTGGACCCTTCCACCACAACTGACACTTTACTAATTCTCCTGCTAACATTCCTCTCGAAAGCACATCTGCTGGATTGTCTGCCGATTTTACATGTCTCCAAAAGCTCCAATTTCCTGATAACTCCTGAATTTGTGAAACTCTATTTGCCACATATGTTGTCCACCTAGATGCGTGAGATTTTATCCACGACAATGCAATCTGCGAATCTGTCCATAAACTGACTTTATCTATTTTAATTTTACCCTCATAGATTTCTATTACTCTCTTTGCCAATTTAGCCAATAATACCATTGCACACAATTCTAGCCTTGGAAGCGATACCGTTTTAATTGGAGCAACTCTAGATTTTGACGTAATCAATACTGTTGAAACCTTTTTGTTTTCATATATAATTCGAAAATATATACACGCACCATATGCTTTTATGCTACTATCCGCAAACCCATGCATTTCTACCTTTTGTACAATACCTTCTTTAAATAAACACCTTGGTAATCTAAGTTCATTTAAATGGCTTAATGTTTCAATGTATTTATCCCAATCTTTTAGCAATTCTCCCTTTAATGGCTCATCCCATGGCACCTTTTCAATCCACAATCGTTGCATAAATAGTTTTCCTATTACAATGTATGGACCTACTAACCCTAACGGATCAAACATGCGAGAAATTATTGATAATGCTTTTCTTTTAGTTACTTTTGAACAGTCCTCTAATCCTTCAGGAGGCAAGATAGCAAAAACGTCAGCAACCGGATTCCACGAAACCCCTAAGACTTTTTTCGAACAAATCCCTACATCAAATTCATGCACCTTAACACTATCTTTTGCATACAATTTTCTAAATTCAGATGAATTTGAACACCATTTGTGCAACTCCAATTTCGCTTTTCCTAATACTAAATTTAAACATTTGTACACCTCTTCTAACTGCTTAAACGTTGAGCACCCATATAAAACATCATCTACATAAGTGTTTGAAATCAGCGCATCGGCTACTGCTGGATACTCCTTGTTACATAACAACCCTATTTCTGTTAAAACCCTAGTAGCTAAAAACGGAGCACACTTTGTTCCATATGTCACTGTCGACAATTCAATACATCGAATTTGTTCGTCTGGTTTTTCCCTCCACAGAATATTTTGTAAATAGCACTGCTTTGGATTGATCAAAATTTGACGATACATCTTCTTAATATCTGCAACGAATACAACCTTATGCATTCGAAATCTACACAAAATATCATATAATTCTGGTTGTACCTGATACCCCTTTAGCATAACGTCATTCAGTGAGTACCCTGACGTACTTTTACTAGACGCATCAAACACTACTCTTAATTTGGTTGTCTCAGCTTGTTCTCGAATTATACAATGATGTGGTAGGAAAAACTTTCGTTCCCCTTTGGAATTAACTGTTACTACATTTACATACCTACCATGCCCTAAACTTACATACTCATCGATAAACTTTTTATATTCTTGATACAAATTAATATTGGATTGAAACCTCTTTTCTAATCCTCTAAATCTTTGATACGCCCTTGAATATGAATCTCCTAACTTCTTATTTCCGTCGACCTCTTTTAGTGGAATATCTACCTGAAACCTCCCACTTTCTACCCGCTTTGTCGTGTCTTTAAATATTTTTTCAGCTAATTCAGCTTCTGCTGACCTAGTTTTACTCTCCGGAACATCCTCAGTTTCCCAAAATTTTACAATTAATCTATCTAACTCTACATTTTCCTCCTCCGATGAGGCCATTGCTTTTGTAAAAAACGAAACTGCATTTTCCTCGACTATCTTGCCTTCCCTTCCCGATGAACAACTATATCTACCTCCTATTATCCATCCTAACTTTGTGTTTTGCATCATTGGTAGACCCTTCCCCAATGATATACATTCTGGAATAATCACATCGAAATAACCATCAGCGCCTATTAACAAATCTACCTTTGAGCTAGTTCTACATCTAGAGGAATTTTCCAGTTATTTACATTAAATGTGAATTGTGGCAACTCTGATGTGATTTCTTGCAAAACATTACACGTAAGTGGTAATTTAAATTCTTTATCCCTTTTGGATTGAATTGTGATAGATGCCGCGACCCTAGATGATGAAACTGATTTTGCTACCCCTGTAAACTGCAAAAACTTTTTAACTAGCGGCAACTCTAATCTCGAAAATAATTCTTCCGTTATAAATGAATTCTGACTACCGTTATCCAGCACGGCCCTTACTTTTATTGGAACCCCTTTGGTATCCATCACTGCTACTATCGCTGTAGCCAACAATACATGAGACCCTTTGTCCCTAATCGAAACAGAAGAATTAGAAGAATTCATTAACGTTGTTGATGTGTCAACCTCTTGACTCACCGTGATTTGACCTTTATTGTCACTTCTGCTGTTACCATTGTCACCTTTGACGTTGGCACTATGTTCATTAACTAAATTAACCCTATTTAAATCCTTATTTACAACCGATCCACTTTGAAATGATGATGAAGCCATATGAGCACTTGATGAGTTTATGTTGTCTTGGTGTAGAAGTGTGTGATGCCTTCTGTTGCACGTCGCACAGCTCCTTTTACCCCTGCATTCCTTTGCATGGTGCTTCCCCGCGAGACAATTCCAACACAACGACTTACTTTTAACGAAATTAACTTTATCGGTGTAAACTAAGTTTTTAAATTTTGTACAAAAGTGAATTTTGTGCCCAGTGCTTGAACAGTACCAGCATGGTTTTGTTGCACTTTCATTTTCTGAAATTGCGTTTACATGTAATACTGAACGGTTATTTGTTCCTGTATTTAATGTTTTCTGGCCAACTTGCATGGATTCTAATTGCATCAATCTGTTCCCTAAAATTTTGAAGAATTCGTCTACCGTTGGTAATATGTTTATCTGCTTATGCTCCTGATAGTATCTTTTCGTATTATAATCTAATTTTCTTAGAAAAATATTTATTAAAATTAAATCCCAGTTTTCAACCCGACAATTTAGGTTCTTTAGCGATTCTAAATTTGATTTTAAATTACAAATGAATTCTTGAAGTTGTGCAAAATTGCCTTTTTGTAAATTTGGAAAATCTATTATTTTGTTGATATGTGTATCAATGATTATTATATTGTTATCGTACCTACTTTCCAAAATGTCCCACGCAATGTTAAACCCATCGTTGCTTATTTCTAACGCTTCTATCAATGCAAACGGTTCCCCTTTCACATACCCCTTCAAATAAATTAACTTTTCTACATTTGATAATGCTTCATTTTGCTTTATTAAAGTAGTGAATAGCTGAGAGAATGATACCCATTTGGTATATTCCCCTGAAAACGTTGGAATTGAAATCTGAGGTAATTTAATTTTTGACCCGCTTGACTGATAATTGACAGATGTTGGAATTGACGTTGTTGACGCATTTGAACCTTTGCTTAGAATTCTAAATTTCCTTTTCAATGTAGCTAAATTGAAAGCGTATTTCTCCTCTACATCGGCTACATTTTCATTATCATCATTATCTAAAGACTCAATTTGGGTTTGAATGTCAACATATTTTGCATAATTTGCTTCTAACGTTTGAATTTTGATGTCAATTAAAATATCATCATTACAAATATCTAAATTTCCTTCAACCCAAGTTTGAATTCTCGTTATTGCTGATTTAACAGTTTTCCTATTCTTTTTTAAACCTTCCATTGTAAATAAATTCTAATAGCTAGCACTTATCTTTTTTTTTGTTATTTCTCTCAGGATCGTTTCGTTATACTCGAAGTTATGGCTGCTCTTGGAACGGATATTTTGAACAGGAAGCTGCTAGTGCTGGACTCTGGCCAGGGACTACTTAATTTCACCTTTTACTGTGTACTTGGGTTTATCTACTGGAACTTTCTTAGTCGTATTCTTTTCTACTGCATTCCAATCTTGATTCTTGATTTAAAAAGCTCGAAGGACCATTAAATGTAGTGAAACCACATTTGGAGAGAACGGCAGTTTTATTGGCGAACAGGTGTACGCAGTACAACCATTAACTTGAGGAGAACTACACTTTGCAATTGCTTACTGATCAGTTGACTTGCATTAACTCTCTAACTTTCAATCACCAGCGAATGTCTTGAAATTTTTATACTTGATTATGGGTGTCTAGATCAAGCATAGTATTTTATAAAGAATAATTTTTTTTAACATGCTAGATAAAAGTTTCCTCAATTTGTATAAAACTTTTTGGGCAGCAGAAATCATGTTTTTTTTAATTTTCCCTGTATTCCAGCAAATGCCTTGAAATTTTTATACTTGATTATGGATGTCTAGGTCATGCAGAGTATTTTATGAAGATTAATTTTTTTGTAACATGCAAGATAAGAGTTTCCTCCATTTGTATAAAACTTTTTGGGACACACTGTATAGATATTACATTTACAGGGACCCGGATTGGTAAAAAAATCCGTAACTGGCAAGTCTTAGACGAGGAGGAATCCTTTAGCTGGCACAAATTTATCAAATTTGACGTCGGAAAGAGGGCACAAAAGACGGAATGGATGGAGAGGCCCGCTCTAGATAAAGAATGTTTCAGGGAGTGGCTGCTATACATAACTGAGGACACAATATTGAATACAAAAAGGCTGACCAACGCGATCAAGGTTGCACAAGATACGGCGATTCCAAAAATAGGACAGCGGACCAACGGCTATCGTGGAGCAACGCAGCCATTCTGGTGGAATGAACATATCGGGCGCATGAGGGTACAATGCAATAAAGCAAAAAGGGAAATCGCAAGGACCCGGAAGAAATCGAATATAAGCAGCGAAGAAATTCTCGCGAAAGAGAGGAATTACAAGGAAAAAAAAGGACTGTATAGGGACGCAATACGAGCCTCAAAGAGACAGCACTGGAAACTTTTATGCCAACAACTGGAGGATGATATGTGGGGAATGGGTTATAAGCTAGTAACAAAGAAGCTAAGAACGGCACAATACACAATACCCAAGGAAGAAAAACACGACAGAATCGTAGAGCTATTCGCAACAAAAGTTGACAGAAGGACCAGCTACGAGACGGTATACGAAGCACCCAACTTTAAGCTGGAAGAATTAAGGAGTGCTGCAAAAAAACTAAAGAACGGAAAGGCCCCGGGTCCAGATCGAATTGAGGTTGAAGCAATAAAGGAAGCGGTAGATATTATTCCAAACGACATACTCGAAATTTTGAACAGGCTGCTCCAGAGATAAGAATTCCCAGGAGTTTGGAAGATCTCAAAGGTCATCCTGATTCCAAAGGGCATGCTACCAACAGGTGCACCTAGCGGTTACAGGCCTATTTGCTTACTGAGCGTCTTCGGCAAACTGTACGAGCATATGATAAAATCAAGGCTGGAAGAGGAGCTAGAAGAGAAAAAGGCAATCACAGAAACGCAATTTGGATTCAGAAGTGGGATGTCTACCGTTGACGCCATAAGATGGGTAGTTGATAAAGTTAGGGAGGGAAAGGAAAAGTGGGCTGCGGTGACACTATTAGACATACGTAACGCATTTAATACGGCCACATGGAGTGGGATATTAGGGCGGCTGAAGAAGATCGGGGTTAGTCAATACATCATCAAACTCATAGACTCCTACTTTAGTAACAGATATATACACACGGGGAAAGAACGGATTAAGCTCACGCAGGGCGTTCCACAGGGTTCGGTTCTGGGACCCATCCTGTGGAACGTCCTGTATGATGGGCAAAGGGCAAGAATCAACTAGAACTGGGAGAATCTACGAATACAGCACTTAAGATGATTGATCAATGGATGAAGAAGACTGATTTGAGCCTGGCTGTCAACAAAACGGAGTCCGTTGTAGTTAGAGGGGGGCAGAGAAGAGAGGCAATCAGATTCACGTTGGCGAGAGAGGAAATAATTCCAAAGAGGGCAGCTAAATACTTAGGCGTTTGGCTGGATGATCGACTAAGATTCACCACGCACGTAAAGGAGGCGTCAGTCAAAGCAGAGAAGCTGCTAGTAGCCTTAAGAAGAATTCTCCCAAACACATATGGTATGGGTAGTCAAAAAAGGCGGATTCTAAACGGCGTGTTCCAATCGCTAGTACTGTACGCAGCACCAATATGGGTCGAGGCTTTAAAATATAGTCGGTACAGGAATATTATAACGTCGGTTCAGCGTAAAATGCTCATCAGTATTACCTGCTCTTACGTGACTGCTTCCACAGAAGTATTGTACGTGATTGGAGGGGTGTTGCCGATTGAGCTTCTTGCCGAAGAGAGGAGCAGGATATTTACGCGCAAGGGAGATGGATCAGAAGCTAATAAAACAGAAAGAGAGACTACGATAAAGAAGTGGAAGGAGAAGTGGAAATCGGATAAAGTGGTTGGAGGGTGGACAAAGAAAATTATCAAGGACATAGATGGTTGGCTGAACTGTGAATGGAGAAGAACCAATTTTCATCTCACCCATTTTTTTACGGGACGTGGGTGTTTCAAGGCCTATACCAAGCGCATTGGAAAAACCGAAGACGACATATGCATACAATGCAGAGCAAGACCTGATACAGGAAAACACACTATATTAGAGTGTAGTAGGTGGACCAATGAAAGAACCGACGAAGAAACAGAATTAGGAACACGACTTACTGACGATAATATCATTGAAAAGATGTTGGAAATTAAAGACAATTTGGATGCAATAGAAAAATACATTGTCGAAGTAATGAAGCAGGAAGAAGTAGATGAAAGAGCGGGAGAGAGGACATACAGGAAGCGTCTGAGTGTTCTGTTGTATGCCGTCTCTGGTGAATCCGGATCACAGCAAAGGACGCTTGAAGAAGAGTGGTTGTTTTTAGTGGGGATTATGCGAGGGTAGGGTAGGGTAGGGTAGGGTAGGGTAGGGTAGGGTAGGGTAGGGTAGGGTAGGGTAGGGTAGGGTAGGGTAGGGTAGGGTAGGGTAGGGTAGGGTAGGGTAGGGTAGGGTAGGGTAGGGTAGGGTAGGGTAGGGTAGGGTAGGGTAGGGTAGGGTAGGGTAGGGTAGGGTAGGGTAGGGTAGGGTAGGGTAGGGTAGGGTAGGGTAGGGTAGGGTAGGGTAGGGTAGGGTAGGGTAGGGTAGGGTAGGGTAGGGTAGGGTAGGGTAGGGTAGGGTAGGGTAGGGTAGGGTAGGGTAGGGTAGGGTAGGGTAGGGTAGGGTAGGGTAGGGTAGGGTAGGGTAGGGTAGGGTAGGGTAGGGTGGGGTCCAAATGGCTGGTACCCGGGTCTCGAGGTGTTTCGGATTGCCAATGTCCGGGACGCATTAAAACTCGAGTAACGCCCAAAGGCGCCCTATTGCGGCCCAGTGTCTCGAAAAGGCTGTTGAGATAGTCCTGAAAAGGACTGTTGAGACGGCCCCCCGGGGGGCTGCGGTTGCAGTCCCGTGAGGGTCTGCGGTTGCGGCCCCGCGTGGGTCTGTGCTTGCGGTCCCGTGTGGGGCTGCGGTTGCATTCCCGCGAGGGTCTGCGGTTGCGGCCCCGTGGGGGGACTGCGAAGACGGTCCCGTGAGGGGCTGTCGAGATAGCCTTGAAAAGACATACCAGCAAATCCTATCTCCACCTCCTCGCGGTGGACCCTGGTAATGCGTGTTCCGCATCTTATGATGCGCGTCACGTAGCCAACGGAGAAGGGTGAAGGCGATTCCGGCGCCATAGCGGGAACCTATTGGCTAAGGGAAGGAAAACCCTGAAAAGAAACCCACGGGATCAAAGGGTCGGGATGGACCTCAGTGGTGCGGTGGGTTGCCCATACTTACCGTGCTGCAAAATGCTGAGTAGTCCTTCGTCCTTCGTGGATGAACCGGCAAATCCTATCTCCACCTCCGAGTGGTGGTCCAAGGCAAGGCGGGGCGTGCTATGGGAGTACGTCTCGCGGCCAACGGAGAGGGGTGACAGGCGAGTCTTCGGCGCCTAATCGGAAGCACATGGGATAAGGGAAGGAAAACCCTGAAAAAAAACCTGGGATGGATCTTTGGTAACGGACTGGCGAGGACATGGCTAAAATAAATCTGAACAAATATGGACAAGACAACGAAGGAAGGAAAACTTACAGAACAGGGGGTAGGATCCCCAGTTCCGGTCGGTGCTAGAGGTGATCGAGCAGGCCTCAGCCGACCGTCAGCAAGCGACTGCCCAGAACCCTCGGCGGGCAACCAGGCCGGGGTGTTCAGCGTAGTTACTGGAAAAGGTGATTATCGAAATCCCGAAAATAGAGGAACACCTACATCGGTTAAGCACTTCAGGTCTCACTCTATGGGCGCAATAAAAAAGCGGAAAACCCTAGACGATTACGTGGCAACGGAAGAAGTCTACAAAAAGAACATTAGTCCAGAAGCATACGAACTCATGGAAATAATAGATTCGACAAGAAGGCAAATGACAAAACTTAAGAAATTAGTAGAAGATCACCCAAACACTTTAAGGGAAATGAAGGAGCAGATCTACAAAATATGCGGAAATACCGAAAAATTCGAACGCCAATCAATAAAGGAATGGTTAGAAAGGAACAAGTACGAACAAGTTGGAAAACTCACCTACGATATCGACTCGCAAACAAGCCCGAAAAAAACGAACACTAAAGACGTGGGGACTCAAACTCCACCAAGCGATATGAACATCATCCAATCGATTGAATGGATAACCAACCTGCAAGATTTTATTAGCGCGGCTAAGAAACCATGGGAAGAAAGTTTATACAAGAAAACCGAAATCGTAGTGGGAAACCCAGCAATAAGCAATGACGAGGTAAAGGTGGTGTTCATAGAACCCGACGATACGGCGATGGAAAGGAGCATCCAAAAGATCTATAAAGATAGGTTCCCGGATCTAGAAGAACTGAAAGAAGACTTCGAAGTATTGGAACAATACAGCGCAATCAGGTCAACAGGGGAAACGAGGAAGAAAAAAATTATAAAGATTAAACTAGAAGGGACAGAGGAAGACCTGCACAGCAAGTTGCAGCAACTGCTGGACGAGACCAGGATGGATAAAACTATATCTATCCATAGGCTAAGGGGTATGAGCATAGGAACCTTACGGAAATTCACGGAATGGGTCTTCGAGAGCTCAGGAACCAAGGTCCAAATATACACCAACACAAAGACCACAGAAGACACGGAACAAAACAGGCAAAGACAGTCATACGCGCTAATAGTAGAAAGTAATAACGATACATACAATGATACACTAGATAAAGTCAAAAAACTGATTAAAGAGGAACCAGCGAGCAAAGCTATTAAAAGCATTAGGAGCACGAAAGAAGGGAATCTTATAGTAATAACGGACAGGGACGAAGAATCATTAAATAAGTTACAAAGTATATTAAAAACAGACAAAGAATTAAAAACAAGAAAAAAAGCGAACAACATGGAAACTATCCATATCAGAGGCATAGATGCAAACGCTACTAAAGATGATGTCATACAAGGAATAGAAACGATCACGAAATGGAAAGAAGATACGGATAGTGCAAGCGACTTAAGGCCTAACGCAAAAAAAACCCAAGCAATTACGATAACTATGGAAAAAGAAAGGGCAGAAAAACTACTAGCGGAGGATTACGTGCAGATCGGGCCAAATAGATGTAGAACTGAGAAAAAAGTGTACGTACAGAAATGCATGAAATGCTGGTCGTACGATCACGCAACGAATGAGTGTCAGGAAAAGGACAGGGGCAAAGACTGTTACAAATGCGGTGGCGAAGGGCATTTAGCCAAAGAATGCGAAAAGGAGGCATGTGCCCTATGCGAAACGGACACCCACAAGTTCGGGACTATGATGTGCTTGAAATTCAAGGAAGCCCTAATAAAAGCAAAAAGAAAATTCAGGCGGAGCGTATCGAACATGACACAAAAAACCGACAAAACAGAAAACACAGAGGAAACAGAAAACGGACAAACACCATTCCAAAGCGAATACGCCACGACATTAAAAACAAGTAACAAATACGAGGTACTATCATCGTACGAAGGAACGAACTAAAACTAATAGACCCAACAGTAAACTCAACAAACAACACACAACCAAACAACAAACAACAAACAGCAAACAACAGATCGTAAAACAACAAACAACACATCACAAAACAACAAACTACATCGTAAATGAAAGTTCTACAAGCCAATATTGGCAGAGCAAAGGCTGCGCACGAAATTTTGCTAAAAACAGCAATTAATTATGAAATAGATATAATTATAGTATCAGAGCCCAATATCGCATATACGAGGAAGGAAGGATGGATTCTGGATAAAAAAAGTTCGGTAGCGGTCTTTATCAGGAACAAAAACTGTGGCATAGAAAGAATAGATACAGAAAATGGTTACCTCATGATTCTCTTCAAACGAATAACGCTAATCTGTTGTTATATAAGCCCGAATATAGACCTAACAAACTATGAGAAGATCGTCGATACTATGATGGGAAAAGCCAGTCAACAAAATATAAACGCACTAATTATAGCTGGGGACATTAATTCTAAATCTACAGCGTGGGGCTCGCCATACACAGACGCAAGGGGAAATGTCTGGACAGAATGGATGTCAACACTAAACCTAGTAGCAGCAAATACCGGAGTACCAACGTTTATAAGAGGAACGACAGAGAGCCACATCGATGTAACGTGCGTATCGGAAAAACTAATGAAGTTGGTAAAAGACTGGAAGACATTAGACGAAGAGGTGTTTACACATCATAAGTTCATATATTACGAGATAGCGGACAAGGTAACGGGGACTACCAACAAACGAATATGTAATAGCTACGTCGATGTAAATAAGTATAGCAAGGAATTAGCAAAGGGAATAAAGTGTACCACACCTCAACAACTTGTCGGAAAGGTCAAAGCGAGTCTAAGAAGGGCGACGATTAGAAATGTGAATCCTAGCAGAGCAATCCCGTATTGGTGGACTGAGGAGATAGGTTCCCAAAAAAAGAAATGCGTAAGAATCAGAAGGCAACTAACAAGATTGAGGACACAATGCAACATGATGTTGATAAATAAAATTGAAATTGATCTGAAAAGAAACAAAAAAGAACTAAAAAAGCTAATAAATAAAAGCCAAAAAGAATGCTGGAGAAAACTTATAAATGAATTAGATCAAGACGTCTGGGGCCAAGGCTACGCGCTGGTAATGAAACATCTCCGACCGGCAAACCCATATACGCTATCAGTCAACAGAAAAACTGAGATTGCTAGAGAACTATTCCCACTAACAGTAGATCGGCTGGATAATAGAACAGCACAAAGAGAGGTTACCCCATTTACACAAGAGGAACTTGTAGAAGTGGCGAATAAAATAAAAACAAAAAAAGCCCCGGGTCCGGACGGTGTTTCGCCGGAAATCGTAAAAAAAACCATAGAGATGCAACCCGAAATGGTTCTAAAGATCTTCAACAAGCTGTTGCAAAATGTCGATTTCCCAGATATCTGGAAAAGAGCGAAGCTAGTCCTTTTAAGGAAACAACAGAAACCGTTAGAAGAGGCAAAATCTTATAGGCCGATATGTCTATTAGACGTATTCGGTAAAGTACTAGAAGGACTATTGAAGGAAAGGATAGAAAAGGACATAGGAGAAACCGGGATATCAAGAAGGCAATTCGGGTTCCGTAGGGGAAAGTCGACTGTCCAAGCAGTTAAATATGTAATGGACTTCGTAAATGCGAGTAATTCTAAGTGGATAGTTCTTATCACGTTAGATATAGAAAATGCTTTTAACTCGGCGAAATGGAGCTACATCATAGAAGCACTTAGGGAAAAACACGTGAACGAACACCTCATATCCGTTATTACGAAATACTTTGAGAATAGAAGACTCCAAATAGACAAGAACAACGAGCTAATAGTGACAGCGGGAGTACCGCAAGGATCGGTACTAGGGCCTACTCTATGGAACTTGCTGTACGACCAAGTACTAGACGTGAGACTACCGGGAGAGTGCACTAGTGTCGCTTTTGCGGATGATCTGGCGCTAATCATCCCAGCTAGAAATCGAGAGGAAGTAATATTGTACGCAAATGAGTCAGTACTAAGAATCATGGAGTGGATGACCAAAAAGGAACTCAAATTGGCTCAGCAAAAGACCGAAGCTGTAATCCTAAAGGGCACAAAGTTCGACAAAATCAGGGAAATGGTTAAAATTAAAGTGGGAAATCATGAGATAACACCGGCCAAATCATTAAAATATCTTGGAATTTACCTGGACCACAACAGAAATTACGCGGAGCACATCAGAAGAATATGTGGAAAGGCAGATGAGAAGACAGCGATCCTATCGAAACTAATGCCAAACGCCGGGGGACCTAACAGTCTAAAAAGGGAGGTATTAGGCAGCGTGGTCAATTCCATAATACTGTACGGGGCACCAGTATGGGCCGAGGTATTAAAAATCAAAAAATACAAGAATATGCTAGCGAGAACCCAAAGACGTATACTATTGAGAATAGCGAGTGCGCACAGGACAGTATCAGAGGAAGCAATAAATGTCATAACAGGAGTCCCGCCAATAGATTTGCTGATATTAGAGCGAAAAGATATATTCGAAAACCAGTGGACCGACAACGCGCAAAAAAAAGAAGCCCGGAAAGAAATTATAAACAAATGGCAGGCTAGATGGAATGAATTGGAAAACAAAGGACAATGGACAAAGAGGCTAATCCCTAATATAGAAAGTTGGATAGACTGCAAGCACAGACGAGTAGACTTCTATATTACACAATTCCTTACAGGTCACGGTTCTTTTCAAAGTTACGTAAAGAGAATAGGGAAAGTAGATAACGATACATGCAATTACTGTAGAGAGACAGACACAGCGGAACATACCATATTTGAATGCGGTAACTTTAAAGACCTAAGAAAACAGCTAGAGGCCGAAATTGAACAAGAGTTAAGCCCAGATAATATCATAAAAGAGATGACGGAAAATAAAAGCGCGTATGACAAAATTGCAGAATATATAACGAAAGTAATGAAAACAAAGATAGACACCGAAAGATCCAAGAGCAAAAAATAAGAAATAAAATCGAGAAGACAAAGGAAATTCCCCAGCATATGTACGACGAAAGCCTAATAAGGCGGTTCCGTCATATGCAAATATGGGAAGAGAGGAGTGTTTTAGTGGGTAGGACACCAGTGAGCCCCACACTACCCCCGCCGGCCAACAGCGGGGGTGTGCGTAAACGCATTTTAAACCTCTATAAAAAAAAAAAAAAAAAAAAAAAAAAAAAAAAAAAAAAAAAAAAAAAAAAAAAAAAAAAAAAAAGGGTAGGGTAGGGTAGGGTAGGGTAGGGTAGGGTAGGGTTGGGGTCCGAATGGCTGGTACCTGGGTCTCAGAGGTGTTCCGGATTGCCGATGTCCGGGACGCATTAAAACTTTGAGTAACGCCCAAAGGCGCCCATATGCGGCCCATAGTCTCGAAAAGGCTGTTGAAATAGTCCTGAAAAGGACTGTTGAGATAGCCTTGAAAAGACTTACCGGCAAATCCTATCTCCACCTCCTCGTGGTGGACCCTGGTAATGCGTGTTCCGCATCTTACGATGCGCGTCACGTAGCCAACGGAGAAGGGTGAAAGGCGAGTTTCCGGCGCCATAACGGGAACCTATTGGCTAAGGGAAGGAAAACCCTGAAAAAAAACCCACGGGACCAAAGGGTCGGGATGGACCTCAGTGGTGCGGTGGGTTGTCCATACTCACCGTGCTGTTAAATGCTGAGAAGTCCTTCGTCCGTCGCGGATGAACCGGCAAATCCTATCTCCGCCTCCGTGAGGTGGTCCCAGGCTATGCGGGGCGTGCTGTGGGAGTACGTCTCGTAGCCAATGGAGAAGGGTGACAGGCGAGTCTTCGGCGCCTAATCTGGAGCACATGGGCCAGGGAAGGAAAACCCTGTAAAAAAAATAACCCGAAGGAGTAAACCTGCGAAAAAAAATCCCCCCAATCCTAAGGTGTAGCACCATCGCGCCGAGGGGATGCATGGCTCAGGGGGAATGGTGAGTCTCGAGCGATGCCCGAAGGATGAGGCCGCCCGGAGGGGACTTTAGGCCTTAGCGCGGTACGGGCGCACTGCCGCGCCGGACTTTGTCGACGGCCCAACTCGTGGGAACACATATGGAAGAAACTTATAATAAACCTAAAAAAAATACTGAAGATGAAGTTAATGAAGAGAGGGAAACAGCGAAAGATATAGAGGAGATGAAGAGGAAAGAAAAAACAGTTTTTAAGAGAGGTGATAAAATACGCCGCTCACCGGTGCGGATGAGCACAGGAGATAGAGGAACGAGTTCTGGTCAACCAGGATTACGAGTGGAAAGTGGGAGTGAGTCGGAAAACATACCTACCCCAGGGACACTGGAAGGTTTTCAAGATGAAAACCCGTTTGAATCGGATATATATAAACTGTCTAAGGGAACCTCAATGGGCAGTATAGGCATAAGCGAGGAGGAGGAGGAAACCTTTAAAGGCCAAAGGGGTAAAAGAGAAAGGGAGGAACAATCTCCAAATCAGAGAGGTAAAAAAAGTAAAGAGGACGAAATACTTAAAGGAGTCACTGTAATGAGTGAATTTAAGGAACTATATTCTAGGATAATGAAGGAGAGTATAATTCTATGTAACCTCATGGAGAAGCACGGGAACTATACCAAAAATGAAATCAAGGATAAGGCCAAGGAAATAAGGAGATGGACAACTAAAGGAGACCAGAAACTCAAAGAACTGGATAATCTTCAAATAGTACAGTGTGCAGGAGAAGAACAGCGGAAAAGAGACGGGAAGGAGAAAGCTGTGCAAACGGCGAAGGTAGAGACCAGGGAAATTGGAACACAAGTTAGCATGGATATGATTAATGTTACAGAAGCTATTGAAAAAATCAAATGCTATGAGGATGTAGAAATACTGGTGGATCAGGTATGGCCAGAGGATATATACGAGAGGACGAAGGAAGTGGTTGAATTCCCAATTAAACGAGATAGGGGATGGGATCTGGCGGTTGCCATTGACCCTCAGAAGAAGGACAAAGGTCTGGGGAAAATATTAATGGACTGGTACCCGGAAACTTGGGAGAATATAATAGAAGGGGAGGAGGGAATAAAATATACAATGAGTAGCACAAAAATCACGACGAGTAAGGGAGAAGTAATGGAATCTACGAAATATGTTTTCGGAATACCGTTTAGCGAAAACCTCGAAGATACAAGCAATCAACAAAGGAAATTGCATGGATTGTTGGTGGAGTTACGGGAGCTGATGAAGAAAGAGGACAGGTATAAACTCATATTTGCAGTGGCAGAGGGGATTGACAGGCTGAGGAGCAGAAAGCTTTTAGAGTGCGTGTTCAGGGGAACAAATTGCGAAATAGAATGCCGAGTACCAAACATGGTCCACGCCGAAAACAATATAAGGAACGAGAAAAGGGAGAGAAAATTTGATGAATTATTCATTAAAAACACAAAAGAAACATTCGCGGAAATGCTGAAAGAGATAAAGGATAAGGTGAATATCACAGAAATCAATGCCGACATCAGAGCTATCCAGAGTACCAGTAGAGGAGACGTGATATTCAAGGTTAAAAAGGGGGATGCGGATAAATTAAAAGAGGAGATCAAAGTAAAGACCGGAGCAGACGTAAAGAAGAATGATATAAGAAATCCCGTAGTGTTTCACATAAATGACATAATGGAGGCGGTAACTAAAGAGGATGTTGCAAGAGCAGTGGAGGAAAAAATAGGAAGTGATAGCTTCCTTCTTTCGGACCTAAGGAAAGGATATAGAGGAACGCAAAAAGCAACACTAAGAGTCGATAGGGACATGAGAAGGAAATTGGGAGATGAAATAAAAATTGGATGGATCAACTGTCGGCTGGAAGAACGCATAGATGTGCTAAGATGCTTTAAATGTTGGGGAACAGGGCATAGATCTACTAACTGTACAGGTCCAGAGAGAAGGGATAACTGCAGGAGATGCGGCAAAGCAGGCCACCAACAAAGAGGTTGCAACAGTGACCCATTTTGCTTGACATGTGAGGAGGTGGGACATATAACGAATTCTATGAACTGTCCTAAGAGAAGGAAGGAGATTTTCGAAAGGAGGAGAGGTAGTGTTATATCGTTAAAGTAGATTTTATATTGAGCAGTTATTTTAGATATATGTGTGTGTCGTGTACTATTGGAAGTCTTTTACAATACGTGTTTTACAATTTTACAATTTAATCATGAAAATTTTACAAATCAATGTGGGAAGGGCGAAATCGGGACATGATGCAGCGGAAGCTATGGCGTCAAGAATAGGGGCTGACTTGATTTGTATGCAGGAACCGAACAAAAGGATTAGCAAGAACAAGGGACTGATAAGAGATAAGCTGGAAAATGTGGCAATATATTGCGTGAATAAAAACGTAGGTATAAGATCGCATCAGACGAAACAAGGTTACGTTAAGCTATTTTTTGAAGATATGGTGCTGTACAATTGTTATTGTTCTCCGAATGTTAGGTTTGAGGAATACACGGAATACATCGACGAGGTTATGGCAGAAATCAGAAGGGAGGGAAAGAAAGTAATAGTACTAGGAGACTTTAACTCTAAATCCGTTACCTGGGGCAGTACGAAAAATGATCGAAGGGGGGAATACCTAATGACATGGATGGAAGCACTAGACTTGACATGTGTTAATGATGGCACGGTAACATTTGAACGGGGGCCTTTTAAATCTCATATTGACATTACCTTAATAACGGAATCTTTGGCAAAGAAAGTGACTAATTGGAAAGTACTAGACGAGGAACCCTTCAGCCACCACAGATACATTGAATTCGCAATAGGAATCACTAAAAAGGACAACAGGACCTGGATTGAGAAGAGGGAACTAAACAAGGATGAGTTTGAAAAAAGTCTAAAATTCGTGATGATGAACAATGATGAGACTGACGAGGAGAAAATAGCCAATTGCATAAGAATAGCGCAGGATATGTCTATGACAGGGAATAGAAGAACATACAACCGTACACAGCCGTACTGGTGGAGCTACGAGATAGATCGGAAGAGAGTGCTATGTAATCGGGCGCGAAGGGGTATGACGAGGGCTCGGAAAAGAAATGACAATGAGGTGGTGCGGGAAAAAATAATAGAATATCAGGAGATGAAACGGGAATATAGAAGAGCAATTGAACTGTCTAAAAAGAATCACTGGAAGAAACTGTGCGAGGAAGTAGAGAATGACGTATGGGGCCAGGGATATAAAATAGTGACTAAGAAAATCAGAACATCAGCAGCACTATATGCGATACATAGCACAGAGAGGGAGCAGGTAATTAGGCAATTATTCCCCACTAGGATAGATAGGAGAAGGGCGATAGCTAGGGCTCAGGAGGTGGAAGGTTTCACGTTGGAAGAATTAGTCGAAGCCACAGGAAAACTACGAAATGGAAAGGCCCCGGGGCCGGATAGGATAGGGGTGGAAGCGTTTAAGGAAGTGGTTAGACATATGCCAGACATGGTGCTGGGTATGTATAATCGGCTAGTTCAGGCACAGGAGTTCCCTAGGGTGTGGAAGTCAGCCAAGGTAGTTCTGATTCCGAAGGGGCATTCACAGGATTCACCTAAAGCATACAGACCCATATGCCTAATCAGTGTGTTAGGTAAAGTGTACGAGCACCTAATTAAAAGGAGGCTAGAAGAGCAGCTGGAAAACAAAAACATTATAAAAAACACACAATTTGGATTCAGGAAAGGAAAATCAGTGGTAGATGCGATTGAGTTCTTGGTGGATAAGGTGAATGACGGGAATGAGAAATGGAAGGCAGTTGTGTTACTTGACATCGAGAATGCCTTTAACACAGCTACCTGGAGCAGGATCTTGGAAAACTTAGAAAGGGCGGGCATAGATAGATACCTAAGGAAAATCGTTGACAACTATTTTAAGGAAAGATATATAAGAGTTGGGTCGGTATGTAAGAAGGTGACACAGGGTGTTCCACAGGGTTCAGTCCTTGGGCCTACCCTGTGGAACATCCTGTATGACGGCGTCCTTAGGCTCCAATTAGAGGAGGGGTGCGATACGGTCGCGTACGCAGACGACCTAGCACTCGTAGTTAAGGCGGATAACAGGGAGGAGCTTTTGGAGAGGACCAACGACTCGTTGAGGGAGATCAGTCGTTGGATGAAAAGGAACGAGCTAAGGCTGGCTGCGAAGAAGACAGAGGCGGTAATTGTGAAGGGGAGCCGACCTATGGGGGAGGTGCTGTTCGAAATAGACGGCGTGTCCATAGAACCAAAGAGTGCGGTTAAATACCTTGGAGTTTGGATTGACGGAGGATTGAGGTTTACAAGACACATTAAGGAGACAACAGCTAAGGGGGAGGCACTGGTAGCTGCACTCAGAAGAATCATGCCGAACACATATGGTGCAGCGATGCAGAAACGAAAAATATACAACGGAGTATTTGAGTCGATTCTTCTGTTTGCAGCTCCTATTTGGAAGGACGTGATCAAGTATAGGAAATATAGGGAGATGGTTGTCCGGGCTCAGAGGAAGCTGTTGATTGGAGTGGCGAGTTCATACGTTACCGCCTCCACGGAGGCGCTGTACGTCGTGAGCGGCATTATCCCCATAGATCTCATGATAGAGGAAAGGAGTCGGTTGCATGAGGAACGCCGAAGAGGGGAGGCTGATAGGGGTAGCAAGGAAAGGCAAAGGAGCATAACCCTCGAAAAATGGCAGGAGAGATGGTTGCGGGATACGGGTACTGCAGCCTGGACTAAGCAGTTGATAAGGGACGTTAGAGTTTGGTATAAGTGCAGGCACCGGAATACGAATTTCTATTTTACGCAGATCCTAACAGGGCACGGCTGTTTTAAGCAGTATACTAAAAGAATCGGAAAGACCGAGACCGATGTATGCATGTACTGTGAGAATGCTGACACTCCGGAGCATACCATGTTTGAATGTCGAAGATTCGAGGATGAAAGAAAGAGGCTGAACCACGTTTTGGGCACAAGAGAGATTGGGAGTCGAAATCTAGTGGAAGTAATGCTCGAAAGTTCGGAGAACTGGACGGAGATTATGAATTACAGCGTGACCATAATGAAGATCAAGGAGGTGGATGAAAGAATCCGTTAAAGACAACGCTGGTCTAGCCCGTCGTATGCCGTTTTGGTGAATCCGGACTAGTCCCCTAGCATGCGTGGAGAAGGGAGTGGTTTTTAGTTCGTAGGCGTACTTTTGTACGAGTCCAACACTGTCTGGGACATCTTCCCAGTCGTGCATGAGCATTTTCCACTTCCATAAAAAAAAAAAAAAAAAAAAAAAAAAAAAAAAAAAAAAAAAAAGGGTAGGGTAGGGTAGGGTAGGGTAGGGTAGGGTAGGGTAGGGTAGGGTAGGGTAGGGTAGGGTAGGGTAGGGTAGGGTAGGGTAGGGTAGGGTAGGGTAGGGTAGGGTAGGGTAGGGTAGGGTAGGGTAGGGTAGGGTAGGGTAGGGTAGGGTAGGGTAGGGTAGGGTAGGGTAGGGTAGGGTAGGGTAGAGGGTCACAGATGTAATTTCGGACCGCACGTAAAATACATCATAAATAAAGCAAAGCAAAGGATGAACACGGTGGCAGGATTAATGGCAAATACTAGTGGGCCTGGATTTTTGAAAAGGAAGATGCTATATGGAATTGTACAGTCCATCCTTTTATATGGGGCTCCGGTCTGGAAAAACGTTATAATATGGGAGAAATATAAAAATTTGTTAAATAGTACACAAAGATTAGCATTACTAAGAGTAGCTTCCGCATACAAAACGGTCTCGAAAGAAGCAGTGCAAGTCATAACCGGAGTCCCCCCCATTGACCTACAAATTCAGGAAAGAGATAGACTGTACAGGAGAGAGGACGGGAATACCCCTAGTGCTAAACGGGAAGAAAGGGAGAAAACGAATAGGAGTTGGCAGGAAAGGTGGACAAATGAGACAGAAAATGCGAGCTGGACCCGGGAAATAATAAGGGATCTGGGAAGTTACATCGCATGCAGACACCGTAGAATCGAATATTTCACCACGCAGGCGCTAACCGGGCATGGAAGCTTCGGAACATATACAAAAAGAATCAACAAGACGGATACCGATGTATGCATGAGATGTAACGTCCCAGACTCCCCTGAGCACACATTATTTGAATGCCTGAGATGGACCGAAGAAAGAGAGCTGATAAACAGTGAAGTCGGAATAATAAGCAAGGAAAATATGATACCTAAAATGCTGAATACTGAAAAAGAGTGGAATCGAATTCAAAGTTTCATAATAAAAGTTATGTCAGTTAAGGAGAGAGAGGATAGGAGGTAGAGAGGATAGGAGGTAAAGAGGTAAAAAAAACATGCCACTCCATCATTGACGGAAACCCAAGCAATGGGTATTACCAATGATGGAGAGAGGGAAAACTGGGGTGGTTTTAGTGGGTAGCCAGGACTTGCACACACCATCCTGGAGTCTCACACTCCCGGGGAAGGGTAGAACCTGTACCCGGGGTACATAAAGTATTTCCACCCGTCAAAAAAAAAAAAAAAAAAAAAAAAAAAAAAAAAAGGGTAGGGTAGGGTAGGGTAGGGTAGGGTAGGGTAGGGTAGGGTAGGGTAGGGTAGGGTAGGGTAGGGTAGGGTAGGGTAGGGTAGGGTAGGGTAGGGTAGGGTAGGGTAGGGTAGGGTAGGGTAGGGTAGGGTAGGGTAGGGTAGGGTAGGGTAGGGTAGGGTAGGGTAGGGTAGGGTAGGGTAGGGTAGGGTAGGGTAGGGTAGGGTAGGGTAGGGTAGGGTAGGGTAGGGTAGGGTAGGGTAGGGTAGGGTAGGGTAGGGTAGGGTAGGGTAGGGTAGGGTAGGGTAGGGTAGGGTAGGGTAGGGTAGGGTAGGGTAGGGTAGGGTAGGGTAGGGTAGGGTAGGGTAGGGTAGGGTAGGGTAGGGTAGGGTAGGGTAGGGTAGGGTAGGGTAGGGTAGGGTAGGGTAGGGTAGGGTAGGGTAGGGTAGGGTAGGGTAGGGTAGGGTAGGGTAGGGTAGGGTAGGGTAGGGTAGGGTAGGGTAGGGTAGGGTAGGGTAGGGTAGGGTAGGGTAGGGTAGGGTAGGGTAGGGTAGGGTGGGGTCCGAATGGCTGGTACCCGGGTCTCGAGGTGTTTCGGATTGCCAATGTCCGGGACGCATTAAAACTCGAGTAACGCCCAAAGGCGCCCTATTGCGGCCCAGTGTCTCGAAAAGGCTGTTGAGATAGTCCTGAGAAGGACTGTTGAGATAGTCCTGAAAAGGACTGTCGAGACAGTCCCGCGGGGGTCCGCGGTCGCAGTCCCTTGAGGGTCTGCGGTTGCGGCCCCGTGAGGGGCTGTCGAGATAGCCTTGAAAAGACATACCGGCAAATCCTATCTCCACCTCCTCGTGGTGGACCCTGGTAATGCGTGTTCCGCATCTTATGATGCGCGTCACGTAGCCAACGGAGAAGGGTGAAAGGCGAGTTTCCGGCGCCATAACGGGAACCTATTGGCTAAGGGAAGGAAAACCCTGAAAAAAAACCCTCCGGGATACCGGCCGAAATCCCGGAGTACATAGGCCTAGGGGAAGGAAAACCCTGAAAGAAAAATAACCCGCAACCCAAGGTGTCACGCGACCCGTGCCGAAGGGTGAATGGCCATGCGTATAGTTGGTCTCAAACGGAGCCTCCGGGATACCGGGCGACCTCCCGGAGTAAGTAGCCTTACCCATGCATGCGGGGCTCTGACAGTTAGTTCCCTTGCTTCTCGTGGGATCAGAAATGGATGAAAAGAAAACTAATTTAGATAATACAGGGGGCGACCAGCCTGAAACTGGCCGCACAGACCCGGCAGGTAAAAAGAAAATGCAGTTCAGCAGACTGAACGTAACGGATGGAAATCTACGGAGATGCAACTCGCTTGTATCATCGGAAGAAGCGTCAAGAAAGCGAAAGACAATGGACACTTCATTCACAGAGATAGAGGCTAGCAGAAGCCCATACAGAAGAAGAGAAAGCCCAGAAGCGGGGTGCCTGCTAGAGGCAATAGAAACGGTACAGAAACAGATAGAGGAGCTAAAAAAGAGAATAAGGGAAATGCCAAACACCCATAAAGGGATCAAGGATCTGGCGGAAAGAATGGGATACAACGCACTAACGTTCAACAGGTCGGCAGTTAAAACAATCCTCCAAAAAGTTAAATACGAAGACACTGATAAGATGGTATACGATATAGAGGTACAAACAGACGGCGGAAAAGTAAGCAAATGTGATGCGGGCACGCAGACAGATCCATGGACACCGGAAGAAAGGTTGGATACCCTAGAAGGAGTAGACTCAATAGAAGAGCTACAAAAAGTTCTTGACAAAGAATGGCAGGAAAACCTGTACCAGAAAACGGAGGTAGTAATCGGGAACCCAACTCTTACAAATGATGATGTAGTCAAAGTAGTTGTCGTGGAACCGGCAGATCGCGAGATGAACGAGAGCGTGCAGAAGCTGTACAAGAACAAATATGCAGATATTACGCAACTAACAGGAGAATTCGAAGTTATGGTACAAAAAGTTGTGCTCAAATCAATGAATAAGGAGATAAACCGAAAAATAATTAAAATGGACTATGATGGGACCCTAGAGGGCATATGGAAGCAGCTAGTAAAGCTAAGGGAGGAAACCAAGGACGCGGGCAGAGTGGCTATACATCACCTGGAGAAAATACAAGTAACGAAGTTGAGGAAAATATGCGAGGTAATATTTAAAGGGGGAAGTACAAAAATAGGAATCTTTACGACACAAAGAAGGAAAGAAACGGAAGAGAAAGGCTTCTACAGGAAGGAACGGAGAACCTTTGGATTATTGGTTAATCAGGAGGCAGAGCAATATAAGGATGTCCTAATAAAAATTAAAGGTATAGTCAGTAATGACCCAAGAATGACCGAAGCAGTGAGAAACATTAAGAGTACCAGGGACGGGAAGATGATGATAACAATGGACAAAGATAGGGAAATACTGAAGAGAATGAGCGAAGCCGTGGAGAAGGAAACAGGAATAAAAACCAGACAGCTTGGAGGCCAAGCATATAATGAAGTCTTGCACTTAAGAAATATGGATGCACAAACAACAAGAGACGAAGTAATAGAAGTACTAAAGAAAGAAGGATGCTGGAACGAAGGATGGACTAGGTTAAGCGAGCTGAGACCCCAATCAAACAAAATGCAGGCGGCCACGCTGGTCACAGATAAGGTAACAGCGAATAACTTGTTGGAAAGAGGATATACAGTGCATTTCTTTAATGTCCCCCCCCCCTTTTATTTTTTGAACGGGTCAACTTAGAAAATTGAAATTTGGGATAATGAAACTAATGCATGATTACTATATTTTGGAGTAAAATTGACAGACGAAAATTTCAAGATGGCGACTGGGCGCCATTTTGGAAAATAAATTTAAATGGAAAGGGGGGTCTTGTGATACATCATTTTGAAGCTCCTGACAAATACTCTACAACCCTGGAATATAAAGTCAATATCTGCACCTGCTACAAAATGGCGGACATTTAATAATTACCTGAATAAATCGACGTTTAACGTCATAATTTGAGGAAATAAGCTGAGTTCTGTTCAAAAAAAGCTCGAAATGGTTGCCTTGAACTTCTTGATACAAGAACAGCCTATCCGAACATTTTCGAACATAGTAGGGTAGGGCGGGGCTAGTTGAGCAACTTTTCACTTTAGCGGATATAGCTCATCAATGATATGTGTGAATGACTTGTTATGTGGCTTGATGGATTAGTAATTTATCCCTTAACAAAAGTGTCCATAGTAACTTTTTTGTAACTAGTTGAATTTAAGAGCTACAGCTGTTTAAATGCAGAAAGTCAAGTATGCTCAATGTACCCCATAGGTGAGGTAAGTTGAGCAACGGTATGTTTACATATAGGATATGTTTATTTTTATAATCATCTCTTTATTTATTGTGATTTAGTGACAAAACAACAAAACTTAAAGTAATTTACGAGCTTTCTGTTTAAAATCAGAATTAAATAGCTTAAAAAAATATTAATAATATATTAGCAAGTTTTGGTCGTTGTTACTGTTGCAATTAATACAAATGAAAGTAAGACCATAGCACCTGGAAGACATTTTATTTGTGCCCATTCCCTGCAAGCTTGGCAGTGAATCCAACTTTCTCCTGGTAAATTTCGCAGTAGTTGCTCAACTAACCCCAACCCGCAATTTTAAAATAAAAGTGAGGTCATAAAGAAATCGTAAGAATTATAACCAGAACATCTCTACATATCAAAAGTACAATAATTTTCTGGAATATTAACCCTTACCCCATTGAAAACGGATAATATTTGACTAATACAGACGAAAACTTGCGATAGACGACGTTTTTACTTTTTGGTCACAAAAAAAACAAAACGCACGGGGGCTTTACTCGCTTGTCGAGGCGCCACTTGCAATAGCTCTGTGATTAGGTCTCCCCCAACCCCTTCTTTCCGCCATAAGATGTTTATGCGTACGGTGAATAGTTTGCGAGATATTTCGATTGCACAACTTACCCGTATGCTCAACTAGCCCCGCCCTACCCTAACGTCGATATTTTTACAAATATCTGTAATTATTTCTCGTATATCCAATATTGAAGCAGGTTTAGTTTCGTACACATTTTGCTTCAAATAGCCCCATAAAAAAAAGTCTAAAGGTGTCAAATCTGGTCAAATTCTGGTCAAATCCATTCCGTAGGACCTCGACGACCAATCCAACGATCCAACGACCAGGGAAAATAGCATCCAAATAGTTCATTACTTGTCTGGAGTAATGTGGTGGTGCTCCATCTTCCAATGGACGAGAATTGGCCATTTTAGAGTTAGTTGACGTGCTACCTAACTGCAATGAGAACTAAACAACCGAAAACTAAATGAAAATACTTTGAACACTGGGAAAATCGAAAACTAAAGAGAATATTTTGAACACTAGGAAAACCAAAAACTAAATGAGCATATTTTGACTAAACAATTAATGTTCGTTGTCGTACTTAAATTTTTTGGAATTTTTTTAACCAAAAATAACCTGTCAAACCTTATCGGTTTGCTGGGATTGCTGTTTGCCATAGAAAAACAAATATTTCTAGAAAAATTGATGTTATTTTGTTTGTATTCAGGTAATTATTAAATGTTCCGCCATTTTGTAGCAGGTGCAGATATTGACTTTATATTTCAGGGTTGTAGAGTATTTGTCAGGAGCTTCAAAATGATGTATCACAAGACACCCCTTTCCATTTAAATTTATTTTCCAAGATGGCGCCCAGTCGCCATCTTGAAATTTTCATCTGTCAATTTTACTCCAAAATATAGTAATCATGCATTAGTTTCATTATCCCAAATTTCAATTTTCTAAGTTGACCCGTTCAAAAAATAAAAGGGGGGGGGGACATTAAAGAAATGTACTGTATAAAAGTGGGAGCAATAAGAACCCGAATAGAAAAAAGACATAGGATTAAGAGGTGCCTTAAATGCTGGTCGTACGAGCACTACACCAGGGAGTGTAGCATACCGGAGAGACCATCAAGATGCTTCAAATGCGGGGAGGAAGGTCATGTGGTAAAGGAATGCGGAAATGAGGAGGCATGCCCTACGTGCCAGGAGAAGGGTCATGTGGCGGGGACATTTAAGTGCCCGGCATTTAAAAATGCCATCAAGGAAGCAAGAGCACGGGAGAGGGGTTACAGTAGACAAACCTCGAGAATGTCGGCAGCGTCAACAGTAGGGGAAATTGAACAACCTAGAAATATGGAAATGGAAAGTGGGGACTCGGACAAACACCAATCAATATTGAGGCCGGGGGGAGAGGAAACTGTCGAGACAGAGAACCCCGTAAAAGACTGGTATTATCCGGACCTGGATACAGACAAACGTACCATCTAAATTAAATAACTGCTTGTATATAGTACATCCTAATTTTACTCTTTTATCTATCTTCTATTTTAACTCTTTATTTATACACCTATATATACGTTTTTACACAAATTTTATTTATACACTATGAAAGTTCTGCAATGCAATCTGGGGCGATCCAAGAGCGCACATGACATAGTATACGAAATTGCGGAAAGGAAAAAGATTGACCTTCTAATAGTATCTGAGCCTAACAAAAAAATCACTGAGGGTCCCGGATGGATCTGCGATCACAGGAAAGATGTGGCAGTGTACATAAAAAACAGGGACTGTGTTATAGTAAATATGAACCTACTATCAAGATTCATAGTACTAGAATTCAAAGAAGTACACTTAGTATGCTGTTACATATCACCCAACATAAATATACAAGAATATGAAAGGGTCGTCGATAATATCATGAACAAGATAAAAAACCTCAAAAAGGGCAAGGTCGTTCTAGCCGGGGACATCAATTCAAAGGCGCAGGAGTGGGGGGCTCCAGTAACTGACAAAAGGGGGATGATATGGACAGAATGGATGGCCACTCTAGACATGTACACCGTAAATAATGGCGAAGCAACATTTGTACGAGGGGCAACTAAGTCGCATATTGACGTTACATGCTGCACAAGGGAAATGAAGAAATATATGGGGGATTGGCAGATCCTGAACGAAGAAGTATTTACCCTGCATAAACACATATACTTTGAAATAAAAAATATAAAAGTCAGAACCGGAGAACAACAAGGATATAGAGCGATGTACAATATAGAAAAATTTAAAAAAGAAATAGCCAATAACGAACTGAAAGCAAAAACGCCCCAGCAGCTGACACGAGAAATACAGCGGAATATAAAAAAATGCAGGACGATAAACAGAAACAAACTTAGAGCGCTGCCATACTGGTGGACGGACGAAATCAAAGCGGCTAAAGAAAAATGCATACGAGTTAGACGGGAAATTACAAAACACAAAGGAACTACGGGATCGCAAGAGGATAGGAAAAAAGACCTTAAAGATGCTAAAAGAGAACTCAAAAGACTAATAAATGCCAGTAAGAGAAGATGTTGGAAAAAACTTTGCGACGACTTAGAAGAGGACATATGGGGGCAAGGATATGCCATAGCCATGCGGGAATATAAACCGAGACTACCATATCGTCTTTCAAACGAAAAACAGGAGGAAATAACGAACCACCTCTTCCCCGCCAAAATCGATAACTGGACGAGAACAAAGAAGACAGACTACGTTCCTTATTTTAGTAGAGCAGAACTTGAAGAAGTAAAAAACGGCACTAAGAAAGGAAAAGCTCCGGGTCCGGATGGCATTCCTCCCGAAATCATAATAGCGACTATAGAGGCACAACCACAGGAAGTACTGAACATTATGAACAGACAACTAAAAGAACAAAAATTTGCCAAAGAGTGGAAAGAATCTAAATTGATTCTTATTCCTAAACAGGGTAAACCCCTAGAGAATCCTGGATCATACCGCCCTATATGTCTGCTAAATGTTCTGGGGAAAGTGTACGAGGCATTAGTTAAAAATAGACTCGAGAGTGTCCTGGGCAATGACGGGTTGTCGGATAGACAGTATGGCTTTAGAAAAGGGAAATCGACTGTGCAGGCCGTAGAATGGGTAGTAGAACAAGTCAAAAGAACTGATCTGAAATGGGTAGCAATGATAACGCTAGATATAAAAAACGCCTTTAATAGTGCCACATGGAGTATCATCATCGAAAATCTAATAGCAAAAAACGTCCCCGCATATCTAGTGGCAGCAATCGAAGATTACTTTTCAGACAGGAATATACAGATCAACAAAGTCAAACAAAGGAAAATCAGTGCAGGAGTACCACAGGGCTCGGTCCTAGGCCCCACCCTTTGGAATATCCTATATGACAATGTTCTACGTATCAAATTGGAAAATAACTGTACGAACGTGGCATTCGCCGACGATCTGGCACTCATTGTCCAGGCACACACGAAAGAAGAATTAATGACCAAAGGGAACCGATGCCTAGAAAAAATAGAACAATGGATGGATAAGAACAAACTGGAATTAGCCGTCCAAAAAACGGAAGCTATAATACTGAAAGGCACAGTTCAGAAAAGAATCAGAGAAGAAATTAAATTCCGAATTGCCGGAAAGGAAGTGACACCAACTACATCCATAAAATATCTGGGCATCTACCTAGACCACCAGGGTACGTTTGCAGTACATGTACGCAAAACATGCGAAAAGGCTCTCGATAGGCTGGTGAAACTAGAGAAAATAATGAGAAACATGGGCGGGCCGAGTAGCAAGAAAAGAACTGTGCTGGCAGGAGTGGTGTATTCAATCATGCTATATGGAGCACCAGTATGGGAAAACGCCTTGAGGTTCGAAAAATATAAAAACATGATGCGGTCGATCCAAAGGAAACTAAATATGCGGGTAGGTAGCGCGTATAGGACAATATCGTCGGAAGCAATTCTAGTAATCACCGGAAGCCTACCAATAGAAGAACTCGTCATTGAGAGATCGGAAATCCATAGAAACAATTATAAAGGAAAAGAGCAGAAGAAAATAGCCAGAGAGAGAACACTGGAAAGGTGGCAAAAGGAATGGGACGAATTAAAAGACAAAGCGCAATGGACCAAGAAGCTAATCCCAGATTTAAAAAAATGGTATAACTGCAAGTTCAGAAGGACCGACTACTACTTCACACAGTTTCTATCCGGCCATGGATCTTTTAAAACATACCTAAAACGCTTTAAAATCCTTCAGGAAGATGTATGTGAGATTTGTCACGTCGATGAGTCAGCAGAGCATGTAATATTTAAGTGCAAAAAGTATGAAGATGAGAGAGAGGACCTACAGAAGAAAATCGGAACAAAACTAACAGCGGAAAACGTAATCGACAGCATGATAAGTAACGAGGAGAGCTATACACTAATATACGACTACATTAGAAAAATAGTGAAGAACCAAGAAGAATTAGAGGCAAATTAGCAGTTGAAACTCTAGTAGAAACCCTAGAGCAGACTGGTATGATACCCCAGCGCGTGCACGACGAAAGCCCAACAGGGCGGATTCCGTCGCGCGCAGATGGGAAGAGACAGGTTTTTAGTGGGTATTATGCACCTTAGAGCCCCACACTACCCCCGCCGACCAACTGCGGGGGTGTGCGTAAATGCATTTTCCTGTCTATAAAAAAAAAAAAAAAAAAAAAAAAGGGTAGGGTAGGGTAGGGTAGGGTAGGGTAGGGTAGGGTAGGGTAGGGTAGGGTAGGGTAGGGTAGGGTAGGGTAGGGTAGGGTAGGGTAGGGTAGGGTAGGGTAGGGTAGGGTAGGGTAGGGTAGGGTAGGGTAGGGTAGGGTAGGGTAGGGTAGGGTAGGGTAGGGGTTGATGCCTAGGGTAGATGGACCTAGCTCTAAAAAAAGGGCACTACTTTGTACAGTGGTACATTCTATAATTTTGTATGGTGCCCCAATTTGGCATCATGTCGCTCGAACAAAGAAGTACGGAGGGATGTTACAGCGAACGCAGAGACAAATGCTAATAAAAGTGACTAGCGCCTACAGAACCATATCCGCGGAAGCAGTTAATGTGATTTCTGGTATTCCCCCTATCGAGTTGATGATCGAGGAAAGAGTAAGGATGCAACAGCGTAAGAAGATTGAGAGCATAACAAAAGAAGTAAAGCAAATGGAAAGGGACAGGACAATCCAAATATGGCAAGAAAGGTGGCAAAATCTCACGGATGTGGCACAGTGGACCAAAACTCTCATTCCTGATATCAGAAAGTGGATTAATTGCGAACACAGAGAAACAAATTATTATCTTACCCAATTTTTAAGTGGGCATGGCTCCTTTAGAAGCTATGTGCATAGAATTGGAAAAGCCAATGATGGACAATGCATATACTGTGGTGAGATGGACACGGCAGAACATACGGTATGTAACTGTTGCAGATGGAATGAGCACAGAGCAAAAATAGCTCAAAATATAACCACACCATTAACAAAGGAGAATATTATAGACTACATGACAAATAATAATAGACAATGGGATCTTATAATGGAAATGATAGTAAACATAATGAAAGACAAGGAAACAGAAGAAAGAAGAATGCAACAGGAAATAGAGAGGACGTAGGAAGCGACTAGCCGCAGTATCTGATGTTATATCAGCTCGATGGTACCGGATATTGCAATTAATGGCTAGAAGGTCAGACAGGTTTTTTAGTGGGTATTGAAGCCTGAGCCCCACACTACCCCGGCCGACCAACACCAGGTCGGGGTGTGCGTAAACGCATTTTTCCTGTCTTTAAAAAAAAAAAAAAAAAAAAAAAAAAAGGGTAGGGTAGGGTAGGGTAGGGTAGGGTAGGGTAGGGTAGGGTAGGGTAGGGTAGGGTAGGGTAGGGTAGGGTAGGGTAGGGTAGGGTAGGGTAGGGTAGGGTAGGGTAGGGTAGGGTAGGGTAGGGTAGGGTAGGGTAGGGTAGGGTAGGGTAGGGTAGGGTAGGGTAGGGTAGGGTAGGGTAGGGTAGGGTAGGGTAGGGTAGGGTAGGGTAGGGTAGGGTGGGGACCAAATGGCCGGGTTTTGGGTCTGGGCTGACCCAGTGGGTCTCAGTAGGTGCGGTAGGGTGCCCATACTTACCGTGCAATAAAACGCTGAGTCCGCAGTCCTGTGTGGACGAACCGGCAAATCCTATCTCCACCTCCTCGTGGTGGTCCCTGGTAATGCGCGGCGTGCTGTGAAGTACGTCTCGTAGCCAACGGAGAAGGGTTATGGCGAGTTTCCGGCGTCTGAAATAAATAACTGGAATTAGTGGGCTAAGGGAAGGAAAACCCTGACAGAAAACCAAGGACGGATTTAGCGGAAATGGAATGGCGAGGACAAGGGAAAAGAAGGGAAGGAAAACCCTGAAACAAACCAAACACTTAAATACAATATGAGCGGAAAGGAAGTAGGAAAGGATTTACGGGACAAGGGTATCGGAACCCTAGAACCGGTCGAAGGCGAGGGTGCACGGACGGGCCCCCTTCGATCGTCATCCAGCGACCGTTCAAAATCTCTGACGGAAAGGCAGGTTGGAGATTTGGGATATGCTACTGCCAAAACTAAGGAGGAAGGAGGAAGAGATGATTGGCTAAGTCAGGACATCAGTAGGAGGAGAAGCTCCCTGCCTAGGACGCCAACCAAGTCTGTACAAGGTCAGAGGAATGTCATCGACGATGACATTTTCTCTACGCCTACTGCAGAGAACGAAGGGAGGATATCAGAAGGAAAGAGGGATAAAGGAACCGGTACGGAAAACCCCGTCCTGAGAATGGAGGATCAGGAAACAGGCATTAGGCAGCAACAGGTAATGCAATCGGCAAAGCGAAAGAAAAGGGAGGAAGACTCCCCCCCAATGGACAAAGGTAGTCCACAAGGAAGGGACAGGAAGGAGGAGGAGATGCACAAAATGCTGAAAAGGGTTTTGAAGGCAAATAGGAAACTCTACGAGCTAGTGGCTAAAAGCACGAACACAAGAGGCGACATCAGGAATGCGGTAAGGGAATTGAATTATCAGGTCGAGAGGATGGAGGGTGGTTTTCATGAATGGCAGGTACAGGCTAAAAGCAAATCGGTAAGGGAAATAGGGGTACAAACCGAAACGGAAGAAACTATGGAGAAGGGTACGCAGGCTAGTGAGGTAACGGTGGACATAGAGGGGCGTCTGGAATCGGCTAAATGCTACGAGGACTTGTTAGAGATAATTGATCTACCCTGGCCGGAGGAGACATACACTAGGACGAAAGAGGAAGTCGACTATCCTGTCAAAACGGACAAGGGGTGGGATCTAGCACTCATGGTGGATCCGAGTAATAAGGAGGCGGGATTGGGAAAAATTTTAAGAGACAGGTACCCCGACGCATGGGAAATGATCGGAGAAGGAGATAGGAAGGTGAACTTTATTAGCATGCACACGAAGACAACAACGCGGGAGAAAAAAGTAGTGGAAACTATAAAAAGGGTGTTCACGATGGATTTTCACATAAAGGAAGAGGCCGGAAATAACAGGAAAATATACGAACTACTAACAGAACTAAGGAAAGAAATGGAAGATGTTGGGAGTGTGAGGCTTATTCTAGCAGTAGCTGAGGGTATGAATAGGACGATATGCAGAAAAATTGCCGAGAGCATATTCAGAGATTCTGAAGTGGAGGTGGTATGCCGTATACCGGCTAGGGAGCAGGATGCAAGGACTGCACTGGATAGGAAGGGGAATAGACCCATTAACAGCACGGTGACTATTAGGAATGGAGGATCGTACGCCGAACTTCTTAAGAGGGTGAAAGAGAAGGTCAACATTGACGACCTCGGAATAAAAGTGCGAAGGATCGGAAGGTCCGGGGAGGAAGACCTACGGATAGTCGTCGAAGGAGGGATAGAAAAGGCGAGGACATTAAAAGAGGAAATCAATGTCCATTGCAAAGATGTTTCAATCTCTACAAGGTCTAATGGGGTAGCAGTTCGCGTACATGGCATGGACGAGACCACGACGGAAGGGGACGTCGTGAAAGCGCTGGCCGAGCAATCAAGCGCAAAGAAGGAAGAAATAGAGATAAGAAGGATCAGGTTTAGGAAAAAAGGAGAGAACTGGGCAATAGCTGCCGTTCCACGGCATGCGGCAGGAGAATTGTTAAGGGCAGGCAAAGTGAAAATCGGATGGGTAAATTGCGAGGTGAGGGAACATGTGGCTATCACTAGATGCTTCAAATGTCTAGAGTTCGGCCATAGGTCGATGGAATGTAGCGAGACCGGGAGCAAAGACGAAATATGCCTAAACTGCGGTGGAAATGGACATAGGGCGATGGATTGCAAACAAGATCCCTTCTGTATTAAGTGTAAGATGAAAGGACACAGAGCAGATCGGATGAGATGTCCTGTGTTTAAGGAACTGCTTAACGATGCGAGGAATAAGAGGATGAGGACAATGTTTTCAAGGACGGACAGCGTAAGCAGCAGTAAAGGCGGAGGGCTGGTGGTCAATCAGCAGGCAGGGTAGCAGGGTTACAGTTTTGTCAGAGGTGATGTCTTGTGAAAGTCTTAGTACATGTTGTTTTTTACGTGTGTATACTGTTATAAATGGCTGTTAAAATTTTACAATGTAATCTGGCTAGGAAGAGGATTGCCCATGACGCAACCCTTGCTTTTGCGAGGAAAAATAGAATTGACGTCATTGTTGTTGCTGAGCCGAACAGGAAGATAACGGAAGGGTCAAACTGGATCACTGACACTAAACAGGATGTGGCGATCACGATACTCGACAAGGGTATAAAGATAAAAGGTCTCGAAAAAAAGGAGGGGTGCGTAGTGGTTCAGCTAGAGAAATTCGGATTGGTTGGGTGCTACATTTCTCCCAATATCGGTTTGACGGAATATAAGGAGAGAGTGGATGACATCATGGAAACGGTTAGGAGCAGCAAACTTCAGCACATAATCTTGGGGGACTTCAATGCCAAATCACCTCTGTGGGGCTCACCTTTCAGCGATGACAGAGGGGATTACGTGGAATCATGGGTTGCTCAACTAGATCTTGCAACGCAAAATACAGGAAATACCCCGACCTTTCAGCGGAATAGGAGTGCATCGTTTATTGACGTTACACTTACAACAAACGGTTTAGGAAATAAGGTTTTAGAATGGAAAGTTGTAGAGGAGGAGAACTTTAGTGATCATAACTGGATTATGTTTACCGTTAACGCTGGGTGTAGCAGAATATGCAAACCGGTTGTAGGCAAGGGATTCCTGAATAAGGAAATGCTCAAAAGTGTGCTGGGGCTGACATTGAGCAATTTCAAATATAGTGCCACAAAAGTTGCGAACATCCTAAGAGAGGCTGAGAAAGTTTGCACCACAAGACGGATAGGACGAGCCGAGAAAACGCAACCTTATTGGTGGAATGGTAGCATCGAGAAGGCGAGAAAGGATTGTAACGAGGCGCGCAGGAAGTGGACCAGAGCAAGAGTGACGTTAGACCGGCGCAAGGAAGATGCTGCTTACCGAATGTACCAGGAGATGAGGAGGGTATATAAGGCGAAAATTTTAAACTCTAAAAATGAGCACTGGAAGAATGTCTGCGAGGAGATAGATGCGGATGTGTGGGGCTTGGGCTATCGCATTGTGACCAAGCAGCTTAACGGCACGGAGAGTCTGCTGAATGTTGACGACGACATAAAAATTAAAGAGGTGAAGAAACTATTCCCGGACTGTGTGGACGTAAGAAGAGAGAGAGCCGTGGTCGATACAGTCACCCCTTTCACGCAGGAGGAATTAGTAGCAGCAGCAAATGCTCTGAAGAAGGGAAAGGCTCCTGGCCCGGACAGGATTTCACCAGAGGTCGTTAAGGAAGCAATAGCGAGCTTCACACAGCCGTTTCTAGACCTGTACAATGAGCTGCTTAGGAGGCAAATATTTCCGGATAGGTGGAAATTAGCAAGGGTGGTCCTGATTCCTAAAAAAGCCGATGAAAACGGGGTTATGAAGTACAGGCCGATATGCTTGCTGGATATTCTTGGGAAAGTCTATGAATATATGATTAGGAGTAGGTTACTCGCTGAACTCACGGAAAGAGGGGTGGTGTGCGCAAGTCAATATGGTTTCGTAAAAGGGAAGTCCACTATCGAGGCGCTCCTGGATATAACCAAGGAGACGCCTGGAGCGTGGGACGCGGTGATCACCATCGACGTGAAGAATGCCTTTAACACTGCCAGATGGAGCATCATCATAAAGAGGATGGAGGAGGCAGGAGTTAGCGAGTATCTTCTTAACGTCATAGACGACTTTCTCAAGAATAGACGCATTGAGACAAGCGGCTTTAAAAAGAGGCTGACGCAGGGCGTTCCACAGGGTTCGGTCCTTGGACCGACCTTGTGGAATATACTGTATAATGGGGTACTTACCTTGGACGTGCCGGTTGGATGTAGGCTCGTCGCCTATGCCGACGACCTGTCCCTGCTGGTGTCCTTCAAGAAGAAATCCGAGTTCCGAAGCAAAACCGAGATGGCCCTGATGCAAATACAGGACTGGATGGAGGATAACTGCCTCGAGTTAGCTCCCGGAAAGACGGAGCTAGTTGTTCTGAGGGGACCTGCAAAGGGAATGGAGGTGAATGTGGGAGGGCAGGTGATATATCCGGTGAGGTACTGCAAGTGCCTCGGAATATACCTGGACAGGGGACTCCGATATGGCGAGCATGTCAAGCAAACGGCAGAGAAAGCCGGAAAGTTGACTGCAGCACTGACGAGATTGATGCCGAACATCGATGGGGCTAGTAGCAGGAAAAGGCAGATCCTAGCTAGCGTTACGCACTCCATTCTGTTGTACGGGGCGCCAGTCTGGGGTGAGGCTGTACAAAAAAGGAGGCAGGGAGGACTTCTCAGGAGTGTGCAACGGAAGGCGTTGATCAGGGTGGTTAGTGCGTACCGCACAATCTCGGCAGATGCAGTCAACGTCATCGCTGGCGTGCCGCCGATTGATCTGTTGGTGGACGAGAGGACGAGGATAAGCGTCAGGAAGGGACAGGGAGTCGATTTAAATGAGGTAAAGAGGGACGAACGACTGCGGACCATGGAAAAATGGCAAGGTAGGTGGGAGGAAGGGCAGGACACTGCTTTGTGGACCCGGAAGATTATTCCGGATATCGAAATCTGGGTGAACTGTGCGTTTAGGGAGGTGGACTACTATGTCACGCAGTTCCTCAGTGGACATGGCAGTTTCGGGACCTATACACACAGAATTGGAAAGACCGCCACTCCCAACTGTGTGTATTGCCAGGTGGAGGAAGACTCGGTGGAGCACACGTTCTTTAGGTGCTGGAGATGGAACGAGCCGAGGAAGAACCTGGAGGCTCTACTGGGCAAGGAGGTGGGCGTTCATAACATCGTTAAGATCATGTTGGAGGATAAGGGTAGGTGGAGGCAGGTCACAAAATATATAAGAGTTGTTATGGAAGATAAAGAGGCAGAAGAGCGAGAGTCCCAATTGAGTAGGTAGGGGATACACGGCACTGCTAGGAGGCTCGATGATATGTCCAAGGATAGTTCCGAGTCTCCTAACTATGGCAGGGAGACCAGAGGAGTTTTTAGTGGGTATTATGCGCCTTAGAGTCCCACACTACCCCCCACCGACCAACCGTGGGGGGTGTGCGTAAACGCATTTTCTCCTCTATAAAAAAAAAAAAAAAAAAAAAAAAAAAAAAAAATAAAAAGGGTAGGGTAGGGTAGGGTAGGGTAGGGTAGGGTAGGGTAGGGTAGGGTAGGGTAGGGTAGGGTAGGGTAGGGTAGGGTAGGGTAGGGTAGGGTAGGGTAGGGTAGGGTAGGGTAGGGTAGGGTAGGGTAGGGTAGGGTAGGGTAGGGTAGGGTAGGGTAGGGTAGGGTAGGGTAGGGTAGGGTAGGGTAGGGTAGGGTAGGGTAGGGTAGGGTAGGGTAGGGTAGGGTAGGGTAGGGTAGGGTAGGGTAGGGTAGGGTAGGGTAGGGTAGGGTAGGGTAGGGTAGGGTAGGGTAGGGTAGGGTAGGGTAGGGTAGGGTAGGGTAGGGTAGGGTAGGGTAGGGTAGGGTAGGGTAGGGTAGGGTAGGGTAGGGTAGGGTAGGGTAGGGTAGGGTAGGGTAGGGTAGGGTAGGGTAGGGTAGGGTAGGGTAGGGTAGGGTAGGGTAGGGTAGGGTAGGGTAGGGTAGGGTAGGGTAGGGTAGGGTAGGGTAGGGTAGGGTAGGGTAGGGTAGGGTAGGGTAGGGTAGGGTAGGGTAGGGTAGGGTAGGGTAGGGTAGGGTAGGGTAGGGTAGGGTAGGGTAGGGTAGGGTAGGGTAGGGTAGGGTAGGGTAGGGTAGGGTAGGGTAGGGTAGGGTAGGGTAGGGTAGGGTAGGGTAGGGTAGGGTGGGGTCCAAATGGCTGGTACCCGGGTCTCGAGGTGTTTCGGATTGCCAATGTCCGGGACGCATTAAAACTCGAGTAACGCCCAAAGGCGCCCTATTGCGGCCCAGTGTCTCGAAAAGGCTGTTGAGATAGTCCTGAGAAGGACTGTTGAGATAGTCCTGAAAAGGACTGTCGAGACAGTCCCGCGGGGGCCCGCGGTTGCAGTCCCTTGAGGGTCTGCGGTTGCGGCCCCGTGAGGGGCTGTCGAGATAGCCTTGAAAAGACATACCGGCAAATCCTATCTCCACCTCCTCGTGGTGGACCCTGGTAATGCGTGTTCCGCATCGTATGATGCGCGTCACGTAGCCAACGGAGAAGGGTGAAAGGCGAGTTTCCGGCGCCATAACGGGAACCTATTGGCTAAGGGAAGGAAAACCCTGAAAAAAAATAACCCGAAGGAGTAAACCTGCGAAAAAAAATCCCCCCAATCCTAAGGTGTAGCACCATCGCGCCGATGGGATGCATGGCTCAGGGGGTATAGTGAGTCGCGAGCGATGCCCAAAGGACCAGGCCGCCCGGAGGGGATTTTAGGCCTTAGCGCGGTACGGGCGCACTGCCGCGCCGGACTTTCAGTACGGCCCTACTCGTGGGAAAAATAATGGACCACAATAAAGCAAAACATTTAAACAAGGCTGGGAGCAGCAAGGATGAAGAATTAGTCTTTAAAAAGGGAGGAAACGTGAAACGAACACCTCCGAGGAAGTTAGTGGAAACAGCTAAAGGGGAAGTAAATATTACCAGAACCACAGAACATAAAAAAGAGAAAACATTTCTAGACGAAATTGCGATAAGCGAAGGGGAAGAGGAAACGGTATTCAAGGGACAGCAAGGAAAAAGGCAAAGATCACCTGATACACCAGAAGAAGTCAGGAAAAAGGCTAAGGAAGATGATAGGAAAAGGTTCGGTAGATTATATAATAAAATTATTAACGAAATATATCAGTTAAGAACACTGGTGAAACTGAACCAGAACACAAAAAGGGATATAAGAGAAAAGACGGAGGAACTCGAATCCATAGCTAAAAGGATGAAAGGCATAACTAGAGAATGGGGGGATTTCATAACAGAGGGCGTAGAAGAGGAAAAAACGGATATAAAGGAACAGAAAAAGCAAACAAAAGAAATAGGGATACAGTGTAACATGGACATGAAAGATGAGATAATAGAGAACAATGAGGAACTAACGAGACAAGTAGAAGAAGCTGGAACAAGATGGGAAGGAATTGAGGAAATAATAGATAAGACATTCCAAAAGGAGACGTACAAAAGGACAGTGACTGGATGGGGAAATCCAGCGGAGATAGAGGATGGGCAGGACATAGCGGTCATCTATGACCTGGGCCAGGAAAGTCACCAATGTAGGATAATGAGCAAACCATACGTGGAATCGGTAATAAAAGAACAGCGAGTCAAAGGAGGAACTATAGCTAGCTTAGTAAGCAGAACATCATTGATAATAGAGGGAGAGGAAAGCACCGAACTGGAAAGGGACAAATACACTTACTTCATGCCAATAGATACAACGGGTATGCAAGCGATATATAAGGCTAGTCTCGACCTAAGAAGGGCTATGGAAAGCAAGGAAAGAAGGAAGGTTTCGATAATTATGGATAAACACTTAATAAACGATAAAACTAGGAATATAATAGAAGTGGGGCTTACAGGATCAGATATAGCGGCGATAGTATACGAAATGGGCACAACGATAACAAATGAGGAGGGTTGGAGCTTAGCAAAAAGGAAACAAAAAAGAGAATACAATACACCAGCTTTGGTATTAGAGGCAAAAGGGCGCACATATGCAGATTTATTAAAGGAATTAAAGAACAAAGTGGATGCAAAGGAAATATCAAACGAAATAAAAGACGTAAGGAAGTCAAGAAGAGGGGACGTGCTAATAACCCTAAACGAAGGAGCAAGTATAGATAAGGTAAAGGGCGTTATTAAAACAAAACTAGGAGAACAACACATATCAGAACCTGGAAAACTGAAAGGAACTATTTATATAAGCGACCTGGATGCAATAGTAACCAAAGAGGAAGTGTCTAACGAAATTGAAAATATAATCGGGAAGGGCGGCTTCGAAATAGTCAATATGAGGAACACGGCTGGAGAAAGACAAAACGCTACAGTAGCAATAGAGCCCGATAAAATGAAAATCCTGGCAGAACTGGGGAGATTAAAGGTAGGTTACTCGAGCTGTCGGATTAGGGAAAAAATTATTTTTGAAAAGTGCTTCAGATGTTGGGGAATCGGCCACAAAACAACAGAGTGTAAGGGGCCAAATCGCTCTAGTCAACAAAAATGTAAAAAATGTGGGGGGGATAACCACAATTCTCGGGAATGTAAGAGCGAAGAGGAATTCTGCTGGACATGCGAAGCACAGGGACACAGAGGTGGAACAAGGGACTGCCCCAGGTACAGGAAAGCATTACGGCAAGAAATTAGAAAAGCAAATTACAGCAGACCTAACTAAAAACCGAAACTAGACACTAAGAAGGAAAGACATCGAAACAAACGCGCATAGTTTTTTAACCCATTTATTAGATCGTAGATTATTCATATACACTTTATACATTTTATACACCTATATACACAGCTACATATACATATTTACATATTTACACATATTATTTTACTGTCTACATCTGTCTATTTATTTATTGAACGCTATATACAATTTCTCCGAATAACAAACCATGAAAGTTCTTCAAAGCAACCTTGGGAGAGCCAGAAAAGCGCATGATATAATGCTGGAAATATGTAAAAGAAGGGACATCGATATCGCTATTATCTCAGAACCGAATAAAAAAATTGCCCAGGGACAAGGATGGATCACCGATCTCCACCAAAACGTAGCGGTACTAATAAACAACAAAAATTGCGGAATAAAAAACGTTATGAGAGCGCATGGCCACGTCATTGTAGAGTTTAGGGAAGTATATCTAGTCGCGTGCTATATATCTCCAAACATCGCTTTAGATGCTTACGAAAGTACTGTCGATAGCATGCTTTATAAAATACAAAAACTGAAATACAAAAAATTAATAATAGCCGGGGACATAAACTCAAAAGGTCAGGCATGGGGATCATCGATAACTGATAAAAGGGGAGAAATATGGACTGAATGGATGGATACCTTGGACATGCATGTACTAAACAATGGAGAGGCAACATTCGTATCACACAAAGGGGGGGAATCTCACATAGACGTGACTTGGTGCTCCAGAAAACTGAAAAAGTACGTCAACCAGTGGTGTATCTTAGACGAAGAAGTGTTTACTCAACATAAGCACATCTATTATGAAATTTCAAACGACAGAACGGGTACCAGCAAGAATATCGACTGTAGAGCCATGTACAACACAAACAAATTCAAGGAGACTATCGGAGAAGTAGACCTAAAAGAAAAAACAACCACACTATTGACACGGGAAATTAGGAAAGCGATGGAAAAATGTAGGATTGGAAATAGGAACATATTTAGACCCCTACCGTACTGGTGGACCGCCGAAATACAACATGCAAAGGCTAACTGTATCCACACGAGAAGAGAACTAACTCGAATAAGAAGAACGGGGGAAAGGGATGCAGACAAATTGAAAGAGATGAAGGCACACAGGAAAATACTGAGACGACTGATAGAAAAGAGCAAACGGCAATGTTGGAGACAGGTATGCAGCGACCTGGAGGAAGACGTCTGGGGACAAGGATATGCCATTGCGATGAAAAAGTTTAGTCCCACAACGCCCTACAACCTACCTGAGGAAAAGAAAAGAGAAATCGCTGAACATCTATTCCCCAAACTGGAGGAATCATGGGAGAAGCAAAATAGGCGTGATGAAGTACCGGAGTTCACAATAACAGAACTGCAACAGGCAGTGGGGAAAATAAAAACAGGCAAGGCACCGGGGCCGGACGGAATACCTCCAGAAATCGTGAAAGCCACAATTGCAACGAAATCGAATGAAACCCTGTGCATTCTAAATAAAATACTAAAATCTCAAATAGTCCCTAAAGAATGGAAAGTAGCGAAGCTGATCCTAATTCATAAAGCAGGCAAACCGCTGGACAGCCCGGGATCCTATAGGCCAATCTGTCTGCTAGACGTACTGGGCAAAGTGTACGAAGCGCTAATTAAAACCAGACTGGAGGAAGCACTCGGAGAGAAAGGACTCTCAGACAGACAGTTTGGCTTTAGGAGGGGCAGATCTACGATGCAAGCAGTTGAGTGGGTACTAAAAGAAATTGAACAGACAAAACACCGATGGGCAGCAATACTCACCATAGACATCAGGAACGCATTCAACACGGCTAGCTGGAAAATAATTATTAATAACCTGAAATATAAAAAAATACCCAAATATTTAATATGTGTAATAGAGTCTTACCTTACGGGGAGAATAATCCGAATTAGCCGAGGAAATGAGCTGAAAATGAGTGCTGGAGTTCCACAGGGGTCGGTCCTCGGACCTACCCTGTGGAACATCATGTATGACGGGATATTAAACGTACAATTAGAGGACGACTGCACCAACGTTGCGTTTGCCGATGATTTGGCATTAATCGTGAGAGCAGATAGTAAAGAACAACTGATGGCGAAAGGAAATAGGTGTCTGGAAACAATAGAGGAGTGGATGGCCGATAACCACCTCGAGCTGGCGGCGCATAAGACCGAGGCGATAATAGTTAAAGGAACAACACAGCAAAGGATTCGAGAAAATATAGAATTCAAAGTTGGAAATCAAAAAGTTGTCCCTAAAAAGACCCTAAAGTACTTAGGAATTATTCTTGACCATCGGGGTACCTTTGGCGAACACGTCCGTCAAGTCTGCGAGAAGGCTTCAGACAGAACCAGAAAGCTCTCAGGACTGATGCCAAACATCGGAGGACCAGGAAGTCGCAAGAGAGAAGTGCTGGCAGGGGTTACGCACTCGATAATCCTGTACGGAGCCTCAATATGGGGAAGAGCAATTGAAGTCGGCAGATTTAGGACCATCCTTCATAAGACGCAGAGAAATATATTACTTAGGCTGGCTAGTGCGTACAGAACTGTCTCTCTAGAAGCGCTTGCTGTAATCACCGGTTACTTGCCCATAGAGGAGCTGATATGGGAGAGAACCGAGGTACATAGGTGCAGCTATCGTGAGATAGAGCAAAAGAGGGAACTGAGGGAGAAGGCGATTGAAAGGTGGCAAAGGAGATGGACAGAAATTAGAGGAAAGTCGGAATGGACAAAAACGCTTATCAGAGATCTTGAGCAGTGGTATACGTGTAAGTTCCGAAAAACCGACTATTTCTTTACACAATTTTTAACGGGGCACGGATCTTTTAAAGTTTTCCTGAAAAGGATCGGGAAAAGAGAGACGGATATGTGCGATATATGTGGGGAAATAGAATCGGCCCAGCATGTAGTGTTCCACTGCAAAAGATTTGAGAATGAGCGAGGGGAAATGGAGAACACGCTAGGGAAGACGCTAAATCCCGAGAATATTATCGAGACCATGACCTCCAGTGAGAAATTCTATGATACTATTTACAATACAATTAGACATATTGTAAAAAGGAAAGAAGAGGAAGACCGAATCGAAGAGACAGGAATAGAAGAGTAATAGGAAGGGCCTGCTAGCACGCATGATCGACGAAAGCCAGCAATGGCAGTACCGACATGCGCGCGCGAAAGGGCAGGCAGGGGAGTTTTTAGTGGGTATTATGCGCCTTAGAGTCCCACACTACCCCCGCCGACCAACCGCGGGGGTGTGCGTAAACGCATTTTCTCCTCTATAAAAAAAAAAAAAAAGGGTAGGGTAGGGTAGGGTAGGGTAGGGTAGGGTAGGGTAGGGTAGGGTAGGGTAGGGTAGGGTAGGGTAGGGTAGGGTAGGGTAGGGTAGGGTAGGGTAGGGTAGGGTAGGGTAGGGTAGGGTAGGGTAGGGTAGGGTAGGGTAGGGTAGGGTAGGGTAGGGTAGGGTAGGGTAGGGTAGGGTAGGGTAGGGTAGGGTAGGGTAGGGTAGGGTAGGGTAGGGTAGGGTAGGGTAGGGTAGGGTAGGGTAGGGTAGGGTAGGGTAGGGTAGGGTAGGGTAGGGTAGGGTAGGGTAGGGTAGGGTAGGGTAGGGTAGGGTAGGGTAGGGTAGGGTAGGGTAGGGTAGGGTAGGGTAGGGTAGGGTAGGGTAGGGTAGGGTAGGGTAGGGTAGGGTAGGGTAGGGTAGGGTAGGGTAGGGTAGGGTAGGGTAGGGTAGGGTAGGGTAGGGTAGGGTAGGGTAGGGTAGGGTAGGGTAGGGTAGGGTAGGGTAGGGTAGGGTAGGGTAGGGTAGGGTAGGGTAGGGTAGGGTAGGGTAGGGTAGGGTAGGGTAGGGTAGGGTAGGGTAGGGTAGGGTAGGGTAGGGTAGGGTAGGGTAGGGTAGGGTAGGGTAGGGTAGGGTAGGGTGGGGTCCGAATGGCTGGTACCTGGGTCTCAGAGGTGTTCCGGATTGCCAATGTCCGGGACGCATTAAAACTTTGAGTAACGCCCAAAGGCGCCCATATGCGGCCCATAGTCTTGAAAAGGCTGTTGAAATAGTCCTGAAAAGGACTGTTGAGATAGCCTTGAAAAGACTTACCGGCAAATCCTTTCTCCACCTCCTCGTGGTGGACCCTGGTAATGCGTGGCGTGCATGCACGCCGCGTAGCCAACGGAGAAGGGTGAAGGCGAGTTTTCCGGCGCCATAACGGGAACTTATTGGCTAAGGGAAGGAAAACCCTGACAGAAAAATAACCCGAAGGAGTAAACCTGCGAAAAAAAATCCCCCCAATCCTAAGGTGTAGCACCATCGCGCCGATGGGATGCATGGCTCAGGGGGAATGGTGAGTCGCGAGCGATGCCCGAAGGACCAGGCCGCCCGGAGGGGATTTTAGGCCTTACCGGGGTACGGGCGCACTGCCCCGGCGGACTGTCGAGTTCGGCCCAGCTCGTGGGATGCGAATGGAAAAACCTGAAAATAAACCTAAAAAGAAAAATGATGAGACCGAAGTAGTTTTACCTGTATTGACTGACGAAGAATTAGCAATAAGGAGACCGAAGATTCCCAGGTCACCACCTGTTATTAGGAAGACCGGACTGGAGGAGTTTATCGCCACCGGGAGGACTACCAGATCCTGCTCAGTGGGGGGCACCCCTTCAAAGAGGAAGCAAGATGACCGCACCGTAGACCTGGAAGAATTCAGAAGTTATTTTAGTAGAATAGTCGTTAACGCTGAACAGCTGATAAGATTAACAGTTGAACACCATAATTATACCCAGGCGGATATTAGGGATAAGATAAAGGAGCTGAAGAAGCACACGGATAGTGCCCAGAAGAAATTGAGCAATCTAAGCGAGGATGTGGTTACTCAGGAGGAGAAAAAAAAGAGAATGGAGCCAGCTACTAGAACAATAGGCACACAGACCTATTTAAGCGGAAACGAAGATGAGGAAACTAGGGAAGCTAAGGAGATAAGCGAACAACTAGATAGGATAGAGAGCTTTGAGGAATTAGGGGGAATATTGGAAACACAATGGCCAGAAAAGGTATACAGGAACACTAAGGAGGTAGAAATAAACACTGATGCCTACAGGGCAAATAACACACTGCTAGTAGTGGGAAGTGATAAAGGAGCCGACGAGATTAGCATAAACGAAATGGAAAGGACTTTCCCAGGGTTAACGGAAATACTAGATTCGAATGAGGGGACGCTAGATAAAATGAACAACACACAGAAAATCAGCTCTAGAGCAGGAGATAGAACCATAGACAAGAATATTTTTATACTGCCGATGGAGACAACGGAGGCAGTGACAGAATCAGAGTCGAAAAACGCTATCACACAAATGACGACCTTCAAAGAAATTGGCATAAGCACAATCGCCGTAGCAATAGCAAGAGGCGCGAATAGACAAAAAGTAAGGAAGTTACTAGAATGGTCAGGCCGAAGAAAAGGCATCGAGACGAGTATAATAACTCCAGCAGAGTTAATCAAGAGGGCCAGAAGAGGCGTAATGTTTGATACGGTAATGATAAAAAAAAAACGAAAGTAGCTACGCAGATATGCTAAAGACGATCAAGGACAGGGTTGTGGTAAACAATAACGAAGTGGATATCAGAAGGATAGAACAGACGAATGCCGGGGATCTGGTATTTAAGGTGAAAGCAGGAGGCGGGGTTAGGTTGAAAGAGATCCTAGAGAAAAACACACAGTGGGAAGCTAAGGCTAGGGGACCTAGAAATAGACAGAAAGTTCTTCACATACGAGGAATTGACCAAGTAACCACGGAGGAAGAGGTGGAGAAGGCAGTTCGGATGACGGTGGGGACGAGTGTCAATTTCTCCTTATCGACACTGAGACCAGCGGCGCACGGCACAAAAAATATAACACTGGCGATAGATAAAGAGGCAAGATCAATGCTAAAGGATACCATTAAAATCGGGATAGTAAATTGTAGGATCGAGGAACGAAAGAACATAGATAGGTGTTTTAAATGTTGGGACCTGGGTCATAAAGCAACGGACTGCAAGGGACAGGAGAAAAAGAATAGTTGCCTGCGGTGCGGACAGGAAGGGCATATGCAAAGAGGCTGCGAAAACGACCCGTTTTGCCTTGTTTGTAATACAGGTGGACACACCACAAACTCGATGAACTGCCCGATAGCAAGAAGAGCTCTATTCGATAGAAGAAGCCGAGTGAGGAATGAGTCAGGGACGAGTGGAACTGTTGTCACAGGTACACCTTTAGCAGCAAATAATTAGAGGTTATTTATTTATTTATTATTTTATATATACACATACTATATTTTTATCTATACATATTTACATAAATTATTTTCAACGAGTTATGGTAATAAGGATTCTCCAAACAAACTTGGGTCGAGCAAGGATTGCACATGATGCAGCTTACGCGAAGGCAATAGAAATAAATGCCGACTTATTGGTAATCTCGGAACCAAATAAAAATATATCGAAGCGACCAGAATGGATCACGGATGAATCTCAGGACGTAGCTATATTGTGCATAAATAAAAATATCGGTGTTAGAAGAACGAAAAAACAAAAAGGCCACATTATTTTGGAACTGGAACAAATTAATATAATTGCATGCTATATCTCACCGAATATTAGCCTGGACGCGTATAAACGCAGGGTCGACGATATCACGTGCACTGTACGGACTAGAAAAAAAGAAACGGTAATACTAGGGGATATTAACGCTAAGTCTAGCCTATGGGGATCACCTGCTACGGATAATAGGGGAAGATACTGGGAGGAATGGATCGCGTGTTTAGATCTGGTTACTCAAAACAGAGGCGATGAGCCAACCTTTCAAAGGAATGCGACTAAATCGTATATAGACGTAACTATAACCACACCTGGATCTGCAAATAACGTTTCTGACTGGAAAGTCTTGCCAGATGAAAATTTTAGTTGGCACAGGTTCATTTCATTTGACCTGAACTTCAGTTGCGCTAAAAGAAAACCATACGCCGGCAAAATCGTGATCGACGAATACGTACTGCAATACGCTCTCGAACTAACAGGCAAGGAGGTCAAAGGAAGCGTAGGAGGGCTGATCAAGGCTCTGAAGAGCGCACAAAATCTAAGTTCGATAAGATGCAGGGGTAGCCAGAACTTCGCATTACCATACTGGTGGAATGAACAGGTGGAAACCGCAAGGAAAATATGTAACAGAGCAAGAAGACTGTGGACAAAATCTAGGCAAACTGGTTCGAGTCAGCTTGAGATTTTGGAAGAAAATTACAAAAGGACTAGAAAGGAATACAAGAAAATCATCTATGATTCCAAAAAACATCATTGGAACAGGGTTTGCGAAGATCTGAACGAGGACGTCTGGGGTCAGGGATACCGAATAGTAACCAAACACATCAAGAGCACGAGCACCCAATATAACATGGACCTTGAATCGAAGAAACGATTAATTCGAGAGCTATTTCCGCAATGCATTCACCCCAGGAGAAGCATTAGCAGATGTAGAGGCGTACCTCCTTTTACGGAAGAAGAATTGCGAAATGCAGCTAGGAAGCTAAAAAAAGGAAAAGCGGCGGGCCCAGACAGAATCGAGACGGAAGTAATCAAATGCGCAGCAGAGGTGATGCCAAGTCAGGTGTTGAAAGTTTATAATAAACTGCTCGAGACGCAAGAATTCCCCAGGAAATGGAAAATGGCAAGGGTGGTGTTAATACCAAAAAAGTCAGAGCCAGGGACGGAACCAAAATATCGCCCAATATGTTTGTTAGATGCGGCTGGCAAACTTTACGAACACCTAATAAAGTCGAGACTAGAAACGGAATTGGCCGAAGGTAATGTCATCTCAAACAGACAATTCGGATTTTGCAGGGGCAGATCGACAGTTGATGCAGTGCAGGAAATCGTACGACAACATGATAAAAAATGGGCCTCAGTTATAACAATTGACGTTAAAAACGCGTTTAATACGGCTAGGTGGAGCATTATAATGGAGCGGCTAAGTAACGCGAGAATAAGCCAATACCTACGGCGTTTGATAAATAACTACCTAGACGAAAGAAAAATAAGTATACCCGGATTTAAAATGGCGATAACACAGGGAGTACCACAAGGATCGATACTTGGGCCTACGTTGTGGAATGTCTTGTACAATTCCATATTAGAGATCGAAGTTCCTTCAGGCTGCAAACTGGTGGCTTATGCCGACGACCTTTCGTTAATCGTATGGGCGAACACAAAAGAAGACTTGATGGACAAGGCAAACCACGTATTGGCACAAGTAGAGAGTTGGATGAACCATAACCGCTTAGAGCTGGCTCCACAAAAAACGGAGATGGTCATTTTTAAAGGCCAGCGTAATAGGGAAAACATCGAGGTACAGGTACGCGGGCAGACGATAAGACCGAAGAAGACATGTAAATGCCTTGGCATTTACATCGATGACCGGCTAGCGTACAATGAACACGTCAAGGAAACCATTAAGAAGGCGGATAAACTGAGCGCGGCACTAGCCAGACTTATGCCGAATCTCAACGGGCCGAGGAGCAGTAAGAGGCTTATAATGAGCAGTGTAACGCACTCAATACTTTTATATGGAGCGCCCGTTTGGCACACCATAGCCCGCACCCGTAGATACGGAGATATGTTGAGGACCTGTCAAAGGAAGGTATTATTACGAACGATCAGCGCGTATCGAACAACATCAGCGGAGGCCACAAACGTTATAGCGGGCGTGATTCCGATAACGCTTCTGGTAGACGAGAGGGCCCGGATACAGGCCAGATTACGCGAAGAAAATAACCGAACAGCAGTGAAGAAAGAGGAAAGGGCACACACAATTACGATGTGGCAGGAGCACTGGGACCGCCATACAAACACCGCGCAATGGACCAAGGAAATCATTCCCAGCATAGAAGTCTGGCTGGACTGCAAACACCGTAAAGTGGACCACTACGTAACACAGTTTCTGACCGGGCATGGTTCATTCGGAACATATCTAACCAGAATAGGGAAACGAGAGACAGACGAATGCCAATACTGTGGTGAATTCGACACACCGGAGCATGCGGTTCTAAGTTGCAGAATGTGGGTAGAGGAAAGATCGAAGTTGGAGAAGGCGATAGACACGAAGCTGACCAAGAACAATGTTATTAGAGTCATAACCGAAGACGAAGAAAACTGGGAGAGAGTCACCGAATTAGTAAGAAAAATCATCATTAGACGACTAGAAGACGAGAGAAGACCCAATATGTAGAGAGACATGCCGGTAATCCCGATGACAAGTCTTAATTGATAGTTCCGGGATTGCCAAACGGCAGAGGGCCGACAGGTTTTTTAGTGGGTATTGAATCCTGAGCCCCACACTACCCCCACCGACCAACTGTGGGGGTGTGCGTAAACGCATTTTTCCTGTCGTAAAAAAAAAAAAAAAAAAAAAAAAAAAAAAAAAAAAAAAAAAGGGTAGGGTAGGGTAGGGTAGGGTAGGGTAGGGTAGGGTAGGGTAGGGTAGGGTAGGGTAGGGTAGGGTAGGGTAGGGTAGGGTAGGGTAGGGTAGGGTAGGGTAGGGTAGGGTAGGGTAGGGTAGGGTAGGGTAGGGTAGGGTAGGGTAGGGTAGGGTAGGGTAGGGTAGGGTAGGGTAGGGTAGGGTAGGGTAGGGTAGGGTAGGGTAGGGTAGGGTAGGGTAGGGTAGGGTAGGGTAGGGTAGGGTAGGGTAGGGTAGGGTAGGGTGGGGTCCAAATGGCTGGTACCCGGGTCTCGAGGTGTTTCGGATTGCCAATGTCCGGGACGCATTAAAACTCGAGTAACGCCCAAAGGCGCCCTATTGCGGCCCAGTGTCTCGAAAAGGCTGTTGAGATAGTCCTGAGAAGGACTGTTGAGATAGTCCTGAAAAGGACTGTCGAGACAGTCTCGCGGGGCCCGCGGTTGCGGTCCCGTGAGGGTCTGCGGTTGCGGCCCCGTGAGGGACGGTCGAGATAGCCTTGAAAAGACATACCGGCAAATCCTATCTCCACCTCCTCGTGGTGGACCCTGGTAATGCGTGTTCCGCATCTTACGATGCGCGTCACGTAGCCAACGGAGAAGGGTGAAAGGCGAACTTCCGGCGCCATATCGGGAAAAATTGGCTAAGGGAAGGAAAACCCTGAAAAAAAAAAAACCCACGGGACCAAAGGGTCGGGATGGACCTCAGTGGTGCGGTGGGTTGTCCATACTTACCGTGCTGTTAAATGCTGAGGAGTCCTTCGTCCTTCGTGGATGAACCGGCAAATCCTATCTCCGCCTTCGAGAGGTGGTCCTAGGCAAGGCGGGGCGTGCTCTTGGAGTACGTCTCGTAGCCAATGGAGAGGGGTGACAGGCGAGTCTTCGGCGCCTAATCGGAAGCAAATGGGCTAAGGGAAGGAAAACCCTGAAAAAAAATTACCCGAAGGAGTAAACCTGCGAAAAAAAAATCCCCCCAATCCTAAGGTGTAGCACCATCGCGCCGACGGGATGCATGGCTCAGGGGGCATGGTGAGTCGCGAGCGATGCCCGAAGGATCAGGCCGACCGGAGGGGACCATAGGCCTTACCGGGGTACGGGCGCACTGCCCCGGCGGACGGAATGCTTCGGCCCAACTCGTGGGATCAGGATGGAAGATACAAGAAACAAAAACAAAAACCAAAATAAAGACAAAGGTAAAGATGGAGACAGTGATGGCAACGAAAGCTGGCAGCGAATATTCGGAAAGAAAGGAGGCCTGAGGCGCACTCCTCCAAGTAAATCGGGCGAAGAGCCTTTCTTTACGCCTCGAGGGGATAGATCCGTGAGCGGTTCAACCACATCGAGCGGGTGGCAGGACGAAACGCTCGGAGAGAGCGAGATCTTCGACCTAACGGAGATCGATACAACGGAAGCGGATATCAAACAGAGCTCTAAAAGAAAGAAGAGAGACGGTGACAACTCACCACAAAGCTATACGATAGCAAAGAGGGCGAACGATGGAAATCGACTGGGAAGGACAGTAGAATTGGTAACGAAAACGATGAATGAACTGAGGGAACTAGTGTCAAAAAACACAAACACTAAAAACGAAATTAAAGCGATGATAAAAGACCTGGGATACCACGTAAAAAGACTGAGTGGAGAGTATGCTCAATGGGAAAAGAACTGCGAGGGTATGGACGAGAAAGTCTGCAAAAAGGACGCAGCGACGCAAACGTCTGTAAGCACCACATCCGAGATTGGGGTGCAGGCAAACTTCGATCAAATTGATATAGAACAAGTTCTAAATTCACATGAGAACTTTCAAGACATAGAAGTATTACTGGAAAGAACGTGGCCGGACAACACGTATATTAAAACGAAGGAGGAGGTAGAATACCCTATTAAGGCCGATCGTGGCTGGGACGCAGCGGTTCTCGTAGACCCGAATAACAAAAACACAGGACTAGCAAAGATTCTCAAAGACAGACAACCAGACGCCTGGGAACTACTCGAAGCTGGGGATACCGACATAAAATACATGGCAACAACGACAAGGACCACTACATGCAACGGGACGACAATGGAATCAACAAAATACGTATATACGTTACCTTTAAACATGGAAGAGGACAGAAACAATTATGAAAAGATATATGAAAAAATGAAACAACTATTGTACCAAATGGAGCAAGAAAAGCGCGATAAACTAATATTTGCAGCCGCAGAGGGGGTAGACAGATTGTACTGCAGAAAGCTACTGGAATGTGTTTTTAGAAAATCAAATGTGGATATTATTTACAGGGTTCCGGTGAAAACGCAAGAAAACAAAAAAAGGGGAGGAAATGTACCAAAAAACAGCATCCTCACAATCAAAGGAGACGGGGAGACATACGCTGACCTATTGAAGCGGGTAAAAGAAAAAACGAATATAGAAAAACTGGGGATAAGTATCAATAAAATAAGAAAAATAGGCAAAGAAGACTTGCAAATAACACTCGAAGGGGGCAGGAGCCAAGCAACTTCACTAAAAAACGAGATCGCAGCTAATTGCGAAAACGTAAACATAACGGCAAAATCAAATGGCGCAATACTCTACGTCATGGGAATGGATAAAATGGCGACAGAAAAAGACCTAAGCGAGGCGATTCAAAACGAACTACAATGTGAACCAGACGACGTAACGATATGGGCTATGAGATCCGGAAAATTCGAGGAGCTTACGGCAACCATAGAGGTACCTCATAACGAGGCTGCTAAATTAATTAAAGCGGGAAAAATCAAAGTGGGTTGGCTCAACTGCGAAATAAAGGAGCGCATTGTATTACAACGTTGCTACAAATGCCTGGAATACGGACACTCCACACGGGATTGCAAGGCCTCATGCGACAAAACGGACATGTGTCTGAACTGTGGACAGAAAGGCCATATGTCCAAAGAATGCAAGAACGAGGCGTATTGTATCAAATGCGAAGAGAATGGACACCGGGCGGACCAGGTACGATGTAAGTTCTACAAAACCCTGATTAGGGAGGCTAGGCGCAAACGACGGGGTTTTACTTACTTTAGGTCAGACAGCGTAGCTAGTAGCGTTCACTTAGACCGACAAACGTCTAACAAATAATTGTAAATATTTTATGCATGTTTCGTCCTTTATACCAGAGTTATATTTATACTATATTTGTTACCGTTATCACTCGTACATATTTTTAACAAAAAATGGCGCATACATACAGACCAACAAACAAGCAAACGAAAAAAGTAAGGCAGAAAAGGCAAGAGATTAATTTCTTACAAACGAATCTGGGAACTAGTAGGCTTGCTCACGACATCGCTTTTCACACGGCTTTAAGCAGAAATATTAATATTTTGATGGTGAGTGAACCAAATCCAACGATTATAAAGAACAAAAAATGGTTCACCGACGACACAAAGAAGGTTGCAGCATACATAGTAAACCCAAACACCTTTATTAAAAAAATTACGGCTTACGAGGGGTTCCTAGGAATTGAACTACCAGAATACGCTATCTACTGTTGCTATATCTCACCAAACACTCCGATAGACAGTTACGAGAAAAGCATAGCCGCCGTCATGGAAACGGCGCGAAACAGAGGCGGTGAATATATCGTGTTGGGTGATCTGAACGCCAAATCTACGATGTGGGGATCCCCGTACAACGACAAGAGAGGAGAGATAGTCACCGAATGGACTGCATCACTTGACCTTGTGATCATAAACGACGGACAACAAGCCACATTTATAAGAGGTGATACTAAGTCCTTCATCGATGTAACCTTTGCTACTCCGAGATTGGCTTCCGAGATCGACAACTGGGAAGTTCTACCTGATGACACGACAACACATCATCAGTATATATCTTTCAGAGTTTCGGGAAAAACAACAAGTCGTCAGAGCACTAAAAAGGTACTCGATAGAGAAGCCTTCAAGGCAACGCTGAGTTTGACACCGGATGAAGAAGCTGGCATAACACCAACAAAGTTCACGAGGTTAATCAGAAACATCTGTGGAGATTGCACTGTGAACTGCGAGAAACCCCGACAGCCATACTGGTGGAATCCCGAAATAGCCAATAAACGAATAGAATGCACAAAAATTAGGAGAGCTATGACACGAGAACACAAAAAGCATCCCGATCTCGGATCAAAATTACAAATGGATTACCGTGAGGCTAAAAAGGAACTCTGCAGGCTGATAAGGCGAGCAAAGAAAAGTAAATGGACAACCCTATGCGAAGAACTCGATAACAACATCTGGGGCAACGGCTATCGCATCGTAATGAGTGGCCTCCGAGCTTACAGACCCTATAAGCTACCGGTAGAGGAGAAGATTTCTAATCTTAAACTCCTTTTTCCCACTGGCCCCCCGCATTCAAGAGCCAGGATACAACAGGAGGATCCGGAACCTTTTACCCTGGAGGATCTAATAGCGGCTTCGAAAGGTATCAAAAGTAACAAGGCCCCTGGTCCAGATGGGATCACTCCCGAAGCACTGAAAGATATTGTACACATTAGACCGAAACTCATTCTGAGCATGATGAATCGATTATTGCAGGAGCAGGTATTCCCGGAGTGTTGGAAACGGGCCAACATCGTCCTAATCCCAAAAAAAAACGACTCCTTCAGACCTATTTGTCTGATGAGCACCGTCAGCAAACTATACGAACGGTTGATACGCCAACGATTACAGGATGAGGTAGATGCGGGACTGTCCGAGAATCAATACGGATTTCGTAAGAAAAGATCCACCATACATGCCGTGGAAGAAGTCAAAAGGATCTGCGACTCCATGAGCTCTAAAAAGGGCTGGGTATCGCTTGTCACTTTCGACATAAAAAACGCGTTTAATTCCCTGAGCTGGGACGTTATCATGGAAAAACTCGAAGGACAAGCGGTATCTAACTACCTGCTAAACATCATTGGAGATTACCTAAGCGACCGAAAAATCCAAATCGATAAAAAATCATCGTATAACGTGTCCAGGGGAGTTCCGCAGGGATCGATTCTCGGGCCGACCCTCTGGAACATTGTATACGACGGCATCCTAAGATGTGAATTTCCAGCGAATACCCGGGCTCTGGCTTTTGCTGACGATCTCGCTATTGTTTCAACATCGAAAAATAAACCGGAACTGATCTCAGACGTAAACGAATCGATAAGAATAATTGAAACATGGCTTAGGCGGCACAGGCTAGAGCTGGCCAGCGAGAAAACGGAGGCCATTATTTTAAAAGGTCACGGGAGAGGGAGAAGCATAACCTTCAGATGCGGAAATATAAACATCACACCGTCCAAAACCCTTACTTACCTGGGAGTGACACTCGACGAGTTCCAACGATACGGGGAGCATATCCGCAGGGCGGCGAAGAAAGCGGAGGAAAGGGGATCCGTAATAGGTAGAATCATGCCGAATATGGGAGGGCCAAACTCCCAAAAAAGGCAAATTCTCCACGGGGTGGTGCAATCGATTTTGTTATATGCCGCACCAGTGTGGCATGAAAAAACCACCGTCAAGGCGTATCGAAGCATGCTAGCCAAAGTGGAACGAAAAAGTCTGCTACGCCTGACTAGTGCGTACAGGACAGTGTCTGGACATGCAGTCCAAGTAATAGCGGGGGTAGTTCCGATTCACATCCTAGCGGATGAGAGGAATCGACTATTTAGGAGAGGAACTTCCAACATTGGTGCTAGAAGAGAGGAAAGGCTTAAGTCCTTAAATATGTGGCAGGAAGAATGGAGCGCGGAAGAAAATGTAGGCAACTGGACCAAGATAATGATCCCAGACATAACCAGTTGGGTGGGGTGTCGTCATAGAGTCACCGATTACTACCTAACGCAATTGCTGTCGGGTCACGGATGTTTCCAATCCTATTTATACCGCTTTAAAAAGTCTGATACTGACCTGTGTATTTATTGTACTATGAAGGACGACGCAAATCACACAATTTTCGTATGTGATAGGTGGAGGATGGAAAGAGAAAAAGTACAGGAAGAGGTAGGTCAAATATTGGACGCAAGCAATATAGCTGGGGAAATGGTGAAATCAGAGGACAACTGGAAAAAAATTATGGCCTTCGTCAGACGAATCCTTAGTAGCAAGGAAAAAGAGGAACGGGAAATACAGGTAAGAAGACGCACGTAGAACACAGCTGATTACATTGGAAATTCGCGCCTTAGTCTGAAGAAATGTCATCTTATGACGGTACCGGACTAGGCGGCGAAATACGCGTTCGAGGTGGTTTTAGTGGGTAAACAAGGCTTGCACACCCCGCCTTGGAGTCCTCACACTACCGGGGAAGGGAAGAACCTGTACCCGGTGTGCATAAAGCATTTCCACCTGTCAAAAAAAAAAAAAAAAAAAAAAAAAAAAAAAAAAAAAAAAAAAAAAAAAAAAAAAAAAAAGGGTAGGGTAGGGTAGGGTAGGGTAGGGTAGGGTAGGGTAGGGTAGGGTAGGGTAGGGTAGGGTAGGGTAGGGTAGGGTAGGGTAGGGTAGGGTAGGGTAGGGTAGGGTAGGGTAGGGTAGGGTAGGGTAGGGTAGGGTAGGGTAGGGTAGGGTAGGGTAGGGTAGGGTAGGGTAGGGTAGGGTAGGGTAGGGTAGGGTAGGGTAGGGTAGGGTAGGGTAGGGTAGGGTAGGGTAGGGTAGGGTAGGGTAGGGTAGGGTAGGGTAGGGTAGGGTAGGGTAGGGTAGGGTAGGGTAGGGTAGGGTAGGGTGGGGACCAAATGGCCGGGTTTTGGGTCTGGGATGACCCAGTGGGTCTCAGTAGGTGCGGTAGGGTGCCCATACTTACCGTGCAATAAAACGCTGAGCCCGCAGTCCTGGGTGGACGAACCGGCAAATCCTATCTCCACCTCCTCGTGGTGGTCCCTGGTAATGCGCGGCGTGCTGCTGTAGTACGTCTCGTAGCCAACGGAGAAGGGTTATGGCGAGCTTCCGGCGCCTGAAAAAAAATCTGGAATTAAATTGGGCTAAGGGATGGAAAACCCTGACAGAAAACCAAAACCGCAATGAACATGGATATGAGTAAGGATTCGAGGAATATGTTACGGGACAGGGGCGTCGGAACCCCAGAACCGGTCGAAGAGGGAAGTGGGAAAGCAGGCTTCCGTCGACCGTCATCAAGCGACTGCTTGGAACTTTTGGTAGGCAACCAGGCCAAGGGATCCAATATAGCGACTGGAAGGGAAAAGGAATCAGGAGGAAAAGCTGACAACTCGAACGTAGCTACGTATGAATTAGTGTCCGGTGAAATGGAAAAACAAATGCCAAGGCACAGCAGATTGAACGTGTTAAGTCAACTAGAACGGTGCAACTCCCTAGATAATTCGAAAAAAAGAAAAAAGACTAGCGACTCAAGTACGAAGGAGGAATCCGCGTATAAAAAAACATTAAGTCCAACGGCGCATGAGTTAATAGAGACGATAGAAAAATCCAAAACACAGGTAGAGAAACTTATACAGATAATAACGGAGTGTACAAGTACAAGGAAAGATATAAAGGAATTGGCACACCAAATCGCAAGAAATCATAAGAACTACGAAAGAAACACGATAAAAGAATGGCTACAGGCGCGAAAGTATGAGCCAATTCCCAAACTTTCCTATGATATTGATACACAAACGGATACAGTGGATGGGAAAAAAGATACAAGGGACTTTGGAACCCAAACTCTACCATATATAGCGGAAGACACGGTGAGATCGCTAGACCAAATTTCTAGTCTACAAGAATTTAAAAGTAACATAACAAAGTCATGGGAGGAGTATGTCTATAAAAACACGGAGATAACCGTCGGTAACCCAATACAAAGCGACGACAGCGTAGCGAAGGTGGTATTTGTGGAGAACGATGACCCTGAAATGAAATCTAGCATACAGAGGATGTACAAGGAGAGATTTCCGGAAATAGGGAATCTGGAAGATGAATGGGAAGTCGTAGAACAAACCAGCAAAATAAGGACCAAGGAACCAGCTGAAATAATTAAGAGAAAAATAATAAAAGTTAGAATAGACGGGACAATGGAGGACTTGGAAGGAAAACTACGTAAAATTCTGGAAGAAACTAAAGAGGATAAAAAAGTGGCATTTCACCGAATAAAGGGAATGGGTTTGGAATACTTCAGGAAAATTACGGAATGGGTTTTTCACAAAACGGAGACAACGATACAGATATATACACCGAACACGGACACCGAAGGAAACTCTCAAAGAAGAGCACCGACGGAGAGGAAAACGTATGCTCTAATTGTGGACAGCAAAGACAGCAAGACATCTTACATGGAAGTGCTTACAAAAGTCAAAGGGTTAGTGGGAAACGACCCTTCAACTAAATCGATTACGGGGGTAAAAAGTACAAAAAATGGAAAACTCATAATAACCACAGAAAAGGACTTAGAAGCTGTCAACAAAATACAGAATTTACTTAAAAAAGAAGGGGACATAAACATCAGGAGAAGTGTACAAAGACCTATTGCACTACACATAAGAGGGTTGGATGCGGGAATAAAGAAAAACGAAGTGATCGAGGTAATAAACAGAGCAGTCGGGTGGAAGGAAGACGCTGATACAGCTAGCGAACTGAGGGCAAATGCAGGCAGTACGCAAGCAATAACAGTCGTAATGGAACCAGAAAGGGCACAAACCCTATTAAATCAAGGGTTTATTCAAATGGGCATGGTTAAGTGTAAAATCGAAAAACGAATATCCGTAAGAAGATGCACGAAATGCTGGTCCTACGAACATACCGCAAATAATTGTCATGAGGAGGAAAAAGGAAAAAAATGTTTCAAGTGCGGGAGCAAGGAACATATAGCAAGGGAATGCGAAAGAATGGGATGCGCGTTATGTAACACGGATGAGCACAAATTTGGAACAGTACAATGCGACAAATTTAGAGAAGCGCTAAAAAAAGCCAGGAGACAAATGAGAAGACGCTTTTCTAATGTATCAGTTAGGACAGATGTATCCGAAAGCAGCTCCGTACCACAATATAGGCAATACGAAAGCGGACACACTACCCCTATAGATACGGGTAACAGATTCGCAATTTTAACAAACTGGGAAGGACAAGAAAACGAAAATTAAAAATTTTATATATACAGTTTATTTACATATACACCTTAT